>VMYD01000366.1:1200000-1633143 GCA_007663325.1 Eucalyptus pauciflora | reverse complement strand
CATTTTCGAGATCACAACACCCTCAAAGTCAGGTGAAATCGGACAACGAAGATTTTACATAAAAAAGTCCCTTTTGCTGCATAGAAAATTCCCTGTCACTATTTTGCTTAAAGACCTTCGATAGTTGGAATTTTGCAGCGAATTATGGGTTCCTAAAGATTTCTTTCCGTACCATTTATCATTTTTGACATCGCAACACCCTCAAACTCAAGTGAAATCAGAGAACGAAGATTTTACGGAAAAAAGTCCCTTTTACTCCATTGAAAATTCCCTTTCGATATTTTGCCTAAAGACCTCCGGCAGTTGGAAATTTGCAGTGAATTATGGGTTCCTAATGATTTATTTCCGTACGATTTATCATTTTCGAGATCACAACACCCTCAAAGTCAGGTGAAATCGGACAACGAAGATTTTACATAAAAAAGTCCCTTTTGCTGCATAGAAAATTCCCTGTCACTATTTTGCTTAAAGACCTTCGATAGTTGGAATTTTGCAGCGAATTATGGGTTCCTAAAGATTTCTTTCCGTACCATTTATCATTTTTGACATCGCAACACCCTCAAAGTCAAGTGAAATCAGAGAACGAAGATTTTACAGAAAAGAAGTCCCTTTCGCTCCATAGAAAATTCCCTGTCGCTATTTTACCTAAAGACCTCCGACAATTGGAATTTTCCAGCGAATTATGGTTTCCTAAAGATTTCTTTCCGACTATTTATCATTTTTGAGATCACAACGCCCTCAAAGTCGAGTGAAATCAGAGCGCGAAGATTTAAAGAAAAAATTCCCTTTTGCTCCAAAGAAAATTCCCTTTTGATATTTTGCCTAAAGTCCTCCGGCTGTTGGAAATTTCCAGTGAATTATGGGTTCCTAATGATTTATTTCCGTACGATGTATCATTTTTGAGATCTCAACACCCTCAATATCAGGTGAAATAATACAACGAAGATTTTACAGAAACAAAAATTCCCTTTTGCTTTATAGAAAAATACCTTTCGATATTTTGCCTCAAAACCTCCGACAGTTGGAAGTTTGCCGGGAATTATGGTTTCTAATCTTTATTTCCGTACGATTTTTTATTTTTGAGACCACAACACCCGCAAAGTCAGGTCAAATAATAGAACGAAGATTTTATAGTAAAAAATTTCCTTTTGCTCCATTGAAAATTCCCTTACGATATTTTGGCTAAAGAGCTCCGGCAGTTGGAAATTTGCTGTGATTTATGGGTTCCTAATGATTTATTTTCGTTTGATTTATGATTTTTGAGATCACAACACCCTCAAAGTCAAGTGAAATCAGAGCGCGAAGATTTTACGGAAAAAATTCCCTTTTACTCCATTGAAAATTCCCTTTCGATATTTTGCCTAAAGACCTCCGGCAGTTGGAAATTTGCAGTGAATTATGGGTTCCTAATGATTTATTTCCGTACGATTTATCATTTTCGAGATCACAACACCCTCAAAGTCAGGTGAAATCGGACAACGAAGATTTTACATAAAAAAGTCCCTTTTGCTGCATAGAAAATTCCCTGTCCCTATTTTGCTTAAAGACCTTCGATAGTTGGAATTTTGCAGCGAATTATGGGTTCCTAAAGATTTCTTTCCGTACCATTTATCATTTTTGAGATCACAACACCCTCAAAGTCTAGTGAAATCAGAGAACGAAGATTTTACAAAAAAAAGTCCATTTTGCTGCATAGAAAATTCCCTTTCGCTATTTTGCCTAAAGACCTCCGACAGTTGGAAATTTGCAGTGAATTATGGGTTCCTAATGATTTATTTCCGTACGATTTATCATTTTCGAGATCACAACACCCTCAAAGTCAGGTGAAATCGGACAACGAAGATTTTACATAAAAAAGTCCCTTTTGCTGCATAGAAAATTCCCTTTCACTAATTTCCCTAAAGACCTCCGATAGTTGGAAATTTGCAGCGAATTATGGGTTCCTAAAGATTTCTTTCCGTAACATTTATCATTTTTGACATCGCAACACCCTCAAACTCAAGTGAAATCAGAGAACGAAGATTTTACAAAAAAAAGTCCATTTTGCTGCATAGAAAATTCCCTTTCGCTATTTTGCCTAAAGACCTCCGACAGTTGGAAATTTGCAGTGAATTATGGGTTCCTAATGATTTATTTCCGTACGATTTATCATTTTCGAGATCACAACACCCTCAAAGTCAGGTGAAATCGGACAACGAAGATTTTACATAAAAAAGTCCCTTTTGCTGCATAGAAAATTCCCTTTCACTAATTTCCCTAAAGACCTCCGATAGTTGGAAATTTGCAGCGAATTATGGGTTCCTAAAGATTTCTTTCCGTAACATTTATCATTTTTGACATCGCAACACCCTCAAACTCAAGTGAAATCAGAGAACGAAGATTTTACAAAAAAAAGTCCATTTTGCTGCATAGAAAATTCCCTTTCGCTATTTTGCCTAAAGACCTCCGACAGTTTGAAATTTGCAGCGAATTATGGGCTCCTAAAGATTTGTCTCCGTACCATTTATCATTTTTGAGATCACAACGCCCTCAAAGTCGAGTGAAATCAGAGCGCGAAGATTTTACAGAAAATATTCGCTTTTGCTCCATAGAAAATTCCCTTCCGATATTTTGGCTAAAGAGCTCCGGCAGGTGGAAATTTGCCGTGAATTATGTGTTCCTAATGATTTATTTCCGTTTAAATTATCATTTTTGAGATCACAACACCCTCCAAGTCAACTGAAATCAGAGCGCGAAGATATTACAGAAAAAATTCCCTTTTGCTCCTTTGAAAATTCCCTTTCAATATTTTGCCTAAAGACCTCCGGGAGTTGGAAATTTGCAATGAATTGTGGGTTCCTAATCATTTATTTACGTACGATTTATCATGTTCGAGATCACAACACCCTCAAAGTCAGGTGAAATCAGAGAACGAAGATCTTACAGAAAAGAAGTCCCTTTCGCTCCATAGAAAATTCCCTGTCGCTATTTTACCTAAAGACCTCCGACAATTGGAATTTTCCAGCGAATTATGGTTTCCTAAAGATTTCTTTCCGACTATTTATCATTTTTGAGATCACAACGCCCTCAAAGTCGAGTGAAATCAGAGCGCGAAGATTTAAAGAAAAAATTCCCTTTTGCTCCAAAGAAAATTCCCTTTTGATATTTTGCCTAAAGTCCTCCGGCTGTTGGAAATTTCCAGCGAATTATGGTTTCCTAAAGATTTCTTTCCGACTATTTATCATTTTTGAGATCACAACACCCTCAAAGTCTAGTGAAATCAGAGAACGAAGATTTTACAAAAAAAAGTCCATTTTGCTGCATAGAAAATTCCCTTTCGCTATTTTGCCTAAAGACCTCCGACAGTTGGAAATTTGCAGTGAATTATGGGTTCCTAATGATTTATGTCCGTACGATTTATCATTTTCGAGATCACAACACCCTCAAAGTCAGGTGAAATCGGACAACGAAGATTTTACATAAAAAAGTCCCTTTTGCTGCATAGAAAATTCCCTGTCACTATTTTGCTTAAAGACCTTCGATAGTTGGAATTTTGCAGCGAATTATGGGTTCCTAAAGATTTCTTTCCGTACCATTTATCATTTTTGACATCGCAACACCCTCAAACTCAAGTGAAATCAGAGAACGAAGATTTTACAAAAAAAAGTCCATTTTGCTGCATAGAAAATTCCCTTTCGCTATTTTGCCTAAAGACCTCCGACAGTTGGAAATTTCCAGTGAATTATGGGTTCCTAATGATTTATTTCCGTACGATGTATCATTTTTGAGATCTCAACACCCTCAATATCAGGTGAAATAATACAACGAAGATTTTACAGAAACAAAAATTCCCTTTTGCTTTATAGAAAAATACCTTTCGATATTTTGCCTCAAAACCTCCGACAGTTGGAAGTTTGCCGGGAATTATGGTTTCTAAAGCTTTATTTCCGTACGATTTTTTATTTTTGAGATCACAACACCCGCAAAGTCAGGTCAAATAATAGAACGAAGATTTTATAGTAAAAAATTTCCTTTTGCTCCATTGAAAATTCCCTTACGATATTTTGGCTAAAGAGCTCCGGCAGTTGGAAATTTGCTGTGATTTATGGGTTCCTAATGATTTATTTTCGTTTGATTTATGATTTTTGAGATCACAACACCCTCAAAGTCAAGTGAAATCAGAGCGCGAAGATTTTACGGAAAAAATTCCCTTTTACTCCATTGAAAATTCCCTTTCGATATTTTGCCTAAAGACCTCCGGCAGTTGGAAATTTGCAGTGAATTATGGGTTCCTAATGATTTATTTCCGTACGATTTATCATTTTCGAGATCACAACACCCTCAAAGTCAGGTGAAATCGGACAACGAAGATTTTACATAAAAAAGTCCCTTTTGCTGCATAGAAAATTCCCTTTCACTATTTTGCCTAAAGACCTCCGATAGTTGGAAATTTGCAGCGAATTATGGGTTCCTAAAGATTTCTTTCCGACCATTTATCATTTTTGAGATCACAACACCCTCAAAGTCTAGTGATATCAGAGCGCGAAGATTTTACAGAAAAAATTCCCTTTTGATAGTTTGACTAAAGACCTCCGACAGTTGGAAATTTGCAGTGAGTTATGGGTTCCTAATGATTTATTTCCGTACGATTTATCATTTTTGAGATCACAACACCCTCAAAGTCAGGTGAAGTGACAGAACAAAGATTTTACAGAAAAAAGTCCCGTTTGCTGCATAGAAAATTCCCCTTCGCTATTTTGCCTATAGACCTCCGATAATTGGAAATTTGCAGCGAATTATGGGCTCCTAAGGATTTAATTCCGTACCATTTCCCATTTTTCAGATCACAACACCCTCAACGTCAAGTAAAATCAGCGCACGAAGATTTTACAAAAAAAATTCCCTTTTGTTCCGTAGAAAATTCCCTTTCCATATTTTGCCTAAAGACCTCCGGCAGTTGGAAAAATGCAGTGAATTATGGGTTCCTAATGATTTATGTCCGTACGATTTATCATTTTGGAGATCACAACACCCTCAAAGTCAAGTGAAATCAGAGAACGAAGATTTTACAGAAAAGAAGTCCCTTTTGCTACATAGAAAATTCCCTTTCACTATTTTGCCTAAAGACCTCCGATAGTTGGAAATTTGCAGCGAATTATGGGTTCCTAAAGATTTCTTTCCGTACCATTTATCATTTTTGACATCGCAACACCCTCAAAGTCAAGTGAAATCAGAGAACGAAGATTTTACAAAAAAAAGTCCATTTTGCTGCATAGAAAATTCCCTTTCGCTATTTTGCCTAAAGACCTCCGACAGTTGGAAATTTGCAGCGAATTATGGGCTCCTAAAGATTTGTCTCCGTACCATTTATCATTTTTGAGATCACAACGCCCTCAAAGTCGAGTGAAATCAGAGCGCGAAGATTTTACAGAAAATATTCGCTTTTGCTCCATAGAAAATTCTCTTCCGATATTTTGGCTAAAGAGCTCCGGCAGTTGGAAATTTGCCGCGAATTATGTGTTCCTAATGATTTATTTCCGTTTAAATTATCATTTTTGAGATCACAACACCCTCCAAGTCAACTGAAATCAGAGCGCGAAGATATTACAGAAAAAATTCCCTTTTGCTCCATTGAAAATTCCCTTTCAATATTTTGCCTAAAGACCTCCGGGAGTTGGAAATTTGCAATGAATTATGGGTTCCTAATCATTTATTTACGTACGATTTATCATGTTCGAGATCACAACACCCTCAAAGTCAGGTGAAATCAGAGAACGAAGATCTTACAGAAAAGAAGTCCCTTTCGCTCCATAGAAAATTCCCTGTCGCTATTTTACCTAAAGACCTCCGACAATTGGAATTTTCCAGCGAATTATGGTTTCCTAAAGATTTCTTTCCGACTATTTATCATTTTTGAGATCACAACGCCCTCAAAGTCGAGTGAAATCAGAGCGCGAAGATTTAAAGAAAAAATTCCCTTTTGCTCCAAAGAAAATTCCCTTTTGATATTTTGCCTAAAGTCCTCCGGCTGTTGGAAATTTCCAGTGAATTATGGGTTCCTAATGATTTATTTCCGTACGATGTATCATTTTTGAGATCTCAACACCCTCAATATCAGGTGAAATAATACAACGAAGATTTTACAGAAACAAAAATTCCCTTTTGCTTTATAGAAATTTACCTTTCGATATTTTGCCTCAAAACCTCCGACAGTTGGAAGTTTGCCGGGAATTATGGTTTCTAAAGCTTTATTTCCGTACGATTTTCTATTTTTGAGATCACAACACCCGCAAAGTCAGGTCAAATAATAGAACGAAGATTTTATAGTAAAAAATTTCCTTTTGCTCCATTGAAAATTCCCTTACGATATTTTGGCTAAAGAGCTCCGGCAGTTGGAAATTTGCTGTGATTTATGGGTTCCTAATGATTTATTTTCGTTTGATTTATGATTTTTGAGATCACAACACCCTCAAAGTCAAGTGAAATCAGAGCGCGAAGATTTTACGGAAAAAATTCCCTTTTACTCCATTGAAAATTCCCTTTCGATATTTTGCCTAAAGACCTCCGGCAGTTGGAAATTTGCAGTGAATTACGGGTTCCTAATGATTTATTTCCGTACGATTTATCATTTTCGAGATCACAACACCCTCAAAGTCAGGTGAAATCGGACAACGAAGATTTTACATAAAAAAGTCCCTTTTGCTGCATAGAAAATTCCCTGTCCCTATTTTGCTTAAAGACCTTCGATAGTTGGAATTTTGCAGCGAATTATGGGTTCCTAAAGATTTCTTTCCGACCATTTATCATTTTTGAGATCACAACACCCTCAAAGTCTAGTGATATCAGAGCGCGAAGATTTTACAGAAAAAATTCCCTTTTGATAGTTTGACTAAAGACCTCCGACAGTTGGAAATTTGCAGTGAGTTATGGGTTCCTAATGATTTATTTCCGTACGATTTATCATTTTTGAGATCACAACACCCTCAAAGTCAGGTGAAGTGACAGAACAAAGATTTTACAGAAAAAAGTCCCGTTTGCTGCATAGAAAATTCCCCTTCGCTATTTTGCCTATAGACCTCCGATAATTGGAAATTTGCAGCGAATTATGGGCTCCTAAGGATTTAATTCCGTACCATTTCCCATTTTTCAGATCACAACACCCTCAACGTCAAGTAAAATCAGCGCACGAAGATTTTACAAAAAAAATTCCCTTTTGTTCCGTAGAAAATTCCCTTTCCATATTTTGCCTAAAGACCTCCGGCAGTTGGAAATGTGCAGTGAATTATGGGTTCCTAATGATTTCTGTCCGTACGATTTATCATTTTGGAGATCACAACACCCTCAAAGTCAAGTGAAATCAGAGAACGAAGATTTTACAGAAAAGAAGTCCCTTTTGCTGCATAGAAAATTCCCTTTCACTATTTTGCCTAAAGACCTCCGATAGTTGGAAATTTGCAGCGAATTATGGGTTCCTAAAGATTTCTTTCCGTACCATTTATCATTTTTGACATCGCAACACCCTCAAAGTCAAGTGAAATCAGAGAACGAAGATTTTACAAAAAAAAGTCCATTTTGCTGCATAGAAAATTCCCTTTCGCTATTTTGCCTAAAGACCTCCGACAGTTGGAAATTTGCAGCGAATTATGGGCTCCTAAAGATTTGTCACCGTACCATTTATCATTTTTGAGATCACAACGCCCTCAAAGTCGAGTGAAATCAGAGCGCGAAGATTTTACAGAAAATATTCGCTTTTGCTCCATAGAAAATTCTCTTCCGATATTTTGGCTAAAGAGCTCCGGCAGTTGGAAATTTGCCGTGAATTATGTGTTCCTAATGATTTATTTCCGTTTAAATTATCATTTTTGAGATCACAACACCCTCCAAGTCAACTGAAATCAGAGCGCGAAGATATTACAGAAAAAATTCCCTTTTGCTCCATTGAAAATTCCCTTTCAATATTTTGCCTAAAGACCTCCGGGAGTTGGAAATTTGCAATGAATTATGGGTTCCTAATCATTTATTTACGTACGATTTATCATGTTCGAGATCACAACACCCTCAAAGTCAGGTGAAATCAGAGAACGAAGATCTTACAGAAAAAAGTCCCTTTTGCTCCATAGAAAATTCCCTGTCGCTATTTTACCTAAAGACCTCCGACAATTGGAATTTTCCAGCGAATTATGGTTTCCTAAAGATTTCTTTCCGACTATTTATCATTTTTGAGATCACAACGCCCTCAAAGTCGAGTGAAATCAGAGCGTGAAGATTTAAAGAAAAAATTCCCTTTTGCTCCAAAGAAAATTCCCTTTTGATATTTTGCCTAAAGTCCTCCGGCTGTTGGAAATTTCCAGTGAATTATGGGTTCCTAATGATTTATTTCCATACGATGTATCATTTTTGAGATCTCAACACCCTCAATATCAGGTGAAATAATACAACGAAGATTTTACAGAAAAAAAAAATCCCTTTTGCTTTATAGAAAAATACCTTTCGATATTTTGCCTCAAAACCTCCGACAGTTGGAAGTTTGCCGGGAATTATGGTTTCTAAAGCTTTATTTCCGTACGATTTTTTATTTTTAAGATCACAACACCCGCAAAGTCAGGTCAAATAATAGAACGAAGATTTTATAGTAAAAAATTCCCTTTTGCTCCATTGAAAATTCCCTTACGATATTTTGGCTAAAGAGCTCCATCAGTTGGAAATTTGCTGTGATTTATGGGTTCCTAATGATTTATTTTCGTTTGATTTATGATTTTTGAGATCACAACACCCTCAAAGTCAAGTGAAATCAGAGCGCGAAGATTTTACGGAAAAAATTCCCTTTTACTCCATTGAAAATTCCCTTTCGATATTTTGCCTAAAGACCTCCGGCAGTTGGAAATTTGCAGTGAATTATGGGTTCCTAATGATTTATTTCCGTACGATTTATCATTTTCGAGATCACAACTCCCTCAAAGTCAGGTGAAATCGTACAACGAAGATTTTACATAAAAAAGTCCCTTTTGCTGCATAGAAAATTCCCTGTCACTATTTTGCTTAAAGACCTTCGATAGTTGGAATTTTGCAGCGAATTATGGGTTCCTAAAGATTTCTTTCCGTACCATTTATCATTTTTGACATCGCAACACCCTCAAAGTCAAGTGAAATCAGAGAACGAAGATTTTACAAAAAAAAGTCCATTTTGCTGCATAGAAAATTCCCTTTCGCTATTTTGCCTAAAGACCTCCGACAGTTGGAAATTTGCAGCGAATTATGGGCTCCTAAAGATTTGTCTCCGTACCATTTATCATTTTTGAGATCACAACGCCCTCAAAGTCGAGTGAAATCAGAGCGCGAAGATTTTACAGAAAATATTCGCTTTTGCTCCATAGAAAATTCCCTTCCGATATTTTGGCTAAAGAGCTCCGGCAGTTGGAAATTTGCCGTGAATTATGTGTTCCTAATGATTTATTTCCGTTTAAATTATCATTTTTGAGATCACAACACCCTCCAAGTCAACTGAAATCAGAGCGCGAAGATATTACAGAAAAAATTCCCTTTTGCTCCATTGAAAATTCCGTTTCAATATTTTGCCTAAAGACCTCCGAGAGTTGGAAATTTGCAATGAATTATGGGTTCCTAATCATTTATTTACGTACGATTTATCATGTTCGAGATCACAACACCCTCAAAGTCAGGTGAAATCAGAGAACGAAGATCTTACAGAAAAGAAGTCCCTTTCGCTCCATCGAAAATTCCCCGTCGCTATTTTACCTAAAGACCTCCGACAATTGGAATTTTCCAGCGAATTATGGTTTCCTAAAGATTTCTTTCCGACTATTTATCATTTTTGAGATCACAACACCCTCAAAGTCGAATGAAATCAGAGCGCGAAGATTTAAAGAGAAAATTCCCTTTTGCTCCAAAGAAAATTCCCTTTTGATATTTTGCCTAAAGTCCTCCGGCTGTTGGAAATTTCCAGTGAATTATGGGTTCCTAATGATTTATTTCCGTACGATGTATCATTTTTGAGATCTCAACACCCTCAATATCAGGTGAAATAATACAACGAAGATTTTACAGAAACAAAAATTCCCTTTTGCTTTATAGAAAAATACCTTTCGATATTTTGCCTCAAAACCTCCGACAGTTGGAAGTTTGCCGGGAATTATGGTTTCTAAAGCTTTATTTCCGTACGATTTTTTATTTTTGAGATCACAACACCCGCAAAGTCAGGTCAAATAATAGAACGAAGATTTTATAGTAAAAAATTTCCTTTTGCTCCATTGAAAATTCCCTTACGATATTTTGGCTAAAGAGCTCCGGCAGTTGGAAATTTGCTGTGATTTATGGGTTCCTAATGATTTATTTTCGTTTGATTTATGATTTTTGAGATCACAACACCCTCAAAGTCAAGTGAAATCAAAGCGCGAAGATTTTACGGAAAAAATTCCCTTTTAATCCATTGAAAATTCCCTTTCGATATTTTGCCTGAAGACCTCCGGCAGTTGGAAATTTGCAGTGAATTAAGGGTTCCTAATGATTTATTTCCGTACGATTTATCATTTTCGAGATCACAACACCCTCAAAGTCAGGTGAAATCGGACAACGAAGATTTTACATAAAAAAGTCCCTTTTGCTGCATAGAAAATTCCCTGTCACTATTTTGCTTAAAGACCTTCGATAGTTGGAATTTTGCAGCGAATTATGGGTTCCTAAAGATTTCTTTCCGTACCATTTATCATTTTTGACATCGCAACACCCTCAAACTCAAGTGAAATCAGAGAACGAAGATTTTACGGAAAAAAGTCCCTTTTACTCCATTGAAAATTCCCTTTCGATATTTTGCCTAAAGACCTCCGGCAGTTGGAAATTTGCAGTGAATTATGGGTTCCTAATGATTTATTTCCGTACGATTTATCATTTTCGAGATCACAACACCCTCAAAGTCAGGTGAAATCGGACAACGAAGATTTTACATAAAAAAGTCCCTTTTGCTGCATAGAAAATTCCCTG
Source organism: Eucalyptus pauciflora (assembly GCA_007663325.1). Taxonomy (NCBI): domain Eukaryota; kingdom Viridiplantae; phylum Streptophyta; class Magnoliopsida; order Myrtales; family Myrtaceae; genus Eucalyptus; species Eucalyptus pauciflora. The sequence goes on along the minus strand of VMYD01000366.1, from coordinate 1,622,166 downwards.
TCACTATTTTGCTTAAAGACCTTCGATAGTTGGAATTTTGCAGCGAATTATGGGTTCCTAAAGATTTCTTTCCGTACCATTTATCATTTTTGACATCGCAACACCCTCAAAGTCAAGTGAAATCAGAGAACGAAGATTTTACAGAAAAGAAGTCCCTTTCGCTCCATAGAAAATTCCCTGTCGCTATTTTACCTAAAGACCTCCGACAATTGGAATTTTCCAGCGAATTATGGTTTCCTAAAGATTTCTTTCCGACTATTTATCATTTTTGAGATCACAACGCCCTCAAAGTCGAGTGAAATCAGAGCGCGAAGATTTAAAGAAAAAATTCCCTTTTGCTCCAAAGAAAATTCCCTTTTGATATTTTGCCTAAAGTCCTCCGGCTGTTGGAAATTTCCAGTGAATTATGGGTTCCTAATGATTTATTTCCGTACGATGTATCATTTTTGAGATCTCAACACCCTCAATATCAGGTGAAATAATACAACGAAGATTTTACAGAAACAAAAATTCCCTTTTGCTTTATAGAAAAATACCTTTCGATATTTTGCCTCAAAACCTCCGACAGTTGGAAGTTTGCCGGGAATTATGGTTTCTAATCTTTATTTCCGTACGATTTTTTATTTTTGAGACCACAACACCCGCAAAGTCAGGTCAAATAATAGAACGAAGATTTTATAGTAAAAAATTTCCTTTTGCTCCATTGAAAATTCCCTTACGATATTTTGGCTAAAGAGCTCCGGCAGTTGGAAATTTGCTGTGATTTATGGGTTCCTAATGATTTATTTTCGTTTGATTTATGATTTTTGAGATCACAACACCCTCAAAGTCAAGTGAAATCAGAGCGCGAAGATTTTACGGAAAAAATTCCCTTTTACTCCATTGAAAATTCCCTTTCGATATTTTGCCTAAAGACCTCCGGCAGTTGGAAATTTGCAGTGAATTATGGGTTCCTAATGATTTATTTCCGTACGATTTATCATTTTCGAGATCACAACACCCTCAAAGTCAGGTGAAATCGGACAACGAAGATTTTACATAAAAAAGTCCCTTTTGCTGCATAGAAAATTCCCTGTCCCTATTTTGCTTAAAGACCTTCGATAGTTGGAATTTTGCAGCGAATTATGGGTTCCTAAAGATTTCTTTCCGTACCATTTATCATTTTTGAGATCACAACACCCTCAAAGTCTAGTGAAATCAGAGAACGAAGATTTTACAAAAAAAAGTCCATTTTGCTGCATAGAAAATTCCCTTTCGCTATTTTGCCTAAAGACCTCCGACAGTTGGAAATTTGCAGTGAATTATGGGTTCCTAATGATTTATTTCCGTACGATTTATCATTTTCGAGATCACAACACCCTCAAAGTCAGGTGAAATCGGACAACGAAGATTTTACATAAAAAAGTCCCTTTTGCTGCATAGAAAATTCCCTTTCACTAATTTCCCTAAAGACCTCCGATAGTTGGAAATTTGCAGCGAATTATGGGTTCCTAAAGATTTCTTTCCGTAACATTTATCATTTTTGACATCGCAACACCCTCAAACTCAAGTGAAATCAGAGAACGAAGATTTTACAAAAAAAAGTCCATTTTGCTGCATAGAAAATTCCCTTTCGCTATTTTGCCTAAAGACCTCCGACAGTTGGAAATTTGCAGTGAATTATGGGTTCCTAATGATTTATTTCCGTACGATTTATCATTTTCGAGATCACAACACCCTCAAAGTCAGGTGAAATCGGACAACGAAGATTTTACATAAAAAAGTCCCTTTTGCTGCATAGAAAATTCCCTTTCACTAATTTCCCTAAAGACCTCCGATAGTTGGAAATTTGCAGCGAATTATGGGTTCCTAAAGATTTCTTTCCGTACCATTTATCATTTTTGACATCGCAACACCCTCAAACTCAAGTGAAATCAGAGAACGAAGATTTTACAAAAAAAAGTCCATTTTGCTGCATAGAAAATTCCCTTTCGCTATTTTGCCTAAAGACCTCCGACAGTTTGAAATTTGCAGCGAATTATGGGCTCCTAAAGATTTGTCTCCGTACCATTTATCATTTTTGAGATCACAACGCCCTCAAAGTCGAGTGAAATCAGAGCGCGAAGATTTTACAGAAAATATTCGCTTTTGCTCCATAGAAAATTCCCTTCCGATATTTTGGCTAAAGAGCTCCGGCAGGTGGAAATTTGCCGTGAATTATGTGTTCCTAATGATTTATTTCCGTTTAAATTATCATTTTTGAGATCACAACACCCTCCAAGTCAACTGAAATCAGAGCGCGAAGATATTACAGAAAAAATTCCCTTTTGCTCCTTTGAAAATTCCCTTTCAATATTTTGCCTAAAGACCTCCGGGAGTTGGAAATTTGCAATGAATTATGGGTTCCTAATCATTTATTTACGTACGATTTATCATGTTCGAGATCACAACACCCTCAAAGTCAGGTGAAATCAGAGAACGAAGATCTTACAGAAAAGAAGTCCCTTTCGCTCCATAGAAAATTCCCTGTCGCTATTTTACCTAAAGACCTCCGACAATTGGAATTTTCCAGCGAATTATGGTTTCCTAAAGATTTCTTTCCGACTATTTATCATTTTTGAGATCACAACGCCCTCAAAGTCGAGTGAAATCAGAGCGCGAAGATTTAAAGAAAAAATTCCCTTTTGCTCCAAAGAAAATTCCCTTTTGATATTTTGCCTAAAGTCCTCCGGCTGTTGGAAATTTCCAGTGAATTATGGGTTCCTAATGATTTATTTCCGTACGATGTATCATTTTTGAGATATCAACACCCTCAATATCAGGTGAAATAATACAACGAAGATTTTACAGAAACAAAAATTCCCTTTTGCTTTATAGAAATTTACCTTTCGATATTTTGCCTCAAAACCTCCGACAGTTGGAAGTTTGCCGGGAATTATGGTTTCTAAAGCTTTATTTCCGTACGATTTTCTATTTTTGAGATCACAACACCCGCAAAGTCAGGTCAAATAATAGAACGAAGATTTTATAGTAAAAAATTTCCTTTTGCTCCATTGAAAATTCCCTTACGATATTTTGGCTAAAGAGCTCCGGCAGTTGGAAATTTGCTGTGATTTATGGGTTCCTAATGATTTATTTTCGTTTGATTTATGATTTTTGAGATCACAACACCCTCAAAGTCAAGTGAAATCACAGCGCGAAGATTTTACGGAAAAAATTCCCTTTTACTCCATTGAAAATTCCCTTTCGATATTTTGCCTAAAGACCTCCGGCAGTTGGAAATTTGCAGTGAATTATGGGTTCCTAATGATTTATTTCCGTACGATTTATCATTTTCGAGATCACAACACCCTCAAAGTCAGGTGAAATCGGACAACGAAGATTTTACATAAAAAAGTCCCTTTTGCTGAATAGAAAATTCCCTTTCACTATTTTGCCTAAAGACCTCCGATAGTTGGAAATTTGCAGCGAATTATGGGTTCCTAAAGATTTCTTTCCGTACCATTTATCATTTTTGACATCGCAACACCCTCAAAGTCAAGTGAAATCAGAGAACGAAGATTTTACAAAAAAAAAGTCCATTTTGCTGCATAGAAAATTCCCTTTCGCTATTTTGCCTAAAGACCTCCGACAGTTGGAAATTTGCAGCGAATTATGGGCTCCTAAAGATTTGTCTCCGTACCATTTATCATTTTTGAGATCACAACGCCCTCAAAGTCGAGTGAAATCAGAGCGCGAAGATTTTACAGAAAATATTCGCTTTTGCTCCATAGAAAATTCCCTTCCGATATTTTGGCTAAAGAGCTCCGGCAGGTGGAAATTTGCCGTGAATTATGTGTTCCTAATGATTTATTTCCGTTTAAATTATCATTTTTGAGATCACAACACCCTCCAAGTCAACTGAAATCAGAGCGCGAAGATATTACAGAAAAAATTCCCTTTTGCTCCTTTGAAAATTCCCTTTCAATATTTTGCCTAAAGACCTCCGGGAGTTGGAAATTTGCAATGAATTATGGGTTCCTAATCATTTATTTACGTACGATTTATCATGTTCGAGATCACAACACCCTCAAAGTCAGGTGAAATCAGAGAACGAAGATCTTACAGAAAAGAAGTCCCTTTCGCTCCATAGAAAATTCCCTGTCGCTATTTTACCTAAAGACCTCCGACAATTGGAATTTTCCAGCGAATTATGGTTTCCTAAAGATTTCTTTCCGACTATTTATCATTTTTGAGATCACAACGCCCTCAAAGTCGAGTGAAATCAGAGCGCGAAGATTTAAAGAAAAAATTCCCTTTTGCTCCAAAGAAAATTCCCTTTTGATATTTTGCCTAAAGTCCTCCGGCTGTTGGAAATTTCCAGTGAATTATGGGTTCCTAATGATTTATTTCCGTACGATGTATCATTTTTGAGATCTCAACACCCTCAATATCAGGTGAAATAATACAACGAAGATTTTACAGAAACAAAAATTCCCTTTTGCTTTATAGAAAAATACCTTTCGATATTTTGCCTCAAAACCTCCGACAGTTGGAAGTTTGCCGGGAATTATGGTTTCTAATCTTTATTTCCGTACGATTTTTTATTTTTGAGACCACAACACCCGCAAAGTCAGGTCAAATAATAGAACGAAGATTTTATAGTAAAAAATTTCCTTTTGCTCCATTGAAAATTCCCTTACGATATTTTGGCTAAAGAGCTCCGGCAGTTGGAAATTTGCTGTGATTTATGGGTTCCTAATGATTTATTTTCGTTTGATTTATGATTTTTGAGATCACAACACCCTCAAAGTCAAGTGAAATCAAAGCGCGAAGATTTTACGGAAAAAATTCCCTTTTAATCCATTGAAAATTCCCTTTCGATATTTTGCCTGAAGACCTCCGGCAGTTGGAAATTTGCAGTGAATTAAGGGTTCCTAATGATTTATTTCCGTACGATTTATCATTTTCGAGATCACAACACCCTCAAAGTCAGGTGAAATCGGAGAACAAAGATTTTACAGAAAAGAAGTCCCTTTTGCTGCATAGAAAATTCCCTTTCGCTATTTTGCCTAAAGACCTCCGATAGTTGGACATTTGCCGTGAATTATGGGCTCCTAAAGATTTGTTTCCGTACCATTTATCATTTTTGAGATCACAACGCTCTCAAAGTCAAGTGAAATCAGAGCGCGAAGATTTTACAGAAAAAATTCGCCTTTGCTCCATAGAAAATTCCCTTTCGATATTTTGCCTAAAGTCCTCCGGCTGTTGGAAATTTGCAGTGAATTATGGGTTCCTAATGATTTCTTTCCGTACGATTTATCATTTTTGAGATCTCAACACCCTCAATATCAGGTGAAATAATAGAACGAAGATTTTACAGAAAAAAAAATTCCCTTTTGCTTTATAGAAAAATACCTTTCGATATTTTGCCTCAAAACCTCCGACAGTTGGAAGTTTGCCGGGAATTATGGTTTCTAAAGCTTTATTTCCGTACGATTTTTTATTTTTGAGATCACAACACCCGCAAAGTCAGGTCAAATAATAGAACGAAGATTTTATAGTAAAAAATTTCCTTTTGCTCCATTGAAAATTCCCTTATGATATTTTGGCTAAAGAGCTCCGGCAGTTGGAAATTTGCTGTGATTTATGGGTTCCTAATGATTTATTTTCATTTGATTTATCATTTTTGAGATCACAACACCCTCAAAGTCAAGTGAAATCAGAGCGCGAAGATTTTACGGAAAAAATTCCCTTTTACTCCATTGAAAATTCCCTTTCGATATTTTGCCTAAAGACCTCCGGCAGTTGGAAATTTGCAGTGAATTATGGGTTCCTAATGATTTATTTCCGTACGATTTATCATTTTCGAGATCACAACACCCTCAAAGTCAGGTGAAATCGGACAACGAAGATTTTACATAAAAAAGTCCCTTTTGCTGCATAGAAAATTCCCTGTCGCTATTTTGCTTAAAGACCTTCGATAGTTGGAATTTTGCAGCGAATTATGGGTTCCTAAAGATTTCTTTCCGACCATTTATCATTTTTGAGATCACAACACCCTCAAAGTCTAGTGATATCAGAGCGCGAAGATTTTACAGAAAAAATTCCCTTTTGATAGTTTGCCTAAAGACCTCCGACAGTTGGAAATTTGCAGTGAGTTATGGGTTCCTAATGATTTATTTCCGTACGATTTATCATTTTTGAGATCACAACACCCTCAAAGTCAGGTGAAGTGAGAGAACAAAGATTTTACAGAAAAAAGTCCCGTTTGCTGCATAGAAAATTCCCCTTCGCTATTTTGCCTATAGACCTCCGATAATTGGAAATTTGCAGCGAATTATGGGCTCCTAAGGATTTAATTCCGTACCATTTCCCATTTTTCAGATCACAACACCCTCAACGTCAAGTAAAATCAGCGCACGAAGATTTTACAAAAAAAATTCCCTTTTGTTCCGTAGAAAATTCCCTTTCCATATTTTGCCTAAAGACCTCCGGCAGTTGGAAATGTGCAGTGAATTATGGGTTCCTAATGATTTATGTCCGTACGATTTATCATTTTGGAGATCACAACACCCTCAAAGTCAAGTGAAATCAGAGAACGAAGATTTTACAGAAAAGAAGTCCCTTTTGCTGCATAGAAAATTCCCTTTCACTATTTTGCCTAAAGACCTCCGATAGTTGGAAATTTGCAGCGAATTATGGGTTCCTAAAGATTTCTTTCCGTACCATTTATCATTTTTGACATCACAACACCCTCAAAGTCAAGTGAAATCAGAGAACGAAGATTTTACAAAAAAAAGTCCATTTTGCTGCATAGAAAATTCCCTTTCGCTATTTTGCCTAAAGACCTCCGACAGTTGGAAATTTGCAGCGAATTATGGGCTCCTAAAGATTTGTTTCCGTACCATTTATCATTTTTGAGATCACAACGCCCTCAAAGTCGAGTGAAATCAGAGCGCGAAGATTTTACAGAAAATATTCGCTTTTGCTCCATAGAAAATTCCCTTCCGATATTTTGGCTAAAGAGCTCCGGCAGTTGGAAATTTGCCGTGAATTATGTGTTCCTAATGATTTATTTCCGTTTAAATTATCATTTTTGAGATCACAACACCCTCCAAGTCAACTGAAATCAGAGCGCGAAGATATTACAGAAAAAATTCCCTTTTGCTCCATTGAAAATTCCCTTTCAATATTTTGCCTAAAGACCTCCGGGAGTTGGAAATTTGCAATGAATTATGGGTTCCTAATCATTTATTTACGTACGATTTATCATGTTCGAGATCACAACACCCTCAAAGTCAGGTGAAATCAGAGAACGAAGATCTTACAGAAAAGAAGTCCCTTTCGCTCCATAGAAAATTCCCTGTCGCTATTTTACCTAAAGACCTCCGACAATTGGAATTTTCCAGCGAATTATGGTTTCCTAAAGATTTCTTTCCGACTATTTATCATTTTTGAGATCACAACACCCTCAAAGTCGAGTGAAATCAGAGCGCGAAGATTTAAAGAGAAAATTCCCTTTTGCTCCAAAGAAAATTCCCTTTTGCTTTATAGAAAAATACCTTTCGATATTTTGCCTCAAAACCTCCGACAGTTGGAAGTTTGCCGGGAATTATGGTTTCTAAAGCTTTATTTCCGTACGATTTTTTATTTTTGAGATCACAACACCCGCAAAGTCAGGTCAAATAATAGAACGAAGATTTTATAGTAAAAAATTTCCTTTTGCTCCATTGAAAATTCCCTTACGATATTTTGGCTAAAGAGCTCCGGCAGTTGGAAATTTGCTGTGATTTATGGGTTCCTAATGATTTATTTTCGTTTGATTTATGATTTTTGAGATCACAACACCCTCAAAGTCAAGTGAAATCAGAGCGCGAAGATTTTACGGAAAAAATTCCCTTTCGATATTTTGCCTAAAGACCTCCGGCAGTTGGAAATTTGCAGTGAATTATGGGTTCCTAATGATTTATTTCCGTACGATTTATCATTTTCGAGATCACAACACCCTCAAAGTCAGGTGAAATCGGACAACGAAGATTTTACATAAAAAAGTCCCTTTTGCTGCATAGAAAATTCCCTGTCGCTATTTTTCTTAAAGACCTTCGATAGTTGGAATTTTGCAGAGAATTATGGGTTCCTAAAGATTTCTTTCCGACCATTTATCATTTTTGAGATCACAACACCCTCAAAGTCTAGTGATATCAGAGTGCGAAGATTTTACAGAAAAAATTCCCTTTTGATAGTTTGCCTAAAGACCTCCGACAGTTGGAAATTTGCAGTGAGTTATGGGTTCCTAATGATTTATTTCCGTACGATTTATCATTTTTGAGATCACAACACCCTCAAAGTCAGGTGAAGTAAGAGAACAAAGATTTTACAGAAAAAAGTCCCTTTTGCTGCATAGAAAATTCTCCTTCGCTATTTTGCCTATAGACCTACGATAATTGGAAATTTGCAGCGAATTATGTGCTCCTAAGGATTTAATTCCGTACCATTTCCCATTTTTGAGATCACAACACCCTCAACGTCAAGTAAAATCAGCGCACGAAGATTTTACCAAAAAAATTCCCTTTTGTTCCGTAGAAAGTTCCCTTTCCATATTTTGCCTAAAGACCTCCGGCAGTTGGAAATGTGCAGTGAATTATGGGTTCCTAATGATTTATGTCCGTACGATTTATCATTTTGGAGATCACAACACCCTCAAAGTCAAGTGAAATCAGAGAACGAATAATTTACAGAAAAGAAGTCCCTTTTGCTGCATAGAAAATTCCCTTTCACTATTTTGCCTAAAGACCTTCGATAGTTGGAATTTTGCAGCGAATTATGGTTTCCTAAAGATTTCTTTCCGACTATTTATCATTTTTGAGATCACAACGCCCTCAAAGTCGAGTGAAATAAGAGCGCGAAGATTTAAAGAAAAAAATCCCTTTTGCTCCAAAGAAAATTCCCTTTTGATATTTTGCCTAAAGTCCTCTGGCTGTTGGAAATTTCCAGTGAATTATGGGTTCCTAATGATTTATTTCCGTACGATGTATCATTTTTGAGATCTCAACACCCTCAATATCAGGTGAAATAATACAACGAAGATTTTACAGAAACAAAAATTCCCTTTTGCTTTATAGAAAAATACCTTTCGATATTTTGCCTCAAAACCTCCGACAGTTGGAAGTTTGCCGGGAATTATGGTTTCTAAAGCTTTATTTCCGTACGATTTTTTATTTTTGAGATCACAACACCCGCAAAGTCAGGTCAAATAATAGAACGAAGATTTTATAGTAAAAAATTTCCTTTTGCTCCATTGAAAATTCCCTTACGATATTTTGGCTAAAGAGCTCCGGCAGTTGGAAATTTGCTGTGATTTATGGGTTCCTAATGATTTATTTTCGTTTGATTTATGATTTTTGAGATCACAACACCCTCAAAGTCAAGTGAAATCAGAGCGCGAAGATTTTACGGAAAAAATTCCCTTTCGATATTTTGCCTAAAGACCTCCGGCAGTTGGAAATTTGCAGTGAATTATGGGTTCCTAATGATTTATTTCCGTACGATTTATCATTTTCGAGATCACAACACCCTCAAAGTCAGGTGAAATCGGACAACGAAGATTTTACATAAAAAAGTCCCTTTTGCTGCATAGAAAATTCCCTGTCCCTATTTTGCTTAAAGACCTTCGATAGTTGGAATTTTGCAGCGAATTATGGGTTCCTAAAGATTTCTTTCCGTACCATTTATCATTTTTGAGATCACAACACCCTCAAAGTCTAGTGATATCAGAGCGCGAAGATTTTACAGAAAAAATTCCCTTTTGATAGTTTGCCTAAAGACCTCCGACAGTTGGAAATTTGCAGTGAGTTATGGGTTCCTAATGATTTATTTCCGTACGATTTATCATTTTTGAGATCACAACACCCTCAAAGTCAGGTGAAGTGAGAGAACAAAGATTTTACAGAAAAAAGTCCCGTTTGCTGCATAGAAAATTCCCCTTCGCTATTTTGCCTATAGACCTCCGATAATTGGAAATTTGCAGCGAATTATGGGCTCCTAAGGATTTAATTCCGTACCATTTCCCATTTTTCAGATCACAACACCCTCAACGTCAAGTAAAATCAGCGCACGAAGATTTTACAAAAAAAATTCCCTTTTGTTCCGTAGAAAATTCCCTTTTTGCCTAAAGACCTCCGGCAGTTGGAAATGTGCAGTGAATTATGGGTTCCTAATGATTTATGTCCGTACGATTTATCATTTTGGAGATCACAACACCCTCAAAGTCAAGTGAAATCAGAGAACGAAGATTTTACAAAAAAAAGTCCATTTTGCTGCATAGAAAATTCCCTTTCGCTATTTTGCCTAAAGACCTCCGACAGTTGGAAATTTGCAGCGAATTATGGGCTACTAAAGATTTGTCTCCGTACCATTTATCATTTTTGAGATCACAACGCCCTCAAAGTCGAGTGAAATCAGAGCGCGAAGATTTTACAGAAAATATTCGCTTTTGCTCCATAGAAAATTCCCTTCCGATATTTTGGCTAAAGAGCTCCGGCAGTTGGAAATTTGCCGTGAATTATGTGTTCCTAATGATTTATTTCCGTTTAAATTATCATTTTTGAGATCACAACACCCTCAAGTCAACTGAAATCAGAGCGCGAAGATATTACAGAAAAAATTCCCTTTTGCTCCATTGAAAATTCCCTTTCAATATTTTGCCTAAAGACCTCCGGGAGTTGGAAATTTGCAATGAATTATGGGTTCCTAATCATTTATTTACGTACGATTTATCATGTTCGAGATCACAACACCCTCAAAGTCAGGTGAAATCAGAGAACGAAGATCTTACAGAAAAGAAGTCCCTTTCGCTCCATAGAAAATTCCCTGTCGCTATTTTACCTAAAGACCTCTGACAATTGGAATTTTCCAGCGAATTATGGTTTCCTAAAGATTTCTTTCCGACTATTTATCATTTTTGAGATCACAACGCCCTCAAAGTCGAGTGAAATCAGAGCGCGAAGATTTAAAGAAAAAATTCCCTTTTGCTCCAAAGAAAATTCCCTTTTGATATTTTGCCTAAAGTCCTCCGGCTGTTGGAAATTTCTAGTGAATTATGGGTTCCTAATGATTTATTTCCGTACGATGTATCATTTTTGAGATCTCAACACCCTCAATATCAGGTGAAATAATACAACGAAGATTTTACAGAAACAAAAATTCCCTTTTGCTTTATAGAAAAATACCTTTCGATATTTTGCCTCAAAACCTCCGACAGTTGGAAGTTTGCCGGGAATTATGGTTTCTAAAGCTTTATTTCCGTACGATTTTTTATTTTTGAGATCACAACACCCGCAAAGTCAGGTCAAATAATAGAACGAAGATTTTATAGTAAAAAATTTCCTTTTGCTCCATTGAAAATTCCCTTACGATATTTTGGCTAAAGAGCTCCGGCAGTTGGAAATTTGCTGTGATTTATGGGTTCCTAATGATTTATTTTCGTTTGATTTATGATTTTTGAGATCACAACACCCTCAAAGTCAAGTGAAATCAGAGCGCGAAGATTTTACGGAAAAAATTCCCTTTTACTCCATTGAAAATTCCCTTTCGATATTTTGCCTAAAGACCTCCGGCAGTTGGAAATTTGCAGTGAATTATGGGTTCCTAATGATTTATTTCCGTACGATTTATCATTTTCGAGATCACAACACCCTCAAAGTCAGGTGAAATCGGACAACGAAGATTTTACATAAAAAAGTCCCTTTTGCTGCATAGAAAATTCCCTGTCGCTATTTTGCTTAAAGACCTTCGATAGTTGGAATTTTGCAGCGAATTATGGGTTCCTAAAGATTTCTTTCCGACCATTTATCATTTTTGAGATCACAACACCCTCAAAGTCTAGTGATATCAGAGCGCGAAGATTTTACAGAAAAAATTCCCTTTTGATAGTTTGCCTAAAGACCTCCGGCAGTTGGAAATTTGCAGTGAGTTATGGGTTCCTAATGATTTATTTCCGTACGATTTATCATTTTTGAGATCACAACACCCTCAAAGTCAGGTGAAGTGAGAGAACAAAGATTTTACAGAAAAAAGTCCCGTTTGCTGCATAGAAAATTCCCCTTCGCTATTTTGCCTATAGACCTCCGATAATTGGAAATTTGCAGCGAATTATGGGCTCCTAAGGATTTAATTCCGTACCATTTCCCATTTTTCAGATCACAACACCCTCAACGTCAAGTAAAATCAGCGCACGAAGATTTTACAAAAAAAATTCCCTTTTGTTCCGTAGAAAATTCCCTTTCCATATTTTGCCTAAAGACCTCCGGCAGTTGGAAATGTGCAGTGAATTATGGGTTCCTAATGATTTATGTCCGTACGATTTATCATTTTGGAGATCACAACACCCTCAAAGTCAAGTGAAATCAGAGAACGAAGATTTTACAGAAAAGAAGTCCCTTTTGCTGCATAGAAAATTCCCTTTCACTATTTTGCCTAAAGACCTCCGATAGTTGGAAATTTGCAGCGAATTATGGGTTCCTAAAGATTTCTTTCCGTACCATTTATCATTTTTGACATCACAACACCCTCAAAGTCAAGTGAAATCAGAGAACGAAGATTTTACAAAAAAAAGTCCATTTTGCTGCATAGAAAATTCCCTTTCGCTATTTTGCCTAAAGACCTCCGACAGTTGGAAATTTGCAGCGAATTATGGGCTCCTAAAGATTTGTTTCCGTACCATTTATCATTTTTGAGATCACAACGCCCTCAAAGTCGAGTGAAATCAGAGCGCGAAGATTTTACAGAAAATATTCGCTTTTGCTCCATAGAAAATTCCCTTCCGATATTTTGGCTAAAGAGCTCCGGCAGTTGGAAATTTGCCGTGAATTATGTGTTCCTAATGATTTATTTCCGTTTAAATTATCATTTTTGAGATCACAACACCCTCCAAGTCAACTGAAATCAGAGCGCGAAGATATTACAGAAAAAATTCCCTTTTGCTCCATTGAAAATTCCCTTTCAATATTTTGCCTAAAGACCTCCGGGAGTTGGAAATTTGCAATGAATTATGGGTTCCTAATCATTTATTTACGTACGATTTATCATGTTCGAGATCACAACACCCTCAAAGTCAGGTGAAATCAGAGAACGAAGATCTTACAGAAAAGAAGTCCCTTTCGCTCCATAGAAAATTCCCTGTCGCTATTTTACCTAAAGACCTCCGACAATTGGAATTTTCCAGCGAATTATGGTTTCCTAAAGATTTCTTTCCGACTATTTATCATTTTTGAGATCACAACGCCCTCAAAGTCGAGTGAAATCAGAGCGCGAAGATTTAAAGAAAAAATTCCCTTTTGCTCCAAAGAAAATTCCCTTTTGATATTTTGCCTAAAGTCCTCCGGCTGTTGGAAATTTCCAGTGAATTATGGGTTCCTAATGATTTATTTCCGTACGATGTATCATTTTTGAGATCTCAACACCCTCAATATCAGGTGAAATAATACAACGAAGATTTTACAGAAACAAAAATTCCCTTTTGCTTTATAGAAAAATACCTTTCGATATTTTGCCTCAAAACCTCCGACAGTTGGAAGTTTGCCGGGAATTATGGTTTCTAAAGCTTTATTTCCGTACGATTTTTTATTTTTAAGATCACAACACCCACAAAGTCAGGTCAAATAATAGAACAAAGATTTTATAGTAAAAAATTCCCTTTTGCTCCATTGAAAATTCCCTTACGATATTTTGGCTAAAGAGCTCCAGCAGTTGGAAATTTGCTGTGATTTATGGGTTCCTAATGATTTATTTCCGTTTGATTTATCATTTTTGAGATCACAACACCCTCCAACTCAAGTGAAATCAGAGCGCGAAGATTTTACGGAAAAAAATTCCCTTTTACTCAATTGAAAATTCCCTTTCGATATTTTGCCTAAAGACCTCCGGCAGTTGGAAATTTGCAGAGAATTATGGGTTCCTAATGATTTATTTCCATATGATTTATCATTTTCGAGATCACAACGCCTCAAAGTCAGGTGAACTCGGAGAACGAAGATTTTACATAAAAAAGTCCCTTTTGCTGCATAGAAAATTCCCCGTCGCTATTTTGCCTAAAGACCTCCGATAGTTGGAATTTTGCAGCGAATTATGGGTTCCTAAAGATTTCTTTCCGACCATTTATCATTTTTGAGATCACAACACCTTCAAATTCAAGTGAAAACAGAGAACGAAGATTTTACAGAAAAGAAGTCCTTTTTGCTGCATAGAAAATTCCCTTTCGCTATTTTGCCTAAAGTTCTCCGGCTGTTGGAAATTTGCAGTGAATTATGGGTTCCTAATGATTTATTTCCGTACGATTTATCATTTTTGAGATCTCAACACCCTCAATATCAGGTGAAATAATAGAACGAAGATTTTACAGAAAAAAAAATTCCCCTTTGCTTTATAGAAAAGTACCTTTCGATATTTTGCCTCAAAACCTCCGACAGTTGGAAGTTTGCCCGGAATTATGGGTTTTAAAGCTTTATTTCCGTACGATTTTTTATTTTTGAGATCACAACACCCGCAAAGTTAGGTCAAATAATAGAACGAAGATTTTATAGTAAAAAATTTCCTTTTGCTCCATTGAAAATTCCCTTACGATATTTTGGCTAAAGAGCTCCGGCAGTTGGAAATTTGCTGTCATTTATGGGTTCCTAATGATTTATTTCCGTTTGATTTATCATTTTTGAGATCACAACACCCTCAAAGTCAAGTGAAATTAGAGCGCGAAGATTTTACGGAAAAAATTCCCTTTTACTCCATTGAAAATTCCCTTTCGATATTTTGCCTAAAGACCTCCGGCAGTTGGAAATTTGCAGTGAATTATGGGTTCCTAATGATTTATTTCCGTACGATTTATCATTTTTGAGATCACAACACCCTCAAAGTCAAGTGAAATCAGAGAACGAACATTTTACAGAAAAAAAAAGTCCCTTTTGCGGCATAGAAAATTCCATTTCGCTATTTTGCCTAAAGACCTCCGACGGTTGGAAATTTGCAGCGAATTATGGGCTCCTAAAGATTAGTTTCCGTACCATTTATCATTTTTGAGATCACAACACCCTCAAAGTCAAGTGAAATCAGAGAACGAAGATTTTACAGAAAAAAAGTCCTTTTTGCGGCATAGAAAATTCCCGTTCGATATTTTTCCTAAAGACCTCCGGCAGTTGGAAATTTGCAGTGAATTATGGGTTCCTAATGATTTATTTCCATATGATTTATCATTTTCGAGATCACAACACCTCAAAGTCAGGTTAAATCGGAGAACGAAGATTTTACATAAAAAAGTCCCTTTTGCTGCATAGAAAATTCCCCGTCGCTATTTTGCCTAAAGACCTCCGATAGTTGGAATTTTGCAGCGAACTATGGGTTCCTAAAGATTTCTTTCCGACCATTTATCATTTTTGAGATCACAACACCTTCAAAGTCAAGTGAAAACAGAGAACGAAGATTTTACAGAAAAGAAGTCCCTTTTGCTGCATAGAAAATTCCCTTTCGCTATTTTGCCTAAAGACCTGCGACAGTTGGAAATTTGCAGCGAATTATGGGCTCCTAAAGATTTGTTTCCGTACCATTTTTCATTTTTGAGATCACAATGCCCTCAAAGTCAAGTCAAATCAGAGCACGAAGATTTTACAGAAAAAATTCGCTTTTGCTCCATAGAAAATTCCCTTCCGATATTTTGGCTAAAGAGCTCCGGCAGTTGGAAATTTGCAGTGAATTATGGGTTCCCAATGATTTATTTCCGTATGATTTATCATTTTCGAGATCACTACACCCTCAAAGTCAGGTGAAATCAGAGAACGAAGATCTTACAGAAAAAAGTCCCTTTTGCTGCATAGAAAATTCCCGTTCGATATTTTTCCTAAAGACCTCCGGCAGTTGGAAATTTGCAGTGAATTATGGGTTCCCAATGATTTATTTCCGTATGATTTATCATTTTCGAGATCACTACACCCTCAAAGTCAGGTGAAATCAGAGAACGAAGATCTTACAGAAAAAAGTCCCTTTTGCTGCATAGAAAATTCCCTTTCGCTATTTTGCCTAAAGACCTCCGACAGTTGGAAATTTGCAGCGAATTATGGGCTCTTAAAGATTTGTTTCCGTACCATTTGTCATTTTTGAGATCACAACGCCCTCAAAGTCAAGTCAAATCAGAGCACGAAGATTTTACAGAAAAAATTCGCTTTTGCTCCATAGAAAATTCCCTTCCGATATTTTGGCTAAAGAGCTCCGGCAGTTGGAAATTTGCCGTGAATTATGGGTTCCTAATGATTTATTTCCGTTTGATTTATCATTTTTGAGATCACAACGCCCTCAAAGTCGAGTGAAATCAGAGCACGAAGATTTTACAGAAAATATTCGCTTTTGCTCCAAAGAAAATTCCCTTTCGATATTTTGCCTAAAGTCCTCCGGCTGTTGGAAATTTGCAGTGAATTATGGGTTCCTAATGATTTATTTCCGTACGATGTATCATTTCTGAGATCTCAACACCCTCAAAGTCTAGTGATATCAGAACACGAAGACTTTACAGAAAAAATTCGCTTTTGCTCCATTGAAAATTCCCTTTGCATATTTTGCCTAAAGACCTCCGGCAGTTGGAAATTTGCAGTGAATTATAGGTTCCTAATGATTTAATTCCGTACCATTTATCATTTTTGAGATCACAACACCCTCAAAGTCAAGTGAAATCGGAGTGCGAAGATTTTACAGAAAAAATTCCCTTTTGCTCTATAGAAAATTCCCTTTCGATATTTTGCCTAAAGACCTCCTGCAGTTGGAAATTTGCAGTGAATTATGGGTTCCCAATGATTTATTTCCGTATGATTTATCATTTTCGAGATCACTACACCCTCAAAGTCAGGTGAAATCAGAGAACGAAGATCTTACAGAAAAAAGTCCCTTTTGCTGCATAGAAAATTCCCTTTCGCTATTTTGCCTAAAGACCTCCGACAATTGGAAATTTGCAGCGAATTATGGGCTCTTAAAGATTTGTTTCCGTACCATTTGTAATTTTTTGAGATCACAACGCCCTCAAAGTCAAGTCAAATCAGAGCACGAAGATTTTACAGAAAAAATTCGCTTTTGCTCCATAGAAAATTCCCTTCCGATATTTTGGCTAAAGAGCTCCGGCAGTTGGAAATTTGCAGTGAATTATGGGTTCCTAATGATTTATTTCCGTTTGATTTATCACTTTTGAGATCACAACACCCTCCAAGTCAAGTGAAATCAGAGCGCGAAGATATTACAGAAAAAATTCCCTTTTGCTCCATTGAAAATTCCCTTTCGATATTTTGCCTAAAGACCTCCGGCAGTTGGAAATTTGCAGTGTATTATGGGTTCCTAATGATTTATTTCCGTACGATTTATCATTTTCGAGATCACAACACCCTCAAAGTCAGGTGAAATTGGAGAACGAAGTTTTTACATAAAAAAAGTCCCTTTTGCTGCATAGAAAATTCCCCGTCGCTATTTTGCCTAAAGACCTCCGATAGATGGAATTTTGCAGCGAATTATGGGTTCCTAAAGATTTCTTTGCAACCATTTATCAGTTTTGAGATCACAACACCTTCAAAGTCAAGTGAAATCAGAGAACGAAGATTTTACAGAAAAAAAAAAGTCCCTTTTGCTGCATAGAAAATTCCCTTTCGCTATTTTGCCTAAAGACCTCCGACAGTTGGAAATTTGCAGCGAATTATGGGCTCTTAAAGATTTGTTTCCGTACCATTTGTCATTTTTGAGATCACAACGCCCTCAAAGTCAAGTCAAATCAGAGCACGAAGATTTTACAGAAAAAATTCGCTTTTGCTCCATAGAAAATTCCCTTCCGATATTTTGGCTAAAGAGCTCCGGCAGTTGGAAATTTGCCGTGAATTATGGGTTCCTAATGATTTATTTCCGTTTGATTTATCATTTTTGAGATCACAACACCCTCCAAGTCAAGTGAAATCAGAGCGCGAAGATATTACAGAAAAAATTCCCTTTTGCTCCATTGAAAATTCCCTTTCGATATTTTGCCTAAAGACCTCCGGCAGTTGGAAATTTGCAGTGTATTATGGGTTCCTAATGATTTATTTCCGTACGATTTATCATTTTCGAGATCACAACACCCTCAAAGTTAGGTGAAATTGGAGAACGAAGTTTTTACATAAAAAAAGTCCCTTTTGCTGCATAGAAAATTCCCCGTCGCTATTTTGCCTAAAGACCTCCGATAGATGGAATTTTGCAGCGAATTATGGGTTCCTAAAGATTTCTTTGCAACCATTTATCATTTTTGAGATCACAACACCTTCAAAGTCAAGTGAAATCAGAGAACGAAGATCTTACAGAAAAAAGTCCCTTTTGCTGCATAGAAAATTCCCTTTCGCTATTTTGCCTAAAGACCTCCGACAATTGGAAATTTGCAGCGAATTATGGGCTCTTAAAGATTTGTTTCCGTACCATTTGTCATTTTTGAGATCACAACGCCCTCAAAGTCAAGTCAAATCAGAGCACGAAGATTTTACAGAAAATATTCGCTTTTGCTCCATAGAAAATTCCCTTCCGATATTTTGGCTAAAGAGCTCCGGCAGTTGGAAATTTGCCGTGAATTATGGGTTCCTAATGATTTATTTCCGTTTGATTTATCATTTTTGAGATCACAACACCCTCCAAGTCAAGTGAAATCAGAGCGCGAAGATATTACAGAAAAAATTCCCTTTTGCTCCATTGAAAATTCCCTTTCGATATTTTGCCTAAAGACCTCCGGCAGTTGGAAATTTGCAGTGTATTATGGGTTCCTAATGATTTATTTCCGTACGATTTATCATTTTCGAGATCACAACACCCTCAAAGTCAGGTGAAATTGGAGAACGAAGTTTTTACATAAAAAAAGTCCCTTTTGCTGCATAGAAAATTCCCCGTCGCTATTTTGCCTAAAGACCTCCGATAGTGGAATTTTGCAGCGAATTATGGGTTCCTAAAGATTTCTTCGCTACCATTTATCAGTTTTGAGATCACAACACCTTCAAAGTCAAGTGAAATCAGAGAACGAAGATTTTACAGAAAAAAAAAGTCCCTTTTGCTGCATAGAAAATTCCCTTTCGCTATTTTGGCTAAAGAGCTCCGACAGTTGGAAATTTGCAGCGAATTATGGGCTCCTAAAGATTTGTTTCCGTACCATTTATCATTTTTGAGATCACAACGCCCTCAAAGTCGAGTGAAATCAGAGCACGAAGATTTTACAGAAAATATTCGCTTTTGCTCCAAAGAAAATTCCCTTTCGATATTTTGCCTAAAGTCCTCCGGCTGTTGGAAATTTGCAGTGAATTATGGGTTCCTAATGATTTATTTCCATACGATTTATCATTTTTGAGATCTCAACACCCTCAATATCAGGTGAAATAATAGAACGAAGATTTTACAGAAAAAAAAAAAATTCCCTTTTGCTTTATAGAAAAGTACCTTTCGATATTTTGCCTCAAAACCTCCGACAGTTGGAAGTTTGCCCGGAATTATGGGTTTTAAAACTTTATTTCCGTACGATTTTTTATTTTTGAGATCACAACACCCGCAAAGTCAGGTCAAATAATAGAACGAATATTTTATAGTAAAAAATTTCCTTTTGCTCCATTGAAAATTCCCTTACGATATTTTGGCTAAAGAGCTCCGGCAGTTGGAAATTTGCTGTGATTTATGGGTTCCTAATGATTTATTTTCGTTTGATTTATGATTTTTGAGATCACAACACCCTCAAAGTCAAGTGAAATCAGAGCGCGAAGATTTTACGGAAAAAATTCCCTTTTACTCCATTGAAAATTCCCTTTCGATATTTTGCCTAAAGACCTCCGGCAGTTGGAAATTTGCAGTGAATTATGGGTTGCTAATGATTTATTTCCGTACGATTTATCATTTTCGAGATCACAACACCCTCAAAGTCAGGTGAAATCGGACAACGAAGATTTTACAAAAAAAAGTCCCTTTTGCTGCATAGAAAATTCCCTGTCGCTATTTTGCTTAAAGACCTTCGATAGTTGGAATTTTGCAGCGAATTATGGGTTCCTAAAGATTTCTTTCCGACCATTTATCATTTTTGAGATCACAACACCCTCAAAGTCTAGTGATATCAGAGCGCGAAGATTTTACAGAAAAAATTCCCTTTTGATAGTTTGCCTAAAGACCTCCGGCAGTTGGAAATTTGCAGTGAGTTATGGGTTCCTAATGATTTATTTCCGTACGATTTATCATTTTTGAGATCACAACACCCTCAAAGTCAGGTGTAATCAGAGCGCGAAGATTTTACAGAAAAAATTCCCTTTTGATAGTTTGCCTAAAGTCCTCCGGCTGTTGGAAATTTGCAGTGAATTATGGGTTCCTAATGATTTATTTCCGTACGATTTATCATTTTTGAGATCTCTCAACACCCTCAATATCATGTGAAATAATAGAACGAAGATTTTACAGAAAAAAAAAAAATTCCCTTTTGCTTCATAGAATAATACCTTTCCATATTTTGCCTCAAAACCTCCGACAGTTGGAAGATTGCCGGGAATTATGGTTTCTAAAGCTTTATTTCCGTACGATTTTTTATTTTTGAGATCACAACACCCGCAAAGTCAGATCAAATAATAGAACGATGATTTTATAGTAACAAATTCCCTTTTGCTCCATTGAAAATTCCCTTACGATATTTTGGCTAAAGAGCTCCGGCAGTTGGAAATTTGCTGTATTTTATGGGTTCCTAATGATTTATTTCCGTTTCATTTATCATTTTTGAGATCACAACACCCTCAAAGTCAAGTGAAATCAGAACGCGAAGATTTTACCAAAAAATTCCCTTTTACTCCATTGAAAATTCCCTTTCGATATTTTGCCTAAAGACCTCCAGCAGTTGCAAATTTGCATTGAATTATGGGTTCCTAATGATTTATTTCCGTACGATTTATCATTTTCGAGATCACAACACCCAAAAAGTCAGGTGAAATCGGAGAACGAAAATTTTACATAAAAAAGTCCCTTTTGTTGCATAGAAAATTCCATGTCGCTATTTTGCCTAAATACCTCCGATAGTTGGAATTTTGCAGCGAATTATGGGTTCCTAAAGATTTCTTGCCCACCATTTATCATTTTTGAGATCACAACACCCTCAAAGTCTAGTGATATCAGAGCGCGAAGATTTTAAAGAAAAAATTCCCTTTTGCTCCATAGGAAATTTCCTTTTGATAGTTTGCCTAAAGACCTCCAGCAGTTGGAAATTTGCAGTGACTTATGGGTTCCTAATGATTTATTTCCGTACGATTTATCATTTTCGAGATCACAACACCCTCAAAGTCAGGTGAAGTTAGAGAACAAAGATTTTACAGAAAAAAGTCCCTTTTGCTGCATAGAAAATTCCCCTTCGCTATTTTGCCTATAGACCTCCGATAATTGGAAATTTGCAGCGAATTATGGGCTCCTAAGGATTTAATTCCGTACCATTTCCCATTTTTGAGATCACAACACCCTCAACGTCAAGTGAAATCAGCGCACGAAGATTTTACAAAAAAAATTCCCTTTTGTTCCGTAGAAAATTCCCTTTCCATATTTTGCCTAAAGACCTCCGGCAGTTAGAAATGTGCATTGAATTATGGGTTCCTAATGATTTATGTCCGTACGATTTATCATTTTGGAGATCACAACACCCTCAAAGTCAAGTGAAATCAGAGAACGAAGATTTTACAGAAAAGAAGTCCCTTTTGCTGCATAGAAAATTCCCTTTCACTATTTTGCATAAAGACCTCCGATAGTTGGAAATTTGCAGCGAATTATGGGTTCCTAAAGATTTCTTTACGTACCATTTATCATTTTTGACATCACAACACCCTCAAAGTCAAGTGAAATCAGAGAACGAAGATTTTACAAAAAAAAGTCCATTTTGCTGCATAGAAAATTCCCTTTCGCTATTTTGCCTAAAGACCTCCGACAGTTGGAAATTTGCAGCGAATTATGGGCTCCTAAAGATTTGTTTCCGTACCATTTATCATTTTTGAGATCACAACGCCCTCAAAGTCGAGTGAAATCAGAGCACGAAGATTTTACAGAAAATATTCGCTTTTGCTCCAAAGAAAATTCCCTTTCGATATTTTGCCTAAAGTCCTCCGGCTGTTGGAAATTTGCAGTGAATTATGGGTTCCTAATGATTTATTTCCGTACGATGTATCATTTCTGAGATCTCAACACCCTCAAAGTCTAGTGATATCAGAACACGAAGACTTTACAGAAAAAATTCGCTTTTGCTCCATTGAAAATTCCCTTTGCATATTTTGCCTAAAGACCTCCGGCAGTTGGAAATTTGCAGTGAATTATAGGTTCCTAATGATTTAATTCCGTACCATTTATCATTTTTGAGATCACAACACCCTCAAAGTCAAGTGAAATCGGAGTGCGAAGATTTTACAGAAAAAATTCCCTTTTGCTCTATAGAAAATTCCCTTTCGATATTTTGCCTAAAGACCTCCTGCAGTTGGAAATTTGCAGTGAATTATGGGTTCCCAATGATTTATTTCCGTATGATTTATCATTTTCGAGATCACTACACCCTCAAAGTCAGGTGAAATCAGAGAACGAACATCTTACAGAAAAAAGTCCCTTTTGCTGCATAGAAAATTCCCTTTCGCTATTTTGCCTAAAGACCTCCGACAATTGGAAATTTGCAGCGAATTATGGGCTCTTAAAGATTTGTTTCCGTACCATTTGTCATTTTTCAGATCACAACGCCCTCAAAGTCAAGTCAAATCAGAGCACGAAGATTTTACAGAAAAAATTCGCTTTTGCTCCATAGAAAATTCCCTTCCGATATTTTGGCTAAAGAGCTCCGGCAGTTGGAAATTTGCAGTGAATTATGGGTTCCTAATGATTTATTTCCGTTTGATTTATCATTTTTGAGATCACAACACCCTCCAAGTCAAGTGAAATCAGAGCGCGAAGATATTACAGAAAAAATTCCCTTTTGCTCAATTGAAAATTCCCTTCCGATATTTTGCCTAAAGACCTCCGGCAGTTGGAAATTTGCAGTGAATTATGGGTTCCTAATGATTTATTTCCGTATGATTTATCATTTTCGAGATCACAACACCCTCAAAGTCAGGTGAAATCGGAGAACGAAGATTTTATAGAAAAGAAGTCCCTTTTGCTGCATAGAAAATTCCCTTTCGCTATTTTGCCTAAAGACCTCCGATAGTTGGAAATTTGCCGTGAATTATGGGCTCCTAAAGATTTGTTTCCGTACCATTTATCATTTTTGAGATCACAACGCCCTCAAAGTCAAGTGAAATCAGAGCGCGAAGATTTTACAGAAAAAATTCGCCTTTGCTCCATAGAAAATTCCCTTTCGATATTTTGCCTAAAGTCCTCCGGCTGTTGGAAATTTGCAGTGAATTATGGGTTCCTAATGATTTATTTCCATACGATTTATCATTTTTGAGATCTCAACACCCTCAATATCAGGTGAAATAATAGAACGAAGATTTTACAGAAAAAAAAAAATTCCCTTTTGCTTTATAGAAAAGTACCTTTCGATATTTTGCCTCAAAACCTCCGACAGTTGGAAGTTTGCCCGGAATTATGGGTTTTAAAACTTTATTTCCGTACGATTTTTTATTTTTGAGATCACAACACCCGCAAAGTCAGGTCAAATAATAGAACGAATATTTTATCTCAAAAAATTCCCTTTTGCTCCATTGAAAATTCCCTTACGATATTTTGGCTAAAGAGCTCCGGCAGTTGGAAATTTGCTGTGATTTATGGGTTCCTAATGATTTATTTTCGTTTGATTTATGATTTTTGAGATCACAACACCCTCAAAGTCAAGTGAAATCAGAGCGCGAAGATTTTACGGAAAAAATTCCCTTTTACTCCATTGAAAATTCCCTTTCGATATTTTGCCTAAAGACCTCCGGTAGTTGGAAATTTGCAGTGAATTATGGGTTCCTAATGATTTATTTCCGTACGATTTATCATTTTCGAGATCACAACACCCTCAAAGTCAGGTGAAATCGGACAACGAAGATTTTACAAAAAAAAGTCCCTTTTGCTGCATAGAAAATTCCCTGTCGCTATTTTGCTTAAAGACCTTCGATAGTTGGAATTTTGCAGCGAATTATGGGTTCCTAAAGATTTCTTTCCGACCATTTATCATTTTTGAGATCACAACACCCTCAAAGTCTAGTGATATCAGAGCGCGAAGATTTTACAGAAAAAATTCCCTTTTGATAGTTTGCCTAAAGACCTCCGGCAGTTGGAAATTTGCAGTGAGTTATGGGTTCCTAATGATTTATTTCCGTACGATTTATCATTTTTGAGATCACAACACCCTCAAAGTCAGGTGTAATCAGAGCGCGAAGATTTTACAGAAAAAATTCCCTTTTGATAGTTTGCCTAAAGTCCTCCGGCTGTTGGAAATTTGCAGTGAATTATGGGTTCCTAATGATTTATTTCCGTACGATTTATCATTTTTGAGATCTCTCAACACCCTCAATATCATGTGAAATAATAGAACGAAGATTTTACAGAAAAAAAAAAAAATTCCCTTTTGCTTCATAGAATAATACCTTTCCATATTTTGCCTCAAAACCTCCGACAGTTGGAAGATTGCCGGGAATTATGGTTTCTAAAGCTTTATTTCCGTACGATTTTTTATTTTTGAGATCACAACACCCGCAAAGTCAGATCAAATAATAGAACGATGATTTTATAGTAACAAATTCCCTTTTGCTCCATTGAAAATTCCCTTACGATATTTTGGCTAAAGAGCTCCGGCAGTTGGAAATTTGCTGTATTTTATGGGTTCCTAATGATTTATTTCCGTTTCATTTATCATTTTTGAGATCACAACACCCTCAAAGTCAAGTGAAATCAGAACGCGAAGATTTTACCAAAAAATTCCCTTTTACTCCATTGAAAATTCCCTTTCGATATTTTGCCTAAAGACCTCCAGCAGTTGCAAATTTGCATTGAATTATGGGTTCCTAATGATTTATTTCCGTACGATTTATCATTTTCGAGATCACAACACCCAAAAAGTCAGGTGAAATCGGAGAACGAAAATTTTACATAAAAAAGTCCCTTTTGTTGCATAGAAAATTCCATGTCGCTATTTTGCCTAAATACCTCCGATAGTTGGAATTTTGCAGCGAATTATGGGTTCCTAAAGATTTCTTGCCCACCATTTATCATTTTTGAGATCACAACACCCTCAAAGTCTAGTGATATCAGAGCGCGAAGATTTTAAAGAAAAAATTCCCTTTTGCTCCATAGGAAATTTCCTTTTGATAGTTTGCCTAAAGACCTCCAGCAGTTGGAAATTTGCAGTGACTTATGGGTTCCTAATGATTTATTTCCGTACGATTTATCATTTTCGAGATCACAACACCCTCAAAGTCAGGTGAAGTTAGAGAACAAAGATTTTACAGAAAAAAGTCCCTTTTGCTGCATAGAAAATTCCCCTTCGCTATTTTGCCTATAGACCTCCGATAATTGGAAATTTGCAGCGAATTATGGGCTCCTAAGGATTTAATTCCGTACCATTTCCCATTTTTGAGATCACAACACCCTCAACGTCAAGTGAAATCAGCGCACGAAGATTTTACAAAAAAAATTCCCTTTTGTTCCGTAGAAAATTCCCTTTCCATATTTTGCCTAAAGACCTCCGGCAGTTAGAAATGTGCATTGAATTATGGGTTCCTAATGATTTATGTCCGTACGATTTATCATTTTGGAGATCACAACACCCTCAAAGTCAAGTGAAATCAGAGAACGAAGATTTTACAGAAAAGAAGTCCCTTTTGCTGCATAGAAAATTCCCTTTCACTATTTTGCATAAAGACCTCCGATAGTTGGAAATTTGCAGCGAATTATGGGTTCCTAAAGATTTCTTTCCGTACCATTTATCATTTTTGACATCACAACACCCTCAAAGTCAAGTGAAATCAGAGAACGAAGATTTTACAAAAAAAAGTCCATTTTGCTGCATAGAAAATTCCCTTTCGCTATTTTGCCTAAAGACCTCCGACAGTTGGAAATTTGCAGCGAATTATGGGCTCCTAAAGATTTGTTTCCGTACCATTTATCATTTTTGAGATCACAACGCCCTCAAAGTCGAGTGAAATCAGAGCACGAAGATTTTACAGAAAATATTCGCTTTTGCTCCAAAGAAAATTCCCTTTCGATATTTTGCCTAAAGTCCTCCGGCTGTTGGAAATTTGCAGTGAATTATGGGTTCCTAATGATTTATTTCCGTACGATGTATCATTTCTGAGATCTCAACACCCTCAAAGTCTAGTGATATCAGAACACGAAGACTTTACAGAAAAAATTCGCTTTTGCTCCATTGAAAATTCCCTTTGCATATTTTGCCTAAAGACCTCCGGCAGTTGGAAATTTGCAGTGAATTATAGGTTCCTAATGATTTAATTCCGTACCATTTATCATTTTTGAGATCACAACACCCTCAAAGTCAAGTGAAATCGGAGTGCGAAGATTTTACAGAAAAAATTCCCTTTTGCTCTATAGAAAATTCCCTTTCGATATTTTGCCTAAAGACCTCCTGCAGTTGGAAATTTGCAGTGAATTATGGGTTCCCAATGATTTATTTCCGTACGATTTATCATTTTCGAGATCACTACACCCTCAAAGTCAGGTGAAATCAGAGAACGAAGATCTTACAGAAAAAAGTCCCTTTTGCTGCATAGAAAATTCCCTTTCGCTATTTTGCCTAAAGACCTCCGACAATTGGAAATTTGCAGCGAATTATGGGCTCTTAAAGATTTGTTTCCGTACCATTTGTCATTTTTGAGATCACAACGCCCTCAAAGTCAAGTCAAATCAGAGCACGAAGATTTTACAGAAAAGAAGTCCCTTTTGCTGCATAGAAAATTCCCTTTCACTATTTTGCATAAAGACCTCCGATAGTTGGAAATTTGCAGCGAATTATGGGTTCCTAAAGATTTCTTTCCGTACCATTTATCATTTTTGACATCACAACACCCTCAAAGTCAAGTGAAATCAGAGAACGAAGATTTTACAAAAAAAAGTCCATTTTGCTGCATAGAAAATTCCCTTTCGCTATTTTGCCTAAAGACCTCCGACAGTTGGAAATTTGCAGCGAATTATGGGCTCCTAAAGATTTGTTTCCGTACCATTTATCATTTTTGAGATCACAACGCCCTCAAAGTCGAGTGAAATCAGAGCACGAAGATTTTACAGAAAATATTCGCTTTTGCTCCAAAGAAAATTCCCTTTCGATATTTTGCCTAAAGTCCTCCGGCTGTTGGAAATTTGCAGTGAATTATGGGTTCCTAATGATTTATTTCCGTACGATGTATCATTTCTGAGATCTCAACACCCTCAAAGTCTAGTGATATCAGAACACGAAGACTTTACAGAAAAAATTCCCTTTTGCTCCATTGAAAATTCCCTTTGCATATTTTGCCTAAAGACCTCCGGCAGTTGGAAATTTGCAGTGAATTATAGGTTCCTAATGATTTAATTCCGTACCATTTATCATTTTTGAGATCACAACACCCTCAAAGTCAAGTGAAATCGGAGTGCGAAGATTTTACAGAAAAAATTCCCTTTTGCTCTATAGAAAATTCCCTTTCGATATTTTGCCTAAAGACCTCCTGCAGTTGGAAATTTGCAGTGAATTATGGGTTCCCAATGATTTATTTCCGTATGATTTATCATTTTCGAGATCACTACACCCTCAAAGTCAGGTGAAATCAGAGAACGAAGATCTTACAGAAAAAAGTCCCTTTTGCTGCATAGAAAATTCCCTTTCGCTATTTTGCCTAAAGACCTCCGACAATTGGAAATTTGCAGCGAATTATGGGCTCTTAAAGATTTGTTTCCGTACCATTTGTCATTTTTGAGATCACAACGCCCTCAAAGTCAAGTCAAATCAGAGCACGAAGATTTTACAGAAAAAATTCGCTTTTGCTCCATAGAAAATTCCCTTCCGATATTTTGGCTAAAGAGCTCCGGCAGTTGGAAATTTGGAGTGAATTATGGGTTCCTAATGATTTATTTCCGTTTGATTTATCATTTTTGAGATCACAACACCCTCCAAGTCAAGTGAAATCAGAGCGCGAAGATATTACAGAAAAAATTCCCTTTTGCTCCATTGAAAATTCCCTTTCGATATTTTGCCTAAAGACCTCCGGCAGTTGGAAATTTGCAGTGTATTATGGGTTCCTAATGATTTATTTCCGTACGATTTATCATTTTCGAGATCACAACACCCTCAAAGTCAGGTGAAATTGGAGAACGAAGTTTTTACATAAAAAAAGTCCCTTTTGCTGCATAGAAAATTCCCCGTCGCTATTTTGCCTAAAGACCTCCGATAGATGGAATTTTGCAGCGAATTATGGGTTCCTAAAGATTTCTTTGCAACCATTTATCATTTTTGAGATCACAACACCTTCAAAGTCAAGTGAAATCAGAGAACGAAGATCTTACAGAAAAAAGTCCCTTTTGCTGCATAGAAAATTCCCTTTCGCTATTTTGCCTAAAGACCTCCGACAATTGGAAATTTGCAGCGAATTATGGGCTCTTAAAGATTTGTTTCCGTACCATTTGTCATTTTTGAGATCACAACGCCCTCAAAGTCAAGTCAAATCAGAGCACGAAGATTTTACAGAAAATATTCGCTTTTGCTCCATAGAAAATTCCCTTCCGATATTTTGGCTAAAGAGCTCCGGCAG
Source organism: Eucalyptus pauciflora (assembly GCA_007663325.1). Taxonomy (NCBI): domain Eukaryota; kingdom Viridiplantae; phylum Streptophyta; class Magnoliopsida; order Myrtales; family Myrtaceae; genus Eucalyptus; species Eucalyptus pauciflora. The sequence continues at coordinate 1,593,472 of VMYD01000366.1, read as the reverse complement.
TTGGAAATTTGCCGTGAATTATGGGTTCCTAATGATTTATTTCCGTTTGATTTATCATTTTTGAGATCACAACACCCTCCAAGTCAAGTGAAATCAGAGCGCGAAGATATTACAGAAAAAATTCCCTTTTGCTCAATTGAAAATTCCCTTCCGATATTTTGCCTAAAGACCTCCGGCAGTTGGAAATTTGCAGTGAATTATGGGTTCCTAATGATTTATTTCCGTATGATTTATCATTTTCGAGATCACAACACCCTCAAAGTCAGGTGAAATCGGAGAACGAAGATTTTATAGAAAAGAAGTCCCTTTTGCTGCATAGAAAATTCCCTTTCGCTATTTTGCCTAAAGACCTCCGATAGTTGGAAATTTGCCGTGAATTATGGGCTCCTAAAGATTTGTTTCCGTACCATTTATCATTTTTGAGATCACAACGCCCTCAAAGTCAAGTGAAATCAGAGCGCGAAGATTTTACAGAAAAAATTCGCCTTTGCTCCATAGAAAATTCCCTTTCGATATTTTGCCTAAAGTCCTCCGGCTGTTGGAAATTTGCAGTGAATTATGGGTTCCTAATGATTTATTTCCATACGATTTATCATTTTTGAGATCTCAACACCCTCAATATCAGGTGAAATAATAGAACGAAGATTTTACAGAAAAAAAAATTCCCTTTTGCTTTATAGAAAAGTACCTTTCGATATTTTGCCTCAAAACCTCCGACAGTTGGAAGTTTGCCCGGAATTATGGGTTTTAAAACTTTATTTCCGTACGATTTTTTATTTTTGAGATCACAACACCCGCAAAGTCAGGTCAAATAATAGAACAAAGATTTTATAGTTAAAAATTTCCTTTTGCTCCATTGAAAATTCCCTTACGATATTTTGGCTAAAGAGCTCCGGCAGTTGGAAATTTGCTGTGATTTATGGGTTCCTAATGATTTATTTTCGTTTGATTTATCATTTTTGAGATCACAACACCCTCAAAGTCAAGTGAAATCAGAGCGCGAAGATTTTACGGAAAAAATTCCCTTTTACTCCATTGAAAATTCCCTTTCGATATTTTGCCTAAAGACCTCCAGCAGTTGGAAATTTGCAGTGAATTATGGGTTCCTAATGATTTATTTCCGTACGATTTATCATTTTCGAGATCACAACACCCTCAAAGTCAGGTGAAATCGGAGAACGAAGATTTTACAGAAAAAAGTCCATTTTGCTCCATAGAAAATTCCCTGTCGCTATTTTACCTAAAGACCTCCGACAATTGGAATTTTCCAGCGAATTATGGTTTCCTAAAGATTTCTTTCCGACTATTTATCATTTTTGAGATCACAACGCCCTCAAAGTCGAGTGAAATCAGAGCGCGAAGATTTAAAGAAAAAATTCCCTTTTGCTCCAAAGAAAATTCCCTTTTGATATTTTGCCTAAAGTCCTCCGGCTGTTGGAAATTTCCAGTGAATTATGGGTTCCTAATGATTTATTTCCGTACGATGTATCATTTTTGAGATCTCAACACCCTCAATATCAGGTGAAATAATACAACGAAGATTTTACAAAAAAAAAAAATTCCCTTTTGCTTTATAGAAAAATACCTTTCGATATTTTGCCTCAAAACCTCCGACAGTTGGAAGTTTGCCGGGAATTATGGTTTCTAAAGCTTTATTTCCGTACGATTTTTTATTTTTAAGATCACAACACCCGCAAAGTCAGGTCAAATAATAGAACGAAGATTTTATAGTAAAAAATTCCCTTTTGCTCCATTGAAAATTCCCTTACGATATTTTGGCTAAAGAGCTCCAGCAGTTGGAAATTTGCTGTGATTTATGGGTTCCTAATGATTTATTTCCGTTTGATATATCATTTTTGAGATCACAACACCCTCCAACTCAAGTGAAATCAGAGCGCGAAGATTTTACGGAAAAAATTCCCTTTTACTCAATTGAAAATTCCCTTTCGATATTTTGCCTAAAGACCTCCGGCAGTTGGAAATTTGCAGTGAATTATGGGTTCCTAATGATTTATTTCCATATGATTTATCATTTTCGAGATCACAACACCTCAAAGTCAGGTGAAATCGGAGAACGAAGATTTTACATAAAAAAGTCCCTTTTGCTGCATAGAAAATTCCCCGTTGCTATTTTGCCTAAAGACCTCCGATAGTTGGAATTTTGCAGCGAATTATGGGTTCCTAAAGATTTCTTTCCGACCATTTATCATTTTTGAGATCACAACACCTTCAAAGTCAAGTGAAAACAGAGAACGAAGATTTTACAGAAAAGAAGTCCCTTTTGCTGCATAGAAAATTCCCTTTCGCTATTTTGCCTAAAGACCTCCGACAGTTGGAAATTTGCAGCGAATTATGGGCTCCTAAAGATTTGTTTCCGTACCATTTGTCATTTTTGAGATCACAACGCCCTCAAAGTCAAGTCAAATCAGAGCACGAAGATTTTACAGAAAAAATTCGCTTTTGCTCCATAGAAAATTCCCTTCCAATATTTTGGCTAAAGAGCTCCGGCAGTTGGAAATTTGCCGTGTATTATGTGTTCCTAATGATTTATTTCCGTTTAAATTATCATTTTTGAGATCACAACACCCTCCAAGTCAACTGAAATCAGAGCGCGAAGATATTACAGAAAAAATTCCCTTTTGCTCCATTGAAAATTCCCTTTCAATATTTTGCCTAAAGACCTCCGGGAGTTGGAAATTTGCAATGAATTATGGGTTCCTAATCATTTATTTACGTACGATTTATCATTTTCGAGATCACAACACCCTCAAAGTCAGGTGAAATCAAAGAACGAAGATCTTATAGAAAAAAGTCCATTTTGCTCCATAGAAAATTCCCTGTCGCAATTTTACCTAAAGACCTCCGACAATTGGAATTTTCCAGCGAATTATGGTTTCCTAAAGATTTCTTTCCGACTATTTATCATTTTTGAGATCACAACGCCCTCAAAGTCGAGTGAAATTAGAGCGCGAAGATTTAAAGAAAAAATTCCCTTTTGCTCCAAAGAAAATTCCCTTTCGATATTTTGCCTAAAGTCCTCCGGCTGTTGGAAATTTCCAGTGAATTATGGGTTCCTAATGATTTATTTCCGTACGATGTATCATTTTACAGAAAAAAAAAATTCCCTTTTGCTTTATAGAAAAATACCTTTCGATATTTTGCCTCAAAACCTCCGACAGTTGGAAGTTTGCCGGGAATTATGGTTTCTAAAGCTTTATTTCCGTACGATTTTTTATTTTTAAGATCACAACACCCGCAAAGTCAGGTCAAATAATAGAACGACGATTTTATAGTAAAAAATTCCCTTTTGCTCCATTGAAAATTCCCTTACGATATTTTGGCTAAATAGTTCCGGCAGTTGGAAATTTGCTGTGATTTATGGGTTCCTAATGATTTATTTCCGTTTGATTTATCATTTTTCAGATCGCAACACCCTCCAAGTCAAGTGAAATCAGAGCGCGAAGATTTTACGGAAAAAATTCCCTTTTACTCAATTGAAAATTCCCGTTCGATATTTTGCCTAAAGACCTCCGGCAGTTGGAAATTTGCAGTGAATTATGGGTTCCTAATGATTTATTTCCGTATGAGTTATCATTTTCGAGATCACAACAGCCTCAAAGTCACGTGAAATCGGAGAATGAAGATTTTACAGAAAAGAAGTCCCTTTTGCTGCATAGAAAATTTCCTTTCGCTATTTTGCCTAAAGACCTCCGATAGTTGGAAATTTGCCGTGAATTATGCGCTCCTAAAGATTTTTTTTCCGTACCATTTATCATTTTTGAGATCACAACGCCCTCAAAGTCAATTGAAATCAAAGCGCGAAGATTTTACAGAAAAAATTCGCCTTTGCTCCATAGAAAATTCCCTTTCGATATTTTGCCTAAAGTTCTCCGGCTGTTGGAAATTTCCAGTGAATTATGGGTTCCTAATGATTTATTTCCGTATGATTTATCATTTTCGAGATCACAACACCCTCAAAGTCAGGTGAAATCAGAGAACGAAGATTTTACAGAAAAAAGTCCCTTTTGCTGCATAGAAAATTCCCTGTCGCTATTTTGCCTAAAGACCTCCGATAGTTGGAATTTTGCAGCGAATTATGGGTTCCTAAAGATTTCTTTCCGACCATTTATTATTTTTGAGATCACAACACCCTCAAAGTCTAGTGAAATCAGAGCTCGAAGATTTTACAGAAAAAATTCCCTTTTGCTCCATAGAAAATTCCCTTTTGATATTTTGCCTAAAGACCTCCAGCAGTTTGAAATTTGCAGTGCGTTATGGGTTCCTAATGATTTATTTCCGTACGATTTATCATTTTTGAGATCACAACACCCTCAAAGTCAGGTGAAGTCAAAGAACGAAGATTTTACAGAAAAAGTCCCTTTTGCTGCATAGAAAATTCCCCTTCGCTATTTTGCCTATAGACCTCCGATAGTTGGAAATTTGTAGCGAATTATGGGCTCCTAAAGATTTAATTCCGTACCATTTATCATTTTTGAGATCACAACACCCTCAAAGTCAAGTGAAATCAGAGCGCGAAGATTTTACAGAAAAAATTCCCATTTGCTCCTCAGAAAATTCCCTTTCGATATTTTGCCTAAAGACCTCCGGCAATTGGAAATTTGCAGTGAATTATGGGTTCCTAATGACTTATTTCCGTACTATTTATCATTTTTGAGATCACAACACCCTCAAAGTCAGGGGAAATCATCGAACGAAGATTTTACAGAAAAAAAAATTCCCTTTTGCTTTATAGAAAAGTACCTTTCGATATTTTGCCTCAAATCCTCCGACAGTTGGAAGTTTGCCATGTAGATATGGCAGTCATCTAACACTGGCAGAAGCTGCTCAACAATTGCATCACCACATCTCAGTCAGTTGGACATTGTTCGCAAAAAGGCGAATTACACTGCCAATCAGGTTTCCGTGAAGGAAATTGACGATGTTATGATAAGTGTCCGGTGGCCTAAAAGTCAGGAACACCTTGTACTAAGGGGCATTGCGGGAAGGCCAGGTCCATCTCTTGCCATCCACCAATCTTTCCAAAACATTGCAGCCATGATGATCCAACTCCAAGCTTTCTAAGCCCTCGAGACCTTCGATGGCTCTTATCTTTGGACAATCTTCTATCTCGATCTTCTGTAACTTATGTAACTTTGATAAGTTGGGTAACCTTTCTATCCTACAACAATGGGAAATATGAAAGCACCGCAAGGATTCCAGTTCTGACAAACCATGAATCTCAACCAAACTTTCTAATCTGTCCAGATCTAAGCACCGTAGACTTTTCAAGAGTGACATGCCAGTTATTTCCACGAGCAATTTGCATTCACTTAGTTTCAATTTTGTCATATTTATTAGGTCTAGAGAAACGGAGAAGCGTGACATTTGAGATTCTATGACGCACAAATCCGCCAATTTTTTTGAGTCAGAAAAGTGTGGCAGTAGACTGATGCCCCTAACTTTCAAGGTTGACAAACTAGATGGAAGTGGATGGATCAATTGCTCTTCTGGCAAATTGTTCATCCAAGTTGGGCTAGGTTCCTCTGTTGAAGCGGTTAATCTATAAAATTCTAGATAATCTAAATTGAGGAGACTTGAGAGGTCAATGATAGATGGGAAGTGATATGCTTGTGACACGGCCGACGGATAAGCATGTCCAAGAACGTCCATGCTCGGTCGTGTCACGAAGGAGGGCGTAGCCAAGAACGCCCCGATCGACGCCTGCCCCGACCAAGTCCCGCATCAGTCCATGGTCGACCACTGATCGACCCCTGATCAATCCCGAATCGGCCTTCCAATCGATCCGCTGATCAGCCAGGATCCGCATCTGATCCGTCCATGCACGACCAGCGAGCAGCCCCTGGTCGATCCGTGTCGAGTCCCCTGCACCAATCCGGAGTTGTTCGCCTGCTCCGCGTCAGACGGCTCTGACACGCTTCTGATGACCCAGATCCGACCCTGCTGCCCTGATCTTGCGTCTGACTCGTGCCTGCACTTTGGTGGATTCCCCATGCACGCAACCATCGAGTAGCCTGCTAAAATAGCTTGTAATGATGATACGAATTCAAATACAACCGTTGGATCGGAGGGACGATCCAACGGCCGAGATTAGTCACGAACTTGTATAAAAGGGATCCCTCTCCCTCATTTGAGGGCAGCTCATTCAAAGTGAATATACACGCCCTTGTGCTTCCGACTCTTTGTGTTGTGCGTGTGTTGTGAGCGAAAAGGCTTACTTAGGATCACCGATCCTAAGGCCGCACGGTGTTGGATCGACCGAAATTGATCGACCCGTGACAAGTGGTATCAGAGCAATCGTTCCTATCGCGATGGCTGATTCTCAAGCGGATGTTGCGGCTATGTTGGGTGATGATCATGATGATCGTGGGCGCCCCGTTGTGAAGGCTCCTCGGTCGAAGAAAGGCCGTGATGTCTCGTGTACGAGGGAACCATGTGGAGATCTGGAGAACCGGGTGACGATCCTAGAGGGGACCGTCACGGACGTCCAGGCCATAGTGGATGATCTACACCAGACCATTGAGGGAGCGGAAGCTGGTAGGGAGGAGTTCTTGGCCGAAGCGCAGGAACTCCAAGCCGGCATGGGAGAGCTCCGGGTCGAGGTGATGGGGACCCTCACGCACGAGATGCAGCAGCGGAGCGAGACATGGGAGGCCGCGATGATAGCCATGCGCGCGGAAATGGCCGAGCTGAAAGGCAAGGTCACGGAGCTTGAGGCGCACGAGGGAACGGGGTGATCACCGTGCAATCCCGTACCGATGCACCCAAGCCGAAAGAGTTCAAGGGCTCTCGGGTGGCAAAGGACGTGGACAACTTCCTGTGGTACATGGAGCGGTATTTCCAGACCATGGGGATGACCGACGACGTGATCCAGGTAAACACCGCAGCCATGTATTTAGCTGATGATGCGTTGTTGTGGTGGCGGCGTCGATCGGATGGTAGGAATGGCGATCCTATCACAACCTGGGCTCGGTTTGTCGAAGAATTTCGACGAACCTACTACCCCGCTTATGCGGAGGAAGAAGCTCGCGGAGAACTCAAACGCCTAGAGCAAAGAGGCGGAGTCCGCGACTACGTGAAGCGATTCTCGGAGCTGTTGCTCCAGATCCCGTCTATGACCGAGACGGAGGCATTCCACCAGTTCATGGGCGGACTCAAACCCTGGGTCAAGCAAGAGCTGAAGCGGTGCAATGCAACGGATCTCTCAACGGCCACTTCAGTGGCCGAGTCCCTTGTGGAGTATCGACCGGCATCCTCGACCAAGCCCGATTTTCGACCTAGAGAAAAGGGTACTGGTGGGGGAGATCGGAATCGATACCAGCGTCCAAATGGAGGGCGACCACCTTCAGGTCCTATGAGGAACCAACCCGAATCCAGCCGTGCTGGAAATTATGGTGGGAACTATCACAAAGCACGCACATACAAGTGCTTCTTTTGTGAAGGTCCCCATATGGCTCGGGATTGCCCGAAAAGAGGAAAGCTAGCGGCCTTGGGCAAGGAGGAAAAGCCTCGAGAAGAAGTGCGGTTGGGATCATTGCGGATCCTTGGATCGATCAAGGCCAAGAAGGCCAAGGGATCCAAAGGTATGATGTTCGTGGACGTGAAGATCGGAGGTACCACGATGAGTGCACTCGTGGATACCGGGGCGTCCGACCTCTTCATATCCAAAGAGGCCGCGAAGAAGCTGAATCTTCCGGTCGAGACAGGTGATGCCGGTTGGCTCAAAACGGTGAATTCCAGAGAAGTCCCAACCAGCGGCATGGCCAAGGGAGTAGAGTTCTGCCTTGGTCCATGGAGTAGCCGACAAAAATGAGAGCGCGAAGATTTTACATAAAAAATTCCCATTTGCTCCTTAGAAAATTCCCTTATGATATTTTGGCTAAAGAGCTCCGGCAGTTGGAAATTTGCTGTGATTTATGGGTTCCTAATGATTTATTTCCGTTTGATTTATCATTTTTGAGATCACAACACCCTCAAAGTCAAGTGAAATTAGAGCGCGAAGATTTTACGGAAAAAATTCCCTTTTACTCAATTGAAAATTCCCGTTCGATATTTTGCCTAAAGACCTCCGGCAGTTGGAAATTTGCAGTGAATTATGGGTTCCTAATGATTTATTTCCGTATGAGTTATCATTTTCGAGATCACAACAGCCTCAAAGTCACGTGAAATCGGAGAATGAAGATTTTACAGAAAAGAAGTCCCTTTTGCTGCATAGAAAATTTCCTTTCGCTATTTTGCCTAAAGACCTCCGATAGTTGGAAATTTGCCGTGAATTATGCGCTCCTAAAGATTTTTTTTCCGTACCATTTATCATTTTTGAGATCACAACGCCCTCAAAGTCAAGTGAAATCAAAGCGCGAAGATTTTACAGAAAAAATTCGCCTTTGCTCCATAGAAAATTCCCTTTCGATATTTTGCCTAAAGTTCTCCGGCTGTTGGAAATTTCCAGTGAATTATGGGTTCCTAATGATTTATTTCCGTACGATTTATCATTTTCGAGATCACAACACCCTCAAAGTCAGGTGAAATCAGAGAACGAAGATTTTACAGAAAAAAGTCCCTTTTGCTGCATAGAAAATTCCCTGTCGCTATTTTGCCTAAAGACCTCCGATAGTTGGAATTTTGCAGCGAATTATGGGTTCCTAAAGATTTCTTTCCGACCATTTATTATTTTTGAGATCACAACACCCTCAAAGTCTAGTGAAATCAGAGCTCGAAGATTTTACAGAAAAAATTCCCTTTTGCTCCATAGAAAATTCCCTTTTGATATTTTGCCTAAAGACCTCCAGCAGTTTGAAATTTGCAGTGCGTTATGGGTTCCTAATGATTTATTTCCGTACGATTTATCATTTTTGAGATCACAACACCCTCAAAGTCAGGTGAAGTCAAAGAACGAAGATTTTACAGAAAAAGTCCCTTTTGCTGCATAGAAAATTCCCCTTCGCTATTTTGCCTATAGACCTCCGATAGTTGGAAATTTGTAGCGAATTATGGGCTCCTAAAGATTTAATTCCGTACCATTTATCATTTTTGAGATCACAACACCCTCAAAGTCAAGTGAAATCAGAGCGCGAAGATTTTACAGAAAAAATTCCCATTTGCTCCTCAGAAAATTCCCTTTCGATATTTTGCCTAAAGACCTCCGGCAATTGGAAATTTGCAGTGAATTATGGGTTCCTAATGACTTATTTCCGTACTATTTATCATTTTTGAGATCACAACACCCTCAAAGTCAGGGGAAATCATCGAACGAAGATTTTACAGAAAAAAAATTCCCTTTTGCTTTATAGAAAAGTACCTTTCGATATTTTGCCTCAAATCCTCCGACAGTTGGAAGTTTGCCATGTAGATATGGCAGTCATCTAACACTGGCAGAAGCTGCTCAACAATTGCATCACCACATCTCAGTCAGTTGGACATTGTTCGCAAAAAGGCGAATTACACTGCCAATCAGGTTTCCGTGAAGGAAATTGACGATGTTATGATAAGTGTCCGGTGGCCTAAAAGTCAGGAACACCTTGTACTAAGGGGCATTGCGGGAAGGCCAGGTCCATCTCTTGCCATCCACCAATCTTTCCAAAACATTGCAGCCATGATGATCCAACTCCAAGCTTTCTAAGCCCTCGAGACCTTCGATGGCTCTTATCTTTGGACAATCTTCTATCTCGATCTTCTGTAACTTATGTAACTTTGATAAGTTGGGTAACCTTTCTATCCTACAACAATGGGAAATATGAAAGCACCGCAAGGATTCCAGTTCTGACAAACCATGAATCTCAACCAAACTTTCTAATCTGTCCAGATCTAAGCACCGTAGACTTTTCAAGAGTGACATGCCAGTTATTTCCACGAGCAATTTGCATTCACTTAGTTTCAATTTTGTCATATTTATTAGGTCTAGAGAAACGGAGAAGCGTGACATTTGAGATTCTATGACGCACAAATCCGCCAATTTTTTTGAGTCAGAAAAGTGTGGCAGTAGACTGATGCCCCTAACTTTCAAGGTTGACAAACTAGATGGAAGTGGATGGATCAATTGCTCTTCTGGCAAATTGTTCATCCAAGTTGGGCTAGGTTCCTCTGTTGAAGCGGTTAATCTATAAAATTCTAGATAATCTAAATTGAGGAGACTTGAGAGGTCAATGATAGATGGGAAGTGATATGCTTGTGACACGGCCGACGGATAAGCATGTCCAAGAACGTCCATGCTCGGTCGTGTCACGAAGGAGGGCGTAGCCAAGAACGCCCCGATCGACGCCTGCCCCGACCAAGTCCCGCATCAGTCCATGGTCGACCACTGATCGACCCCTGATCAATCCCGGATCGGTCTTCTGATCGATCCGCCGATCAGCCAGGATCCGCATCTGATCCGTCCATGCACGATCTGTGCACGACCAGCGAGCAGCCCCTGATCGATCCGTGTCGAGTCCCCTGCACCAATCCGGAGTTGTTCGCCTGCTCCGCGTCAGACGGCTCTGACACGCTTCTGATGACCCAGATCCGACCCTGCTTCCCTGATCTTGCATCTGACTCGTGCCTGCACTTTGGTGAATTCCCCATGCACGCAACCATCGAGTAGCCTGCTAAAATAGCTTGTAATGATGATACGAATTCAAATACAACCGTTGGATCGGAGGGACGATCCAACGGCCGAGATTAGTCACGAACTTGTATAAAAGGGATCCCTCTCCCTCATTTGAGGGCAGCTCATTCAAAGTGAATATACACGCCCTTGTGCTTCCGACTCTTTGTGTTGTGCGTGTGTTGTGAGCGAAAAGGCTTACTTAGGATCACCGATCCTAAGGCCGCACGGTGTTGGATCGACCGAAATTGATCGACCCGTGACAAGTGGTATCAGAGCAATCGTTCCTATCGCGATGGCTGATTCTCAAGCGGATGTTGCGGCTATGTTGGGTGATGATCATGATGATCGTGGGCGCCCCGTTGTGAAGGCTCCTCGGTCGAAGAAAGGCCGTGATGTCTCGTGTACGAGGGAACCATGTGGAGATCTGGAGAACCGGGTGACGATCCTAGAGGGGACCGTCACGGACGTCCAGGCCATAGTGGATGATCTACACCAGACCATTGAGGGAGCGGAAGCTGGTAGGGAGGAGTTCTTGGCCGAAGCGCAGGAACTCCAAGCCGGCATGGGAGAGCTCCGGGTCGAGGTGATGGGGACCCTCACGCACGAGATGCAGCAGCGGAGCGAGACATGGGAGGCCGCGATGATAGCCATGCGCGCGGAAATGGCCGAGCTGAAAGGCAAGGTCACGGAGCTTGAGGCATCACGAGGGAACGGGGTGATCACCGTGCAATCCCGTACCGATGCACCCAAGCCGAAAGAGTTCAAGGGCTCTCGGGTGGCAAAGGACGTGGACAACTTCCTGTGGTACATGGAGCGGTATTTCCAGACCATGGGGATGACCGACGACGTGATCCAGGTAAACACCGCAGCCATGTATTTAGCTGATGATGCGTTGTTGTGGTGGCGGCGTCGATCGGATGGTAGGAATGGCGATCCTATCACAACCTGGGCTCGGTTTGTCGAAGAATTTCGACGAACCTACTACCCCGCTTATGCGGAGGAAGAAGCTCGCGGAGAACTCAAACGCCTAGAGCAAAGAGGCGGAGTCCGCGACTACGTGAAGCGATTCTCGGAGCTGTTGCTCCAGATCCCGTCTATGACCGAGACGGAGGCATTCCACCAGTTCATGGGCGGACTCAAACCCTGGGTCAAGCAAGAGCTGAAGCGGTGCAATGCAACGGATCTCTCAACGGCCACTTCAGTGGCCGAGTCCCTTGTGGAGTATCGACCGGCATCCTCGACCAAGCCCGATTTTCGACCTAGAGAAAAGGGTACTGGTGGGGGAGATCGGAATCGATACCAGCGTCCAAATGGAGGGCGACCACCTTCAGGTCCTATGAGGAACCAACCCGAATCCAGCCGTGCTGGAAATTATGGTGGGAACTATCACAAAGCACGCACATACAAGTGCTTCTTTTGTGAAGGTCCCCATATGGCTCGGGATTGCCCGAAAAGAGGAAAGCTAGCGGCCTTGGGCAAGGAGGAAAAGCCTCGAGAAGAAGTGCGGTTGGGATCATTGCGGATCCTTGGATCGATCAAGGCCAAGAAGGCCAAGGGATCCAAAGGTATGATGTTCGTGGACGTGAAGATCGGAGGTACCACGATGAGTGCACTCGTGGATACCGGGGCGTCCGACCTCTTCATATCCAAAGAGGCCGCGAAGAAGCTGAATCTTCCGGTCGAGACAGGTGATGCCGGTTGGCTCAAAACGGTGAATTCCAGAGAAGTCCCAACCAGCGGCATGGCCAAGGGAGTAGAGTTCTGCCTTGGTCCATGGAGTAGCCGACAAAAATGAGAGCGCGAAGATTTTACATAAAAAATTCCCATTTGCTCCTTAGAAAATTCCCTTATGATATTTTGGCTAAAGAGCTCCGGCAGTTGGAAATTTGCTGTGATTTATGGGTTCCTAATGATTTATTTCCGTTTGATTTATCATTTTTGAGATCACAACACCCTCAACGTCAAGTGAAATTAGAGCGCGAAGATTTTACGGAAAAAATTCCCTTTTACTCCATTGAAAATTCCCTTTCGATATTTTGCATAAAGACCTCCGGCAGTTGGAAATTTGCAGTGAATTATGGGTTCCTAATGATTTATTTCCGTACGATTTATCATTTTTGAGATCACAACACCCTCAAAGTCAAGTGAAATCAGAGAACGAAGATTTTACAGAAAAAAAAAGTCCCTTTTGCGGCATAGAAAATTCCATTTCGCTATTTTGCCTAAAGACCTCCGACAGTTGGAAATTTGCAGCGAATTATGGGCTCCTAAAGATTAGTTTCCGTACCATTTATCATTTTTGAGATCACAACACCCTCAAAGTCAAGTGAAATCAGAGAACGAAGATTTTACAGAAAAAAAAGTCCCTTTTGCGGCATAGAAAATTCCCTTTCGCTATTTTGCCTAAAGACCTTCGATAGTTGGAAATTTGCAGCGAATTATGGTTTCCTAAATATTTATTTCCGTACCATTTATCATTTTTGACATCACAACACCCTCAAAGTCAGCTGAAATCAGAGAACGAAGATTTGACAGAAAAAAATCCCCTTTTGCTGCATAGGAATTCCCTTTTCACAATTTTGCCTAAAGACCTCCGATAGTTGCAAATTTGCAGCGAATTATGGTTTCCTAAAGATTTATTTCCGTACCATTTATCATTTTTGAGATAACAACACCCTCAATGTCAAGTGAAATCAGAGAACGAAGATTTTACATTAAAAAAAAAAAAGCCCCTTTTGCTTCATAGAAAATTCCCTTTCACAATTTTGCCTAAAGACCTTCCATAGTTGGAAATTTGCAGCGAATTTTGGTTTCCTAAATATTTATTTCCGTACCATTTATCATTTTTGACATCACAACACCCTCAAAGTTAGCTGAAATCAGAGAACGAAGATTTGACAGGAAAAAATCCCCTTTTGCTGCATAGAAATTCCCTTTTCACAATTTTGCCTAAAGACCTCCGATAGTTGGAAATTTGCAGCGAATTATGGTTTCCTAAAGATTTATTTCCATACCATTTATCATTTTTGAGATAACAACACCCTCAATGTCAAGTGAAATCAGAGAACGAAGATTTTACATTAAAAAAAAAATGTCCATTTTGCTGCATAGCAAATTCCCTTTCGCTATTTTGCCTAAAGACCTCCAATAGTTGGAAATTTGCAGCGAATTATGGGCTCCTAAAGATTTATTTCCATACCATTCATCAATTTTTAGATCACAACACCCTGAAAGTCAAGTGAAATCAGAGCACGAAGATTTTATAGAAAAAATTCCCTTTTGCTCCATAGAAAATTCCCTTTCGATAATTTGCCTAAAGACCTCCGGCAGTTGGAAATTTGCAGTGAATTATGGGTTCCTAATGATTTATTTCTATACGATTTATCATTTTTGAGATCTCAACACCCTCAATATTAGGTGAAATAATAGAACGAACATTTTACAGAAAAAAAATTCCCTTTTGCTCTAAGGAAAAGTGCCTTTCGATATTTTACCTCAAGACCTCCGATAGTTGGAAGTTTGCCGGGGATTATGGGTTTTAAAGCTTTCTATCTGTACGATTTGTTATTTTTGAGATCACAACACCCTTATAGTCAGCTGAAATAATAGAACGGAGATTTTATAAGAAAAAATTCCCTTTTGCTCCATAGAAAATTCCCTATTGATATTTTGAATAAAGGCCTTCGGGAGTTGCAAATTTGCAGTGAATTATGGGTTCCTAATGATTTATTTTCGTACCATTTCTCCATTTTGAGATCACATCACCCTCAAAGTCAAGTGAAATCAGAGCATGAAGATTTTATAGAAAAAATTCCCTTTTGCTCCATCGAAAATTCCCCTTCGATATTTTGCCTAAAGATCTCCGGCAGTTGGAAATTTGTAGTGAATTATGGATTCCTAATGATTTATGTCCCTACGATTTATCATTTTCGAGAACACAACACCCTCAAAGTCAGCTGAAATCAGAGAACAAAGATTTTACAGAAAAAAAAAAGCCCCTTTTGCATCATAGAAAATTCCCTTTCACAATTTTGCCTAAAGACCTTCCATAGTTGGAAATTTGCAGCGAATTTTGGTTTCCTAAATATTTATTTCCGTACCATTTATCATTTTTGACATCACAACACCCTTAAAGTCAAGTGAAATCAGACAACAAAGATTTTACAGAAAAAAGTCCATTTTGTTGCATAGAAAATTCCCTTTTGATATTTTGCCTAAAGACCTCCGGCAATTGGAAATTTGCAGTGAATTATGGGTTCCTAATGACTTATTTCCGTACGATTTATCATTTTTGAGATCACAACACCCTCAAAGTCAGGGGAAATCATAGAACGAAGATTTTACAAAAAAAAAGTCCATTTTGCTGCATAGAAAATTCCTTTTCGCTATTTTGCCTAAAGACCTCCAATAGTTGGAAATTTGCAGCGAATTATGGGCTCCTAAAGATTTATTTCCATACCATTTATCATTTTTGAGATCACAACACCCTCAAAGTCAAGTGAAATCAGAGCGCGAAGATTTTAAAGAAAAAATTCTCTTTTGCTCCATAGAAAATTCCCTTTCGATATTTTGCCTAAAGACCTCCGACAGTTGGAAATTTGCAGTGAATTATGGGTTCCTAATGATTTATTTCCGTATGATTTATCATTTTTGAGATCTCAACACCCTCAATATCAAGTGAAATAATAGAACGAAGATTTTACAGAAAAAAAATTCCCTTTTCGCTTTATAGAAAAGTACCTTTCGATATTTTACCTCAAAACCTCCGACAGTTGGAAGTTTGCCGGGAATTATGGGTTCTAAAGCTTTATTTCCGCACGATTTTTTATTTTTGAGATCACAACACCCTCAAAGTAAGGTCAAATAATAGAAAGAAGATTTTATAGGAAAAAATTCCCTTTTCCTCCATTGAAAACTCCCTTCCGGTATTTTGGCTAAAGAGCTCCAGCAATTGCAAATTTGCAGCGAATTATGGTTTCCTAAAGATTTATTTCCGTACCATCTATCATTTTTGAGATCAAAACACCCTCAAAGTCAAGTGAAATCATGGAAACGAAGATTTTACAGAAAAAAATTCCCTTTTGCTTCGTAGAAATGTACCTTTCGATATTTTGCCTCAAAACCTCCGACAGTTGGAAGTTTGCCGGGAATTATGGGTTCTAAAGCTCGTTATTTTGCCAAAAGACCTCCGATAGTTGGAAATTTGCAGCGAATTATGGGTTCCTAAAGATTTAATTCCGTACCATTTATCATTTTTGAGATCAAAACACCCTCAAAGTCAAGTGGAATCATAGAACGAAGATTTTACAGAAAAAATTCCCTTTTGCTCCAAAGAGAAGTACCTTTCGATATTTTGCCTCAAGACCTACGATAGTTGGAAGTTTGCTCGGAATTAAGGGTTTTAAAGCTTTCTATCCGTACGATTTGTTATTTTTGAGAGCACAGCACCCACAAAGTCAGCTGAAATAATAGAACGGAGATTTTATAAGAAAAAATTCCCTTTTGCTCCATAGAAAATTTCCTATTGATATTTTGAATAAAGACCTTCGGCAGTCGCAAATTTGCAGTGAATTATGGGTTCCTAATGATTTATGTCCGTACAAATTATCATTTTTGAGATCAAAACACCCTCAAAGTCAGCTGAAATCCGAGAACGAAGATTTGACAGAAAAAAAATCCCCTTTTGCTGCATAGAAATTCCCTTTTCACAATTTTGCCTAAAGACCTCCGATAGTTGGAAATTTGCAGCGAATTATGGTTTCCTAACGATTTATTTCCGTACCATTTATCATTTTTGAGATAACAACACCCTCAATGTCAAGTGAAATCAGAGAACGAAGATTTTACATTAAAAAAAATGTCCATTTTGCTGCATAGAAAATTCCCTTTCGCTATTTTGCCTAAAGACCTCCAATAGTTGGAAATTTGCAGCGAATTATGGGCTCCTAAAGATTTATTTCCATACCATTCATCATTTTTTAGATCACAACACCCTGAAAGTCAAGTGAAATCAGAGCACGAAGATTTTATAGAAAAAATTCCCTTTTGCTCCATAGAAAATTCCCTTTCGATAATTTGCCTAAAGACCTCCGGCAGTTGGAAATTTGCAGTGAATTATGGGTTCCTAATGATTTATTTCTATACGATTTATCATTTTTGAGATCTCAACACCCTCAATATTAGGTGAAATAATAGAACGAACATTTTACAGAAAAAACAATTCCCTTTTCCTTTATAGAAAAGTGCCTTTCGATATTTTACCTCAAAACCTCCGACAGTTGGAAGTTTGCCGGGAATTATGGGTTCTAAAGCTTTATTTCCGCACGGTTTTTTATTTTTGAGATCACAACACCCTCAAAGTCTGGTCAAATAATAGAACGATGATTTTATAGGAAAAAATTCCCTTTTCCTCCTTTGAAAATTCCCTTCCGGTATCTTGGCTAAAGAGCTCCAGCAATTGGAAATTTCCTGTGAGTTATGCAATGCTAATGATTTATTTCCGCTTGATTTATAATTTTTGAGATCACAACACCCTCAATGTCAGGTGAAATCAGAGAACGAAGATTTTATAGAAAAAAGTCCCTGTTGTTGCATAGAAAATTCCCTATCGCTATTTTGCCAAAAGACCTCCGATAGTTAGAACTTTGCAGCGAATTATGGGTTCCTAAAGATTTAATTCCGTACCATTTATCATTTTTGAGATCACAACACACTCAGAGTCAAGTGAAATGAGAGCGCGAAGATTTTACAGAAAAAATTCCCATTTGCTCCTTAGAAAATTCCCTTTCCATATTTTGCCTAAAGACCTCTGGCAATTGGAAATTTGCAGTGAATTATGGGTTCCTAATGATTTATGTCAGTACGATTTATCATTTTGGAGATCACAACACCCTCAAAGTCAGGTGAAATCAGAGAACGAAGATTTTACTGACAAGAAGTCCCTTTTGCTGCATAGAAAATTCCCTTTCACTATTTTGCCTAAAGACCTCCGATAGTTGGAAATTTGCAGCAAATTATGGGTTCCTAAAGATTTAATTCCGTACCATTTATCATTTTTGAGATCACAACACACTCAAAGTCAACTGAAATGAGAGCGCGGAGATTTTACATAGAAAATTCCCTTTCCATATTTTGCCTAAAGACCTCTGGCAATTGGAAATTTGCAGTGAATTATGGGTTCCTAATGACTTATTTCCGTACGATTTATCGTTTTTCAGATCACAACACCCTCAAAGTCAGGGGAAATCATAGAACGAAGATTTTATAGAAAAAAGTCCATTTTGCTGCATAGAAAATTCCCTTCCAATATTTTGCCTAAGGAAGTCCAACAGTTGGAAACCTGCAGCGAATTATGGTTTCCTAAAGATTTATTTCGGTACCATTTATCATTTTTGAGATCAAAAGACCCTCAAAGTCAAGTGAAATCATCGAACGAAGATTTTACGGAAAAAAATTCCCTTTTGCTCTAAGGAAAAGTGCCTTTCGATATTTTGCCTCAAGACCTCCGATAGTTGGAAGTTTGCCGAGGATTATGGGTTTTAAAGCTTTCTATCTGTACGATTTGTTATTTTTGAGATCACAACACCCTCATAGTCAGCTGAAATCATAGAACGGAGATTTTATAAGAAAAAATTCCCTTTTGCTCCATAGAAAATTCCCTATTGATATTTTGAATAAAGGCCTTCGGGAGTTGCAAATTTGCAGTGAATTATGGGTTCCTAATGATTTATTTTCGTACCATTTCTCCATTTTGAGATCACATCACCCTCAAAGTCAAGTGAAATCAGAGCATGAGGATTTTATAGAAAAAATTCCCTTTTGCTCCATCGAAAATTCCCCTTCGATATTTTGCCTAAAGATCTCCGGCAGTTGGAAATTTGTAGTGAATTATGGATTCCTAATGATTTATGTCGCTACGATTTATCATTTTCGAGATCTCAACACCCTCAAAGTCAGCTGAAATCAGAGAACAAAGATTTTACAGAAAAAAAAAGCCCCTTTTGCTTCATAGAAAATTCCCTTTCACAATTTTTCCTAAAGACCTTCCATAGTTGGAAATTTGCAGCGAATTTTGGTTTCCTAAATATTTATTTCCGTACCATTTATCATTTTTGACATCGCAACACCCTTAAAGTCAAGTGAAATCAGACAACAAAGATTTTACAGAAAAAAGTCCATTTTGTTGCATAGAAAATTCCCTTTCGATATTTTGCCTAAAGACCTCCGGCAATTGGAAACTTGCAGTGAATTATGGGTTCCTAATGACTTATTTCCGTACGATTTATCATTTTTGAGATCACAACACCCTCAAAGTCAGGGGAAATCATAGAACGAAGATTTTACAAAAAAAAGTCCATTTTGCTGCATAGAAAATTCCTTTTCGCTATTTTGCCTAAAGACCTCCAATAGTTGGAAATTTGCAGCGAATTATGGGCTCCTAAAGATTTATTTCCATACTATTTATCATTTTTGAGATCACAACACCCTCAAAGTCAAGTGAAATCAGAGCGCGAAGATTTTAAAGAAAAAATTCTCTTTTGCTCCATAGAAAATTCCCTTTCGATATTTTGCCTAAAGACCTCCGACAGTTGGAAATTTGCAGTGAATTATGGGTTCCTAATGATTTATTTCCGTATGATTTATCATTTTTGAGATCTCAACACCCTCAATATCAGGTGAAATAATAGAACGAAGATTTTACAGAAAAAAAATTCCCTTTTTGCTTTATAGAAAAGTACCTTTCGATATTTTACCTCAAAACCTCCGACAGTTGGAAGTTTGCCGGGAATTATGGGTTCTAAAGCTTTATTTCCGCACGATTTTTTATTTTTGAGATCACAACACCCTCAAAGTCAGGTCAAATAATAAAACGAAGATTTTATAGGAAAAAATTCCCTTTTCCTCCATTGAAAATTCCCTTCCGGTATTTTGGCTAAAGAGCTCCAGCAATTGCAAATTTGCAGCGAATTATGGTTTCCTAAAGATTTATTTCCGTACCATCTATCATTTTTGAGATCAAAACACCCTCAAAGTCAAGTGAAATCATGGAAACGAAGATTTTACAGAAAAAAATTCCCTTTTGCTTCGTAGAAATGTACCTTTCGATATTTTGCCTCAAAACCTCCGACAGTTGGAAGTTTGCCGGGAATTATGGGTTCTAAAGCTCGCTATTTTGCCAAAAGACCTCCGATAGTTGGAAATTTGCAGAGAATTATGGGTTCCTAAAGATTTAATTCCGTACCATTTATCATTTTTGAGATCAAAACACCCTCAAAGTCAAGTGGAATCATAGAACGAAGATTTTACAGAAAAAATTCCCTTTTGCTCCAAAGAGAAGTACCTTTCGATATTTTGCCTCAAGACCTACGATAGTTCGAAGTTTGCCCGGAATTAAGGGTTTTAAAGCTTTCTATCCGTACGATTTGTTATTTTTGAGAGCACAGCACCCACAAAGTCAGCTGAAATAATAGAACGGAGATTTTATAAGAAAAAATTCCCTTTTGCTCCATAGAAAATTTCCTATTGATATTTTGAATAAAGACCTTCGACAGTCGCAAATTTGCAGTGAATTATGGGTTCCTAATGATTTATGTCCGTACAAATTATCATTTTTGAGATCAAAACACCCTCAAAGTCAGCTGAAATCAGAGAACGAAGATTTGACAGAAAAAAAATCCCCTTTTGCTGCATAGAAATTCCCTTTTCACAATTTTGCCTAAAGACCTCCGATAGTTGGAAATTTGCAGCGAATTATGGTTTCCTAACGATTTATTTCCGTACCATTTATCATTTTTGAGATAACAACACCCTCAATGTCAAGTGAAATCAGAGAACGAAGATTTTACATTAAAAAAAAATGTCCATTTTGCTGCATAGAAAATTCCCTTTCGCTATTTTGCCTAAAGACCTCCAATAGTTAGAAATTTGCAGCGAATTATGGGCTCCTAAAGATTTATTTCCATACCATTCATCATTTTTTAGATCACAACACCCTGAAAGTCAAGTGAAATCAGAGCACGAAGATTTTATAGAAAAAATTCCCTTTTGCTCCATAGAAAATTCCCTTTCGATAATTTGCCTAAAGACCTCCGGCAGATGGAAATTTGCAGTGAATTATGGGTTCCTAATGATTTATTTCTATACGATTTATCATTTTTGAGATCTCAACACCCTCAATATTAGGTGAAATAATAGAACGAACATTTTACAGAAAAAAAAATTCCCTTTTGCTTTATAAAAAAGTACCTTTCGATATTTTACCTCAAAACCTCCGACAGTTAGAAGTTTGCCGGGAATTATATGTTCTAAAGCTTTATTTCCGCACGATTTTTTATTTTTGAGATCACAACACCCTCAAAGTCTGGTCAAATAATAGAACGATGATTTTATAGGAAAAAATTCCCTTTTCCTCCTTTGAAAATAGCCTTCCGGTATCTTGGCTAAAGAGCTCCAGCAATTGGAAATTTCCTGTGAGTTATGCATTCCTAATGATTTATTTCCGCTTGATTTATAATTTTTGAGATCACAACACCCTCAAAGTCAGGTGAAATCAGAGAACGAAGATTTTATAGAAAAAAGTCCCTGTTGTTGCATAGAAAATTCCCTATCGCTATTTTGCCAAAAGACCTCCGATAGTTAGAACTTTGCAGCGAATTATGGGTTCCTAAAGATTTAATTCCGTACCATTTATCATTTTTGAGATCACAACACACTCAAAGTCAAGTGAAATGAGAGCGCGAAGATTTTACAGAAAAAATTCCCATTTGCTCCTTAGAAAATTCCCTTTCCATATTTTGCCTAAAGACCTCTGGCAATTGGAAATTTGCAGTGAATTATGGGTTCCTAATGATTTATGTCAGTACGATTTATCATTTTGGAGATCACAACACCCTCAAAGTCAGGTGAAATCAGAGAACGAAGATTTTACAGAAAAGAAGTCCCTTTTGCTGCATAGAAAATTCCCTTTCACTATTTTGCCTAAAGACCTCCGATAGTTGGAAATTTGCAGCGAATTATGGGTTCCTAAAGATTTAATTCCGTACCATTTATCATTTTTGAGATCACAACACACTCAAAGTCAACTGAAATGAGAGCGCGAAGATTTTACATAAAAAATTCCCATTTGCTCCTTAGAAAATTCCCTTTCCATATTTTGCCTAAAGACCTTTGGCAATTGGAAATTTGCAGTGAATTATGGGTTCCTAATGATTTATGTCACTACGATTTATCATTTTGGAGATCACAACACCCTCAAAGTCAGGTGAAATCAGAGAACGAAGATTTTACAGAAAAGAAGTCCCTTTTGCTGCATAGAAAATTCCCTTTCACTATTTTGCCTAAAGACCTCCGATAGTTGAAAATTTGCAGCGAATTATGGGTTCCTAAAGATTTAATTCCGTACCATTTATCATTTTTGTGATCACAACACACTCAAAGTCAACTGAAATGAGAGCACGAAGATTTTACATAAAAAATTCCCATTTGCTCCTTAGAAAATTCCCTTTCCATATTTTGCCTAAAGACCTCTGGCAATTGGAAATTTGCAGTGAATTATGGGTTCCTAATGACTTATTTCCGTACGATTTATCGTTTTTCAGATCACAACACCCTCAAAGTCAGGGGAAATTATAGAACGAAGATTTTACAGAAAAAAAGTCCATTTTGCTGCATAGAAAATTCCCTTCCAATATTTTGCCTGAGGACGTCCAACAGTTGGAAACCTGCAGCGAATTATGGTTTCCTAAAGATTTATTTCGGTACCATTTATCATTTTTGAGATCAAAAGACCCTCAAAGTCAAGTGAAATCATAGAACGAAGATTTTACGGAAAAAAATTCCCTTTTGCTCTAAGGAAAAGTGCCTTTCGATATTTTGCCTCAAGACCTCCGATAGTTGGAAGTTTGCCGGGGATTATGGGTTTTAAAGCTCTCTATCTGTACGATTTGTTATTTTTGAGATCACAACACCCTCATAGTCAGCTGAAATAATAGAACGGAGATTTTATAAGAAAAAATTCCCTTTTGCTCCATAGAAAATTCCCTATTGATATTTTGAATAAAGGCCTTCGGGAGTTGCAAATTTGCAGTGAATTATGGGTTCCTAATGATTTATTTTCGTACCATTTCTCCATTTTGAGATCACATCACCCTCAAAGTCAAGTGAAATCAGAGCATGAAGATTTTATAGAAAAAATTCCCTTTTGCTCCATCGAAAATTCCCCTTCGATATTTTGCCTAAAGATCTCCGGCAGTTGGAAATTTGTAGTGAATTATGGATTCCTAATGATTTATGTCCTTACGATTTATCATTTTCGAGATCACAACACCCTCAAAGTCAGCTGAAATCAGAGAACAAAGATTTTACAGAAAAAAAAAAAAGCCCCTTTTGCTTCATAGAAAATTCCCTTTCACAATTTTGCCTAAAGACCTTCCATAGTTGGAAATTTGCAGCGAATTTTGGTTTCCTAAATATTTATTTCCGTACCATTTATCATTTTTGACATCACAACACCCTTAAAGTCAAGTGAAATCAGACAACAAAGATTTTACAGAAAAAAGTCCATTTTGTTGCATAGAAAATTCCCTTTCGATATTTTGCCTCAAGACCTCCGGCAATTGGAAATTTGCAGTGAATTATGGGTTCCTAATGACTTATTTCCGTACGATTTATCATTTTTGAGATCACAACACCCTCAAAGTCAGGGGAAATCATAGAACGAAGATTTTACAGAAAAAATTCCCTTTTGCTCTAAGGAAAGGTACCTTTCGATATTTTGCCTCAAGACCTCCGATTGTTGGAAGTTTGCCGGGAATTATGGGTTTTAAAGCTTTCTATTTGTACGATTTGTTATTTTTGACAGCACAGCACCCTCAAAGTCAGCTGAAATAATAGAACGGAGATTTTATTAGAAAAAATTCCCTTTTGCTCCATAGAAAATTCCCTATTGATATTTTGAATAAAGACCTTCGGCAGTTGCAAATTTGCATTGAATTATGGGTTCCTAATGATTTATTTTCATACCATTTCTCGTTGTTGAGATCACAGCACCCTCAAAATCAAGTGAAATCAGAGCACGAAGATTTTATTGAAAAAATTCCCTTTTGCTCCATAGAAAATTCCCTTTCGATATTTTGCCTAAAGACCTCCGACAGTTGGAAATTTGCAGTGAATTATGGGTTCCTGATGATTTATTTTCGTACGATTTATCATTTTTGAGATCTCAACTCCCTCAATATCAGGTGAAATAATAGAACGAAAATTTTACCGAAAAAAATTCCCTTTTGCTTCATAGAAATGTACCTTTCGATATTTTGCCTCAAAACCTCCGACAGTTGGAAGTTTGCCGGGAATTATGGGTTCTAAAGCTCGCTATTTTGCCAAAAGTCCTCCGATAGTTGGAAATTTGCAGCGAATTATGGGTTCCTAAAGATTTAATTCCGTACCATTTATCATTTTTCAGATCACAACACCCTCACAGCCAAGTGAAATGAGAGCGCGAAGATTTTACATAAAAAATTCCCATTTGCTCCTTAGGAAATTCCCTTTCGATAATTTGCCTAAAGACCTCCGGCAATTGGAAATTTGCAGTGAATTATGGGTTCCTAATGACTTATTTCCGTACGATTTATCATTTTTGAGATCAGAACACCCTTAAAGTCAAGGGAAATCATAGAACGAAGATTTTACAGAAAAAAGTCCATTTTGCTGCATAGAAAATTCCCTTTGAATATTTTGCCTAAGGACGTCCAACAGTTGGAAACCTGCAACGAATTAGGGTTTTCTAGAGATTTATTTCCGTACCATTTATCATTTTTGAGATCAAAACACCCTCAAAGTCAAGTGAAATTATAAAACGAAGATTTTACAAAAAAAAGTCCATTTTGCTGCATAGAAAATTCCCTTTGAATATTTTGCCTAAGGACGTCCAACAGTTGGAAACCTACAGCGAAGTAGGGTTTCCTAAAGATTTATTTACGTACCATTTATCATTTTTGAGATCAAAACACCCTCAAAGTCAAGTGAAATCATAGAACGAAGATTCTAGAGAAAAAATTCCATTTTGCTGCATAGAAAATTCCCATTGAATATTTTGCCTAGGGACGTCCAACAGTTGGAAACCTACAGCGAATTAGGGTTTCCTAAAGATTTATTTCCGTACCAAGTGAAATCATAGAACGAATATTTTAAAGAAAAAATTCCCTTTTGCTCTAAGGAAAAGTACCTTTCAATATTTTGCCTCAAGACCTCCGATAGTTGGAAGTTTCCCGGGAATTATGGGTTTTAAAGCTTTCTATCCGTACGAATTGTTATTTTTGAGTTCACAACAACCTCAAAGTCAGCTGAAATAATAGAATGGAGATTTTATAATAAAAAATTCCCTTTTGCTCCATTGAAAATTCCCTGTTGATATTTTGAATAAAGACCTTCGGCGGTTGCATATTTGCAATGAATTATGGGTTCCTAATGATTTATTTTCGTACCATTTCTCATTTTTGAGATCACAACACCCTCAACGTCAAGTAAAATGAGAGCAGGAAGATTTTATAGAAAAAATTTCCTTTTGCTCCATCAAAAATTCCCTTCCGATATTTTGCGTAAAGCCCTCCGGCAGTTGGAAATTTGCAATGAATTATGGGTTCCTAATGATTTATGTCCGTACGATTTATCATTTTAAAGATCACAACACCCTCAAAGTCAGCTGAAATCAGGGAACGAAAATTTTACAGAAAAAAAAAAAACAACCCCTTTTACTGCATAGAAACTTCCCTTTCACAATTTTGCCTAAAGACCTCCCATAGTTGGAAATTTGCAGCGAATTATGGTTTCCTAAAGATTTATTTCCGTACCATTTATCATTTTTGAGATCACAACACCCTTAAAGTCAAGTGAAATCAGAGAACGAAGATTTTACAGACAAAAGTCCATTTTGTTGCATAGAAAATTCCCTTTCGCTATTTTGCCTAAAGACCTCCAATAGTTGGAAATTTGCAGCGAATTATCGGCTCCTAAAGATTTATTTCCATACCATTTATCATTTTTGAGATCAAAACACCCTCAAAGTCAAGTGGAATCTTAGAACGAAGATTTTACAGAAAAAATTCCCTTTTGCTCCAAAGAAAAGTACCTTTCGATATTTTGCCTCAAGACCTACGATAGTTGGAAGTTTGCCCAGAATTAAGGGTTTTAAAGCTTTCTATCCGTATGATTTGTTATTTTTGAGAGCACAGCACCCACAAAGTCAGCTGAAATAATAGAACGGAGATTTTATAAGAAAAAATTCCCTTTTGCTCCATAGAAAATTCCCTATTGATATTTTGAATAAAGACCTTCGGCAGTCACAAATTTGCAGTGAATTATGGGTTCCTAATGATTTATGTCCGTACAATTTATCATTTTTGAGATCAAAACACCCTCAAAGTCAGCTGAAATCAAAGAACGAAGATTTGACAGAAAAAAAGCCCCTTTTGCTGCATAGAAATTCCCTTTCACAATTTTGCCTAAAGACCTCCGACAGTTGGAAATTTGCAGCGAATTATGGGCTCCTAAAGATTAGTTTCCGTACCATTTATCATTTTTGAGATCACAACACCCTCAAAGTCAAGTGAAATCAGAGAACGAAGATTTTACAGAAAAAAAAAAAGTCCCTTTTGCGGCATAGAAAATTCCATTTCGCTATTTTGCCTAAAGACCTCCGACAATTGGAAATTTGCAGCGAATTATGGGCTCCTAAAGATTAGTTTCCGTACCATTTATCATTTTTGAGATCACAACACCCTCAAAGTCAAGTGAAATCAGAGAACGAAGATTTTACAGAAAAAAAGTCCCTTTTGCGGCATAGAAAATTCCCTTTCGCTATTTTGCCTAAAGACCCCCGACAGTTGGAAATTTGCAGCGAATTATGGGCTCCTAAAGATTTGTTTCCGTACCATTTATCATTTTTGAGATCACAACCCCATCAATGTCAAGTGAAATCAGGGCGCGAAGATTTTACAAAAACAATTCGCTTTTGCTCCATAGAAAATTCCATTTCGATATTTTGCCTAAAATCCTCCGGCTGTTGGAAATTTGCAGTGAATTATGGGTTCCTAATGATTTATTTCCATACGATTTATCATTTTTGAGATCTGAAAACCCTCAATATCAGGTGAAATAATAGAACGAAGATTTTACAGTAAAAAAAAAATTCCCTATTGCTTTATAGAAAAGTACTTTTCAATATTTTGCCTCAAACCCTCCGATAGTTGGAAGTTTGCCGGCAATTATGGGTTCTAAAGCTTTATTTCCGTACAACTTTTTATTTTTGGGATCACAACACCCGCAAAGTCAGGTCAAATAATAGAACGAAGATTTTATAGGAAAAAATTTCCTTTTGCTCCATTGAAAATTCCCTTCCGATATTTTGGCTAAAGAGCTCCGGCAGTTGGAAATTTGCTGTCAATTATGGGTTCCTAATGTTATATTTCCGTTTGATTTATCATTTTTGAGATCACAACACCCTCCAAATCAAATGAAATCAGAGCGCGAAGATTTTACAGAAAATATTCGCTTTTGCTCCAAAGAAAATTCCCTTTCGATATTTTGCCTAAAGTCCTCCGGCTGTTGGAAATTTGCAGTGAATTATGGGTTCCTAATATTTATTTCCGTACGATGTATCATTTTTGAGATCTCAACACCCTCAAAGTCTAGTGATATCAGAACACGAAGACTTAACAGAAAAAATTCCCTTTTGCTCCATTGAAAATTCCCTTTCCATATTTTGCCTAAAGACCTCCGGCAGTTGGAAATTTGCAGTGAATTATGGGTTCCTAATGATTTATTTCCGTACGATTTATCATTTTCGAGATCACAACACCCTCAAAGTCAGGTGAAATCGGAGAACGGAGATTTTACATAAAAAAGTCCCGTTTGCTGCATAGAAAATTCCCCGTCACTATTTTGCCTAAAGACCTCTGATAGTTGGAATTTTGCAGCGAATTATGGGTTCCTAAAGATTTCTTTCTAATCATTTATCTTTTCTGAGATCACAACACCCTCAAAGTGTAGTGATAGCAGAGCGCGAAGATTTTACAGAAAAAAATCCCTTTTGCTCCATAGAAAATTTGCTTTTGATAGTTTGCCTAAAGACCTTCGGCAGTTGGAAATTTGCAGTGAGTTATTGGTTCCTAATGATTTATTTCCGTACGATTTATCATTTTTGAGATCACTACACCCTCAAAGTCAGGTGAAGTGAGAGAATGAAGATTTTACAGAAAAAGTCCCTTTTGCTGCATAGAAAATTCCCCTTCGTTATTTTGCCTATAGACCTCCGATAGTTGGAAATTTGCAGCGAATTATGGGCTCCTAAAGATTTAATTCCATACCATTTCTCATTTTTGAGATCACAACACCCTCAATATCAAGTAAAATCAGCGCACGAAAATTTTACAGAAAAAATTCCCTTTTGGTCCGTAGAAAATTCCGTTTCCATATTTTGCCAAAAGACCTCCGGCAGTTGGAAATGTGCAATGAATTCTGGGTTCCTAATGATTTATGTCCGTACGATTTATCATTTTGGAGATCACAACACCCTCAAAGTCAGGTGAAATCAGAGCACGAAGATTTTACAGAAAAGAAGTCTCTTTTGCTACATAGAAAATTCCCTTTCCCTATTTTGCCTAAAGACCTCCGAGAGTTCGAAATTTGCAGCGAATTATGGGTTCCTAAAGATTTATTTCCGTACCATTTATCATTTTTGACATCACAACACCCTCAAAGTCAAGTGAAATCAGAGAACGAAGATTTTACAGAAAAAGTCCCTTTTGCTGCATAGAAAATTCCCTTTCGCTATTTTGCCTAAAGACCTCCGACAGTTGGAAATTTGCAGCGAATTATGGGCTCCTAAAGATTTGTTTCCGTACCATTTATCATTTTTGAGATCACAGCGCCTTCAAAGTCAGGTGAAATCAGAGCGCGAAGATTTTACAGAAAAAATTCGCTTTTGCTCCAAAGAAAATTCCCTTTCGATATTTTGCCTAAAGTCCTCCGGCTGTTGGAAATTTGCAGTGAATTATGGGTTCCTAATGATTTATTTCCGTACGATTGATCATTTTTGAGATCTCAACACCCTCAATATCAGGTGAAATAATACAACGAAGATTTTACAGAAAAAAAATTCCCGTTTGCTTTATAGAAAAATACCTTTCGATATTTTGCCTAAAGTCCTCCGGCTGTTGGAAATTTGCAGTGATTTATGGGTTCCTAATGATTTATTTCCGTACGATGTATCATTTTTGAGATCTCAACACCCTCAAAGTCTAGTGATATCAGAACACGAAGACTTTACAGAAAAAATTCCCTTTTGCTCCATTGAAAATTCCCTTTCCATATTTTGCCTAAAGACCTCCGGCAGTTGGAAATTTGCAGTGAATTATGGGTTCCTAATGATATATTTCCGTACGATTTATCATTTTCGAGATCACAACACCCTCAAAGTCAGGTGAAATCGGAGAACGAAGATTTTACAGAAAAAAGTCCCGTTTGCTGCATAGAAAATTCCCCGTCGCTATTTTGCCTAAAGACCTCCGATAGTTGGAATTTTGCAACGAATTATGGGTTCCTTAAGATTTCTTTCTGACCATTTATCTTTTTTGAGATCACAACACCCTCAAAGTCATGTGATATCAGAGTGCGAAGATTTTGCAGAAAAAAATCCCTTTTGCTCCATAGAAAATTTCCTTTTGATAGTTTGCCTAAAGACCTCCAGCAGTTGGAAATTTGCAGTGATTTATTGGTTCCTAATGATTTATTTCCGTACGATTTATCATTTTTTAGATCACAATAGCCTCAAAGTCAGATGAAGTGAGAGAACGAAGATTTTACAGAAAAAATCCCTTTTGCTGCATAGAAAATTCCCCTTCGTTATTTTGCCTATAGACCTCCCATAGTTGGAAATTTGCAACGAATTATGGGCTCCTAAAGATTTAATTCCGTACCATTTCTCATTTTTGAGATCACAACACCCTCAACGTCAAGTAAAATCAGCGCACGAAAATTTTACAGAAAAAATTCCCTTTTGGTCCATAGAAAATTCCATTTCCATATTTTGCCTAAAGACCTCCGGCAGTTGGAAATGTGCAATGAATTATGGGTTCCTAATGATTTATTTCCGTATGATTTATCATTTTCGAGATCACAACAGCCTCAAAATCAGGTGAAATCAGAGAACGAATATTTTACAGAAAAGAAGTCCCTTTTGCTGCATAGAAAATTCCATTTCGCTATTTTGCCTAAAGACCTCCGATAGTTGGAAATTTGCCGTGAATTATGGGCTCCTAAAGATTTTTTTTCCGTACCATTTATCATTTTTGAGATCACAACGCCCTCAAAGTCAAGTGAAATCAGAGCGCGAAGATTTTACAGAAAAAATTCGCCTTTGCTCCATAGAAAATTCCCTTTCGATATTTTGCCTAAAGTTCTCCGGCTGTGGGAAATTTCCAGTGAATTATGGGTTCCTAGTGATTTATTTCCGTACGATTTATCATTTTTGAGATCTCAACACCCTCAATATCAGGTGAAATAATAGAACGAAGATTTTACAGAAAAAAAAAAATTCCCCTTTGCTTTATAGAAAAGTACCTTTCGATATTTTGCCTCAAAACCTCCGACAGTTGGAAGTTTGCCCGGAATTATGGGTTTTAAAGCTTTATTTCCGTACGATTTTTTATTTTTGAGATCACAACACCCGCAAAGTCAGGTCAAATAATAGAACGAAGATTTTATAGTAAAAAATTCCCTTTTGCTCCATTGAAAATTCCCTTACGATATTTTGGCTAAAGAGCTCCGGCAGTTGGAAATTTGCTGTGATTTATGGGTTCCTAATGATTTATTTCCGTTTGATTTATCATTTTTGAGATCACAACACCCTCCAAGTCAAGTGAAATCAGAGCGCGAAGATTTTACGGAAAAAATTCCCTTTTACTCAATTGAAAATTCCCTTTCGCTATTTTGCCTAAAGACCTCCGGCAGTTGGAAATTTGCAGTGAATTATGGGTTCCTAATGATTTATTTCCGTATGATTTATCATTTTCGAGATCACAACAGCCTCAAAATCAGGTGAAATCAGAGAACGAAGATTTTACAGAAAAGAAGTCCCTTTTGCTGCATAGAAAATTCCATTTCGCTATTTTGCCTAAAGACCTCCGATAGTTGGAAATTTGCAGTGAATTATGGGTTCCTAATGATTTATTTCCGTATGATTTATCATTTTCGAGATCACAACACCCTCAAAGTCAGGTGAAATCGGAGAACGAAGATTTTACAGAAAAAATTCGCTTTTGCTCCATTTCGCTATTTTGCCTAAAGACCTCCGACAGTTGGAAATTTGCAGCGAATTATGGGCTCCTAAAGATTTGTTTCCGTACCATTTATCATTTTTGAGATCACAACGCCCTCAAAGTCAGGTGTAATCAGAGCGCGAAGATTTTACAGAAAAAATTCCCTTTTCCTCCAAAGAAAATTCCCTTTCGATATTTTGCCTAAAGTCCTCCGGCTATTGGAAATTTGCAGTGAATTATGGGTTCCTAATGATTTATTTCCGTACGATTTATCATTTTTGAGATCTCAACACCCTCAATATCATGTGAAATAATAGAACGAAGATTTTACAGAAAAAAAAATTCCCTTTTGCTTCATAGAAAAATACCTTTCCATATTTTGCCTCAAAACCTCCGACAGTTGGAAGTTTGCCGGGAATTATGGTTTCTAAAGCTTTATTTCCGTACGATTTTTTATTTTTGAGATCACAACACCCGCAAAGTCAGATCAAATAATAGAACGAAGATTTTATAGTAACAAATTCCCTTTTGCTCCATTGAAAATTCCCTTACGATATTTTGGCTAACGAGCTCCGGCAGTTGGAAATTTGCTGTATTTTATGGGTTCCTAATGATTTATTTCCGTTTGATTTATCATTTTTGAGATCACAACACCCTCAAAGTCAAGTGAAATCAGAACGCAAAGATTTTACCAAAAAATTCCCTTTTACTCCATTGAAAATTCCCTTTCGATATTTTGCCTAAAGACCTCCGGCAGTTGGAAATTTGCATTGAATTATGGGTTCCTAATGATTTATTTCCGTACGATTTATCATTTTCGAGATCACAACAACCAAAAAGTCAGGTGAAATCGGAGAACGAAAATTTTACATAAAAAAGTCCCGTTTGCTGCATAGAAAATTCCATGTCGCTATTTTGCCTAAATACCTCCGATAGTTGGAATTTTGCAGCGAATTATGGGTTCCTAAAGATTTCTTGCCCACCATTTATCATTTTTGAGATCACAACACCCTCAAAGTCTAGTGATATCAGAGCGCGAAGATTTTAGACAAAAAATTCCCTTTTGCTCCATAGAAAATTTCCTTTTGATAGTTTGCCTAAAGACCTCCAGCAGTTGGAAATTTGCTGTGACTTATGGGTTCCTAATGATTTATTTCCGTACGATTTATCATTTTCGAGATCACAACACCCTCAAAGTCAGGTGAAGTTATAGAACGAAGATTTTACAGAAAAAGTCCCTTTTCCTACATAGAAAATTCCCCTTCGCTATTTTGCCTATAGACCTCCGATAGTTGGAAATTTGCAGCGAATTATGGGCTCCTAAAGATTTAATTCCGTACCATTTATCATTTTTGAGATCACAACACCCTCAAAGTCAAGTGAAATCAGAGTGCGAAGATTTTACAGAAAAAATTCCCTTTTGCTCTATAGAAAATTCCCTTTCGATATTTTGCCTAAAGACCTCCGGCAGTTGGAAATTTGCAGTGAATTATGGGTTCCTAATGATTTATTTCCGTACGATTTATCATTTTCGAGATCACTACACCCTCAAAGTCAGGTGAAATCAGAGAACGAAGATTTTACAGAAAAAAGTCCCTTTTGCTGCATAGAAAATTCCCTTTCGCTATTTTGCCTAAAGACCTCCGACAGTTGGAAATTTGCAGCGAATTATGGGCTCTTAAAGATTTGTTTCCGTACCATTTGTCATTTTTGAGATCACAACGCCCTCAAAGTCAAGTCAAATCAGAGCACGAAGATTTTACAGAAAAAATTCGCTTTTGCTCCATAGAAAATTCCCTTCCGATATTTTGGCTAAAGAGCTCCGGCAGTTGGAAATTTGCAGTGAATTATGGGTTCCTAATGATTTATTTCCGTTTGATTTATCATTTTTGAGATCACAACACCCTCCAAGTCAAGTGAAATCAGAGCGCGAAGATATTACAGAAAAAATTCCCTTTTGCTCAATTGAAAATTCCCTTTCGATATTTTGCCTAAAGACCTCCGGCAGTTGGAAATTTGCAGTGAATTATGGGTTCCTAATGATTTATTTCCGTATGATTTATCATTTTCGAGATCACAACACCCTCAAAGTCAGGTGAAATCGGAGAACAAAGATTTTACAGAAAAGAAGTCCCTTTTGCTGCATAGAAAATTCCCTTTCGCTATTTTGCCTAAAGACCTCCGATAGTTGGACATTTGCCGTGAATTATGGGCTCCTAAAGATTTGTTTCCGTACCATTTATCATTTTTGAGATCACAACGCTCTCAAAGTCAAGTGAAATCAGAGCGCGAAGATTTTACAGAAAAAATTCGCCTTTGCTCCATAGAAAATTCCCTTTCGATATTTTGCCTAAAGTCCTCCGGCTGTTGGAAATTTGCAGTGAATTATGGGTTCCTAATGATTTCTTTCCGTACGATTTATCATTTTTGAGATCTCAACACCCTCAATATCAGGTGAAATAATAGAACGAAGATTTTACAGAAAAAAAAATTCCCCTTTGCTTTATAGAAAAGTACCTTTCGATATTTTGCCTCAAAACCTCCGACAGTTGTAAGTTTGCCCGGAATTATGGGTGTTAAAGCTTTATTTCCGTACGATTTTTTATTTTTGAGATCACAACACCCGCAAAGTCAGGTCAAATAATAGAACGAAGATTTTATAGTAAAAAATTTCCTTTTGCTCCATTGAAAATTCCCTTATGATATTTTGGCTAAAGAGCTCCGGCAGTTGGAAATTTGCTGTGATTTATGGGTTCCTAATGATTTATTTTCATTTGATTTATCATTTTTGAGATCACAACACCCTCAAAGTCAAGTGAAATCAGAGCGCAAAGATTTTACGGAAAAAATTCCCTTTTACTCCATTGAAAATTCCCTTTCCATATTTTGCCTAAAGACCTCCGGCAGTTGGAAATTTGCAGTGAATTATGGGTTCCTAATGATTTATTTCCGTACGATTTATCATTTTCGAGATCACAACACCCTCAAAGTCAGGTGAAATCGGACAACGAAGATTTTACATAAAAAAGTCCCTTTTGCTGCATAGAAAATTCCCTGTCGCTATTTTGCTTAAAGACCTTCGATAGTTGGAATTTTGCAGCGAATTATGGGTTCCTAAAGATTTCTTTCCGACCATTTATCATTTTTGAGATCACAACACCCTCAAAGTCTAGTGATATCAGAGCGCGAAGATTTTACAGAAAAAATTCCCTTTTGATAGTTTGCCTAAAGACCTCCGGCAGTTGGAAATTTGCAGTGAGTTATGGGTTCGTAATGATTTATTTCCGTACGATTTATCATTTTTGAGATCACAACACCCTCAAAGTCAGGTGAAGTGAGAGAACAAAGATTTTACAGAAAAAAAGTCCCTTTTGCTGCATAGAAAATTCCCCTTCGCTATTTTGCCTATAGACCTCCGATAATTGGAAATTTGCAGCGAATTATGGGCTCCTAAGGATTTAATTCCGTACCATTTCCCATTTTTGAGATCACAACACCCTCAACGTCAAGTAAAATCAGCGCACGAAGATTTTACAAAAAAAATTCCCTTTTGTTCCGTAGAAAATTCCCTTTCCATATTTTGCCTAAAGACCTCCGGCAGTTGGAAATGTGCAGTGAATTATGGGTTCCTAATGATTTATGTCCGTACGATTTATCATTTTGGAGATCACAACACCATCAAAGTCAAGTGAAATCAGAGAACGAAGATTTTACGGAAAAGAAGTCCCTTTTGCTGCATAGAAAATTCCCTTTCACT
The DNA here is from genome assembly GCA_007663325.1 of Eucalyptus pauciflora. Lineage (NCBI taxonomy): Eukaryota > Viridiplantae > Streptophyta > Magnoliopsida > Myrtales > Myrtaceae > Eucalyptus > Eucalyptus pauciflora. The sequence goes on along the minus strand of VMYD01000366.1, from coordinate 1,558,800 downwards.
ATTTTGCCTAAAGACCTCCGATAGTTGGAAATTTGCAGCGAATTATGGGTTCCTAAAGATTTCTTTCCGTACCATTTATCATTTTTGACATCACAACACCCTCAAAGTCAAGTGAAATCAGAGAACGAAGATTTTACAAAAAATAGTCCATTTTGCTGCATAGAAAATTCCCTTTCGCTATTTTGCCTAAAGACCTCCGACAGTTGGAAATTTGCAGCGAATTATGGGCTCCTAAAGATTTGTTTCCGTACCATTTATCATTTTTGAGATCACAACGCCCTCAAAGTCGAGTGAAATCAGAGCGATAAGATTTTACAGAAAATATTCGCTTTTGCTCCATAGAAAATTCCCTTCCGATATTTTGGCTAAAGAGCTCCGGCAGTTGGAAATTTGCCGTGAATTATGTGTTCCTAATGATTTATTTCCGTTTAAATTATCATTTTTGAGATCACAACACCCTCCAAGTCAACTGAAATCAGAGCGCGAAGATATTACAGAAAAAATTCCCTTTTGCTCCATTGAAAATTCCCTTTCAATATTTTGCCTAAAGACCTCCGGGAGTTGGAAATTTGCAATGAATTATGGGTTCCTAATCATTTATTTACGTACGATTTATCATGTTCGAGATCACAACACCCTCAAAGTCAGGTGAAATCAGAGAATGAAGATCTTTCAGAAAAAAGTCCCTTTCGCTCCATAGAAAATTCCCTGTCGCTATTTTACCTAAAGACCTCCGACAATTGGAATTTTCCAGCGAATTATGGTTTCCTAAAGATTTCTTTCCGACTATTTATCATTTTTGAGATCACAACGCCCTCAAAGTCGAGTGAAATCAGAGCGCGAAGATTTAAAGAAAAAATTCCCTTTTGATAGTTTGCCTAAAGTCCTCCGGCTGTTGGAAATTTCCAGTGAATTATGGGTTCCTAATGATTTATTTCCGTACGATGTATCATTTTTGAGATCTCAACACCCTCAATATCAGGTGAAATAATACAACGAAGATTTTACAGAAAAAAAAAAAAATCCCTTTTGCTTTATAGAAAAATACCTTTCGATATTTTGCCTCAAAACCTCCGACAGTTGGAAGTTTGCCGGGAATTATGGTTTCTAAAGCTTTATTTCCGTACGATTTTTTATTTTTAAGATCACAACACCCACAAAGTCAGGTCAAATAATAGAACGAAGATTTTATAGTAAAAAATTCCCTTTTGCTCCATTGAAAATTCCCTTACGATGTTTTGGCTAAAGAGCTCCAGTAGTTGGAAATTTGCTGTGATTTATGGGTTCCTAATGATTTATTTCCGTTTGATTTATCATTTTTGAGATCACAACACCCTCCAACTCAAGTGAAATCAGAGCGCGAAGATTTTACGGAAAAAAATTCCCTTTTACTCAATTGAAAATTCCCTTTCGATATTTTGCCTAAAGACCTCCAGCAGTTGGAAATTTGCAGTGAATTATGGGTTCCTAATGATTTATTTCCATATGATTTATCATTTTCGAGATCACAACACCTCAAAGTCAGGTGAAATCGGAGAACGAAGATTTTACATAAAAAAGTCCCTTTTGCTGCATAGAAAATTCCCCGTCGCTATTTTGCCTAAAGACCTCCGATAGTTGGAATTTTGCAGCGAATTATGGGTTCCTAAAGATTTCTTTCCGACCATTTATCATTTTTGAGATCACAACACCTTCAAAGTCAAGTGAAAACAGAGAACGAAGATTTTACAGAAAAGAAGTCCCTTTTGCTGCATAGAAAATTCCCTTTCGCTATTTTGCCGAAAGTTCTCCGGCTGTTGGAAATTTGCAGTGAATTATGGGTTCCTAATGATTTATTTCCGTACGATTTATCATTTTTGAGATCTCAAAACCCTCAATATCAGGTGAAATAATAGAATGAAGATTTTACAGAAAAAAAAAATTCCCCTTTGCTTTATAGAAAAGTACCTTTCGATATTTTGCCTCAAAACCTCCGACAGTTGGAAGTTTGCCCGGAATTATGGGTTTTAAAGCTTTATTTCCGTACGATTTTCTATTTTTGAGATCACAACACCCGCAAAGTCAGGTCAAATAATAGAACGAAGATTTTATAGTAAAAAATTCTCTTTTGCTCCATTGAAAATTCCCTTACGATATTTTGGCTAAAGAGCTCCGGCAGTTGGAAATTTGCTGTGATTTATGGGTTCCTAATGATTTATTTCCGTTTGATTTATCATTTTTGAGATCACAACACCCTCAAAGTCAAGTGAAATTAGAGCGCGAAGATTTTACGGAAAAAATTCCCTTTTACTCCATTGAAAATTCCCTTTCGATATTTTGCCTAAAGACCTCCGGCAGTTGGAAATTTGCAGTGAATTATGGGTTCCTAATGATTTATTTCCGTACGATTTATCATTTTTGAGATCACAACACCCTGAAAGTCAAGTGAAATCAGAGAACGAAGATTTTACAGAAAAAAAAAAAAAAAGTCCCTTTTGCGGCATAGAAAATTCCATTTCGCTATTTTGCCTAAAGACCTCCGACAGTTGGAAATTTGCAGCGAATTATGGGCTCCTAAAGATTAGTTTCCGTACCATTTATCATTTTTGAGATCACAACACCCTCAAAGTCAAGTGAAATCAGAGAACGAAGATTTTACAGAAAAAAGTCCCTTTTGCGGCATAGAAAATTCCCTTTCGATATTTTGCCTAAAGAACTCCGGCAGTTGGAAATTTGCAGTGAATTATGGGTTCCTAATGATTTATTTCCATATGATTTATCATTTTCGAGATCACAACACCTCAAAGTCAGGTGAAATCGGAGAACGAAGATTTTACATAAAAAAGTCCCTTTTGCTGCATAGAAAATTCCCCGTCGCTATTTTGCCTAAAGACCTCTGATAGTTGGAATTTTGCAGCGAATTATGGGTTCCTAAAGATTTCTTTCCGACCATTTATCATTTTTGAGATCACAACACCTTCAAAGTCAAGTGAAAACAGAGAACGAAGATTTTACAGAAAAGAAGTCCCTTTTGCTGCATAGAAAATTCCCTTTCGCTATTTTGCCTAAAGACCTGCGACAGTTGGAAATTTGCAGCGAATTATGGGCTCCTAAAGATTTGTTTCCGTACCATTTGTCATTTTTGAGATCACAATGCCCTCAAACTCAAGTCAAATCAGAGCACGAAGATTTTACAGAAAAAATTCGCTTTTGCTCCATAGAAAATTCCCTTCCAATATTTTGGCTAAAGAGCTCCGGCAGTTGGAAATTTGTCGTGAATTATGTGTTCCTAATGATTTATTTCCGTTTAAATTATCATTTTTGAGATCACAACACCCTCCAAGTCAACTGAAATCAGAGCGCGAAGATATTATAGAAAAAATTCCCTTTTGCTCCATTGAAAATTCCCTTTCAATATTTTGCCTAAAGACCTCCGGGAGTTGGAAATTTGTAATGAATTATGGGTTCCTAATCATTTATTTACGTACGATTTATCATTTTCGAGATCACAACACCCTCAAAGTCAGGTGAAATCAGAGAACGAAGATCTTACAGAAAAAAAGTCCCTTTTGCTCCATAGAAAATTCCCTGTCGCTATTTTACCTAAAGACCTCCGACAATTGGAATTTTCCAGCGAATTATGGTTTCCTAAAGATTTCTTTCCGACTATTTATCATTTTTGAGATCACAACGCCCTCAAAGTCGAGTGAAATCAGAGCGCGAAGATTTAAAGAAAAAATTCCCTTTTGCTCCAAAGAAAATTCCCTTTCGATATTTTGCCTAAAGTCCTCCGGCTCTTGGAAATTTCCAGTGAATTATGGGTTCCTAATGATTTATTTCCGTACAATGTATCATTTTTGAGATCTCAACACCCTCAATATCAGGTGAAATAATATAATGAAGATTTTACAGAAAAAAAAAATTCCCTTTTGCTTTATAGAAAAATACCTTTCGATATTTTGCCTCAAAACCTCCACAATTGGAAGTTTGCCGGGAATTATGGTTTCTAAAGCTTTATTTCCGTACGATTTTTTATTTTTAAGATCACAACACCCGCAAAGTCAGGTCAAATAATAGAACGATGATTTTATAGTAAAAAATTCCCTTTTGCTCCATTGAAAATTCCCTTACGATATTTTGGGTAAAGAGTTCCGGCAGTTGGAAATTTGCTGTGATTTATGGGTTCCTAATGATTTCTTTCCGTTTGATTTATCATTTTTGAGATCACAACACCCACCAAGTCAAGTGAAATCAGAGCGCGAAGATTTTACGGAAAAAATTCCCTTTTACTCAATTGAAAATTCCCTTTCGATATTTTGCCTAAAGACCTCCGGCAGTTGGAAATTTGCAGTGAATTATGGGTTCCTAATGATTTATTTCCGTATGATTTATCATTTTCGAGATCACAACAGCCTCAAAGTCAGGTGAAATCAGAGAATGAAGATTTTACAGAAAAGAAGTACCTTTTGCTGCATAGAAAATTCCCTTTCGCTATTTTGCCTAGAGACCTCCAATAGTTGGAAATTTGCCGTGAATTATGGGCTCCTAAAGATTTTTTTTCCGTACCATTTATCATTTTTGAGATCACAACGCCCTCAAAGTCAAGTGAAATCAGAGCGCGAAGATTTTACAAAAAAAATTCGCCTTTGCTCCATAGAAAATTCCCTTTCGATATTTTGCCTAAAGTTCTCCGGCTGTTGGAAATTTCCAGTGAATTATGGGTTCCTAATGATTTATTTCCGTACGATTTATCATTTTTGAGATCTCAACACCCTCAATATCAGGTGAAATAATAGAACGAAGATTTTACAGAAAAAAAAAATTCCCCTTTGCTTTATAGAAAAGTACCTTTCGATATTTTGCCTCAAAACCTCCGACAGTTGGAAGTTTTCCCGGAATTATGGGTTTTAAAGCTTTATTTCCGTACGATTTTTTATTTTTGAGATCACAACACCCGCAAAGTCAGGTCAAATAATAGAACGAAGATTTTATAGTAAAAAATTCCCTTTTGCTCCATTGAAAATTCCCTTACGATATTTTGGCTAAAGAGCTCCGGCAGTTGGAAATTTGCTGTGATTTATGGGTTCCTAATGATTTATTTCCGTTTGATTTATCATTTTTGAGATCACAACACCCTCAAAGTCAAGTGAAATTAGAGCGCGAAGATTTTACGGAAAAAATTCCCTTTTACTCCATTGAAAATTCCCTTTCGATATTTTGCCTAAAGACCTCCGGCAGTTGGAAATTTGCAGTGAATTATGGGTTCCTAGTGATTTATTTCCGTACGATTTATCATTTTCAAGATCACAACACCCTCAAAGTCAGGTGAAATCGGAGAACGAAGATTTTACATAAAAAAGTCCCTTTTGCTGCATAGAAAATTCCCCGTCACTATTTTGCCTAAAGACCTCCGATAGTTGGAATTTTGCAGCGAATTATGGGTTCCTAAAGATTTCTTTCCGACCATTTATCATTTTTGAGATCACAAAACCTTCAAAGTCAAGTGAAATCAGAGAACGAAGATTTTACAGAAAAAAGTCCCTTTTGCTGCATAGAAAATTCCCTTTCGCTATTTTGCCTAAAGACCTCCGACAGTTGGAAATTTGCAGCGAATTATGGGCTCCCAAAGATTTGTTTCCGTACCATTTGTCATTTTTGAGTTCACAACGCCCTCAAAGTCAAGTCAAATCAGAGCACGAAGATTTTACAGAAAAAATTAGCTGTTGCTCCATAGAAAATTCCCTTCCGATATTTTGGCTAAAGTGCTCCGGCAGTTGGAAATTTGCCGTGAATTATGGGTTCCTAATGATTTATTTCCGTTTGATTTACCATTTTTCAGATCACAACACCCTCCAAGTCAAGTGAAATCAGAGTGCGAAGATTTTACAGAAAAAATTCCCTTTTGCTCCATTGAAAATTACCTTTCGATATTTTGCCTAAAGACCTCCAGCAGTTGGAAATTTGCAATGAATTATCGGTTCCTAATCATTTATTTACGTACGATTTATCATTTTCGAGATCACAACACCCTCAAATTCAGGTGAAATCAGAGAACGAAGATCTTACAGAAAAAAGTCCCTTTTGCTGCATAGAAAATTCCCCTTCGCTATTTTGCCTAAAGACCTCCGATAGTTGGAATTTTGCAGCGAATTATGGGCTCCTAAAGATTTAATTCCGTACCATTTATCATTTTTGACATCACAACACCCTCAAAGTCAAGTGAAATCAGAGCGCGAAGATTTTACATAAAAAAATTCCCTTTTGCTCCATAGAAAATTCCCTTTCAATATTTTGCCTATAGACCTCGGGCAGTTGGAAATTTGCAGTGAATTATGGGTTCCTAATGATTTATTTCCATACGATTTATCATTTTCGAGATCACAACACCCTCAAAGTCAGGTGAAATCAGAGAACGAAGATTTTACATAAAAAAGTCCCTTTTGCTGCATGGAAAATTCCCTGTCGCTATTTTGCCTAAAGACCTCCGATAGTTGGAATTTTGCAGCGAATTATGGGTTCCTAATGATTTATTTCTGTTCGATTTATCATTTTCGAGATGACAACACCCTCAAAGTCTAGTGAAATCAGAGCGCGAAGATTTTACGGAAAAAATTCCCTTTTGCTCCATTGAAAATTCCCTTTCGATATTTTGCCTAAAGACCTCCGGCAGTTGGAAATTCGCAGAGAATTGTGGGTTCCTAATGATTTATTTCCGTACGATTTATCATTTTCGAGATCACAACACCCTCAAAGTCAGGTGAAATCGGAGAACGAAGATTTTACAGAAAAGAAGTCCCTTTTGCTGCATAGAAAATTCCCTTTCGCTAATTTGCCTAAAGACCTCCGATAGTTGGAAATTTGCCGTGAATTATGGGCTCCTAAAGATTTTTTTTCCGTACCATTTATCATTTTTGAGATCACAACGCCCTCAAAGTCAAGTGAAATCAAAGCGCGAAGATTTTACAGAAAAAATTCGCCTTTGCTCCAAAGAAAATTCCCTTTCGATATTTTGCCTAAAGTCCTCCGGCTGTTGGAAATTTCCAGTGAATTGTGGGTTCCTAATGATTTATTTCCGTACGATGTATCATTTTTGAGATCTCAACACCCTCAATATCAGGTGAAATAATACAATGAAGATTTTACAGAAAAAAAAAAATTCCCTTTTGCTTTATAGAAAAATACCTTTCGATATTTTGCCTCAAAACCTCCGACAGTTGGAAGTTTGCCGGGAATTATGGTTTCTAAAGCTTTATTTCCGTACGATTTTTTATTTTTAAGATAACAACACCCGCAAAGTCAGGTCAAATAATAGAACGACGATTTTATAGTAAAAAATTCCCTTTTGCTCCATTGAAAATTCCCTTACGATATTTTGGGTAAAGAGTTCCGGCAGTTGGAAATTTGCTGTGATTTATGGGTTCCTAATGATTTATTTCCGTTTGATTTATCATTTTTGAGATCACAACACCCTCCAAGTCAAGTGAAATCCGAGCGCGAATATTTTACGGAAAAAATTCCCTTTTACTCAATTGAAAATTCCCTTTCGCTATTTTGCCTAAAGACCTCCGGCAGTTGGAAATTTGCAGTGAATTATGGGTTCCTAATGATTTATTTCCGTATGATTTATCATTTTCGAGATCACAACAGCCTCAAAATCAGGTGAAATCAGAGAACGAAGATTTTACAGAAAAGAAGTCCCTTTTGCTGCATAGAAAATTCCATTTCGCTATTTTGCCTAAAGACCTCCGATAGTTGGAAATTTGCCGTGAATTATGGGCTCCTAAAGATTTTTTTTCCGTACCATTTATCATTTTTGAGATCACAACGCCCTCAAAGTCAAGTGAAATCAGAGCGCGAAGATTTTACAGAAAAAATTCGCCTTTGCTCCATAGAAAATTCCCTTTCGATATTTTGCCTAAAGTTCTCCGGCTGTGGGAAATTTCCAGTAAATTATGGGTTCCTAATGATTTATTTCCGTACGATTTATCATTTTTGAGATCTCAACACCCTCAATATCAGGTGAAATAATAGAACGAAGATTTTACAGAAAAAAAAAATTCCCCTTTGCTTTATAGAAAAGTACCTTTCGATATTTTGCCTCAAAACCTCCGACAGTTGGAAGTTTGCCCGGAATTATGGGTTTTAAAGCTTTATTTCCGTACGATTTTTTATTTTTGAGATCACAACACCCGCAAAGTCAGGTCAAATAATAGAACGAAGATTTTATAGTAAAAAATTCCCTTTTGCTCCATTGAAAATTCCCTTACGATATTTTGGCTAAAGAGCTCCGGCAGTTGGAAATTTGCTGTGATTTATGGGTTCCTAATGATTTATTTCCGTTTGATTTATCATTTTTGAGATCACAACACCCTCCAAGTCAAGTGAAATCAGAGCGCGAAGATTTTACGGAAAAAATTCCCTTTTACTCAATTGAAAATTCCCTTTCGCTATTTTGCCTAAAGACCTCCGGCAGTTGGAAATTTGCAGTGAATTATGGGTTCCTAATGATTTATTTCCGTATGATTTATCATTTTCGAGATCACAACACCCTCAAAATCAGGTGAAATCAGAGAACGAAGATTTTACAGAAAAGAAGTCCCTTTTGCTGCATAGAAAATTCCATTTCGCTATTTTGCCTAAAGACCTCCGATAGTTGGAAATTTGCCGTGAATTATGGGCTCCTAAAGATTTTTTTTCCGTACCATTTATCATTTTTGAGATCACAACGCCCTCAAAGTCAAGTGAAATCAGAGCGCGAAGATTTTACAGAAAAAATTCGCCTTTGCTCCATAGAAAATTCCCTTTCGATATTTTGCCTAAAGTTCTCCGGCTGTGGGAAATTTCCAGTAAATTATGGGTTCCTAATGATTTATTTCCGTACGATTTATCATTTTTGAGATCTCAACACCCTCAATATCAGGTGAAATAATAGAACGAAGATTTTACAGAAAAAAAAAATTCCCCTTTGCTTTATAGAAAAGTACCTTTCGATATTTTGCCTCAAAACCTCCGACAGTTGGAAGTTTGCCCGGAATTATGGGTTTTAAAGCTTTATTTCCGTACGATTTTTTATTTTTGAGATCACAACACCCGCAAAGTCAGGTCAAATAATAGAACGAAGATTTTATAGTAAAAAATTCCCTTTTGCTCCATTGAAAATTCCCTTACGATATTTTGGCTAAAGAGCTCCGGCAGTTGGAAATTTGCTGTGATTTATGGGTTCCTAATGATTTATTTCCGTTTGATTTATCATTTTTGAGATCACAACACCCTTAAAGTCAAGTGAAATTAGAGCGCGAAGATTTTACGGAAAAAATTCCCTTTTACTCCATTGAAAATTCCCTTTCGATATTTTGCCTAAAGACCTCCGGCAGTTGGAAATTTGCAGTGAATTATGGGTTCCTAATGATTTATTTCCATACGATTTATCATTTTCGAGATCACAACACCCTCAAAGTCAGGTGAAATCAGAGAACGAAGATTTTACATAAAAAAGTCCCTTTTGCTGCATGGAAAATTCCCTGTCGCTATTTTGCCTAAAGACCTCCGATAGTTGGAATTTTGCAGCGAATTATGGGTTCCTAATGATTTATTTCTGTTCGATTTATCATTTTCGAGATGACAACACCCTCAAAGTCTAGTGAAATCAGAGCGCGAAGATTTTACGGAAAAAATTCCCTTTTGCTCCATTGAAAATTCCCTTTCGATATTTTGCCTAAAGACCTCCGGCAGTTGGAAATTCGCAGAGAATTGTGGGTTCCTAATGATTTATTTCCGTACGATTTATCATTTTCGAGATCACAACACCCTCAAAGTCAGGTGAAATCGGAGAACGAAGATTTTACAGAAAAGAAGTCCCTTTTGCTGCATAGAAAATTCCATTTCGCTATTTTGCCTAAAGACCTCCGATAGTTGGAAATTTGCCGTGAATTATGGGCTCCTAAAGATTTTTTTTCCGTACCATTTATCATTTTTGAGATCACAACGCCCTCAAAGTCAAGTGAAATCAGAGCGCGAAGATTTTACAGAAAAAATTCGCCTTTGCTCCATAGAAAATTCCCTTTCGATATTTTGCCTAAAGTTCTCCGGCTGTTGGAAATTTCCAGTGAATTATGGGTTCCTAATGATTTATTTCCGTACGATTTATCATTTTTGAGATCTCAACACCCTCAATATCAGGTGAAATAATAGAACGAAGATTTTACAGAAAAAAAAAAATTCCCCTTTGCTTTATAGAAAAGTACCTTTCGATATTTTGCCTCAAAACCTCCGACAGTTGGAAGTTTGCCCGGAATTATGGGTTTTAAAGCTTTATTTCCGTACGATTTTTTATTTTTGAGATCACAACACCCGCAAAGTCAGGTCAAATAATAGAACGAAGATTTTATAGTAAAAAATTCCCTTTTGCTCCATTGAAAATTCCCTTACGATATTTTGGCTAAAGAGCTCCGGCAGTTGGAAATTTGCTGTGATTTATGGGTTCCTAATGATTTATTTCCGTTTGATTTATCATTTTTGAGATCACAACACCCTTAAAGTCAAGTGAAATTAGAGCGCGAAGATTTTACGGAAAAAATTCCCTTTTACTCCATTGAAAATTCCCTTTCGATATTTTGCCTAAAGACCTCCGGCAGTTGGAAATTTGCAGTGAATTATGGGTTCCTAGTGATTTATTTCCTTTACGATTTATCATTTTCGAGATCACAACACTCTCAAAGTCAGGTGAAATCGGAGAACGAAGATTTTACATAAAAAAGTCCCTTTTGCTGCATAGAAAATTCCCCGTCGCTATTTTGCCTAAAGACCTCCGATAGTTGGAATTTTGCAGCGAATTATGGGTTCCTAAAGATTTCTTTCCGACCATTTATCATTTTTGAGATCACAAAACCTTCAAAGTCAAGTGAAATCAGAGAACGAAGATTTTACAGAAAAAAGTCCCTTTTGCTGCATAGAAAATTCCCTTTCGATATTTTGCCTAAAGACCTCCGGCAGTTGGAAATTTGCAGTGAATTATGGGTTCCTAGTGATTTATTTCCGTACGATTTATCATTTTCGAGATCACAACACCCTCAAAGTCAGGTGAAATCGGAGAACGAAGATTTTACAGAAAAAATTCGCTTTTGCTCCATTTCGCTATTTTGCCTAAAGACCTCCGACAGTTGGAAATTTGCAGCGAATTATGGGCTCCTAAAGATTAGTTTCCGTACCATTTATCATTTTTGAGATCACAACACCCTCAAAGTCAAGTGAAATCAGAGAACGAAGATTTTACAGAAAAAAAGTCCCTTTTGCTGCATAGAAAATTCCCTTTCGCTATTTTGCCTAAAGACCCCCGACAGTTGGAAATTTGCAGCGAATTATGGGCTCCTAAAGATTTCTTTCCGTACCATTTATCATTTTTGAGATCACAACCCAATCAATGTCAAGTGAAATCAAGGCGCGAAGATTTTACAAAAACAATTCGCTTTTGCTCCATAGAAAATTCCATTTCGATATTTTGCCTAAAATCCTCCGGCTATTGGAAATTTGCAGTGAATTATGGGTTCCTAATGATTTATTTCCATACGATTTATCATTTTCGAGATCACAACAGCCTCAAAGTCAGGTGAAATCGGAGAACGAAGATTTTACAGAAAAGAAGTCCCTTTTGCTGCATAGAAAATTCCCTTTCGCTAATTTGCCTAAAGACCTCCGATAGTTGGAAATTTGCCGTGAATTATGGGCTCCTAAAGATTTTTTTTCCGTACCATTTATCATTTTTGAGATCACAACGCCCTCAAAGTCAAGTGAAATCAAAGCGCGAAGATTTTACAGAAAAAATTCGCCTTTGCTCCAAAGAAAATTCCCTTTCGATATTTTGCCTAAAGTCCTCCGGCTGTTGGAAATTTCCAGTGAATTGTGGGTTCCTAATGATTTATTTCCGTACGATGTATCATTTTTGAGATCTCAACACCCTCAATATCAGGTGAAATAATACAATGAAGATTTTACAGAAAAAAAAAATTCCCTTTTGCTTTATAGAAAAATACCTTTCGATATTTTGCCTCAAAACCTCCGACAGTTGGAAGTTTGCCGGGAATTATGGTTTCTAAAGCTTTATTTCCGTACGATTTTTTATTTTTAAGATAACAACACCCGCAAAGTCAGGTCAAATAATAGAACGACGATTTTATAGTAAAAAATTCCCTTTTGCTCCATTGAAAATTCCCTTACGATATTTTGGGTAAAGAGTTCCGGCAGTTGGAAATTTGCTGTGATTTATGGGTTCCTAATGATTTATTTCCATACGATTTATCATTTTTGAGATCACAACACCCTCCAAGTCAAGTGAAATCCGAGCGCGAAGATTTTACGGAAAAAATTCCCTTTTACTCAATTGAAAATTCCCTTTCGCTATTTTGCCTAAAGACCTCCGGCAGTTGGAAATTTGCAGTGAATTATGGGTTCCTAATGATTTATTTCCGTATGATTTATCATTTTCGAGATCACAACAGCCTCAAAATCAGGTGAAATCAGAGAACGAAGATTTTACAGAAAAGAAGTCCCTTTTGCTGCATAGAAAATTCCATTTCGCTATTTTGCCTAAAGACCTCCGATAGTTGGAAATTTGCCGTGAATTATGGGCTCCTAAAGATTTTTTTTCCGTACCATTTATCATTTTTGAGATCACAACGCCCTCAAAGTCAAGTGAAATCAGAGCGCGAAGATTTTACAGAAAAAATTCGCCTTTGCTCCATAGAAAATTCCCTTTCGATATTTTGCCTAAAGTTCTCCGGCTGTGGGAAATTTCCAGTAAATTATGGGTTCCTAATGATTTATTTCCGTACGATTTATCATTTTTGAGATCTCAACACCCTCAATATCAGGTGAAATAATAGAACGAAGATTTTACAGAAAAAAAAAATTCCCCTTTGCTTTATAGAAAAGTACCTTTCGATATTTTGCCTCAAAACCTCCGACAGTTGGAAGTTTGCCCGGAATTATGGGTTTTAAAGCTTTATTTCCGTACGATTTTTTATTTTTGAGATCACAACACCCGCAAAGTCAGGTCAAATAATAGAACGAAGATTTTATAGTAAAAAATTCCCTTTTGCTCCATTGAAAATTCCCTTACGATATTTTGGCTAAAGAGCTCCGGCAGTTGGAAATTTGCTGTGATTTATGGGTTCCTAATGATTTATTTCCGTTTGATTTATCATTTTTGAGATCACAACACCCTCCAAGTCAAGTGAAATCAGAGCGCGAAGATTTTACGGAAAAAATTCCCTTTTACTCAATTGAAAATTCCCTTTCGATATTTTGCCTAAAGACCTCCGGCAGTTGGAAATTTGCAGTGAATTATGGGTTCCTAATGATTTATTTCCGTATGATTTATCATTTTCGAGATCACAACACCCTCAAAGTCAGGTGAAATCGGAGAACGAAGATTTTACAGAAAAGAAGTCCCTTTTGCTGCATAGAAAATTCCCTTTCGCTATTTTGCCTAAAGACCTCCGATAGTTGGAAATTTGCCGTGAATTATGGGCTCCTAAAGATTTGTTTCCGTACCATTTATCATTTTTGAGATCACAACGCCCTCAAAGTCAAGTGAAATCAGAGCGCGAAGATTTTACAGAAAAAATTCGCCTTTGCTCCATAGAAAATTCCCTTTCGATATTTTGCCTAAAGTTCTCCGGCTGTTGGAAATTTCCAGTGAATTATGGGTTCCTAATGATTTATTTCCGTACGATTTATCATTTTTGAGATCTCAACACCCTCAATATCAGGTGAAATAATAGAACGAAGATTTTACAGAAAAAAAAAAAATTCCCCTTTGCTTTATAGAAAAGTACCTTTCGATATTTTGCCTCAAAACCTCCGACAGTTGGAAGTTTGCCCGGAATTATGGGTTTTAAAGCTTTATTTCCGTACGATTTTTTATTTTTGAGATCACAACACCCGCAAAGTCAGGTCAAATAATAGAACGAAGATTTTATAGTAAAAAATTCCCTTTTGCTCCATTGAAAATTCCCTTACGATATTTTGGCTAAAGAGCTCCGGCAGTTGGAAATTTGCTGTGATTTATGGGTTCCTAATGATTTATTTCCGTTTGATTTATCATTTTTGAGATCACAACACCCTTAAAGTCAAGTGAAATTAGAGCGCGAAGATTTTACGGAAAAAATTCCCTTTTACTCCATTGAAAATTCCCTTTCGATATTTTGCCTAAAGACCTCCGGCAGTTGGAAATTTGCAGTGAATTATGGGTTCCTAGTGATTTATTTCCTTTACGATTTATCATTTTCGAGATCACAACACTCTCAAAGTCAGGTGAAATCGGAGAACGAAGATTTTACATAAAAAAGTCCCTTTTGCTGCATAGAAAATTCCCCGTCGCTATTTTGCCTAAAGACCTCCGATAGTTGGAATTTTGCAGCGAATTATGGGTTCCTAAAGATTTCTTTCCGACCATTTATCATTTTTGAGATCACAAAACCTTCAAAGTCAAGTGAAATCAGAGAACGAAGATTTTACAGAAAAAAGTCCCTTTTGCTGCATAGAAAATTCCCTTTCGATATTTTGCCTAAAGACCTCCGGCAGTTGGAAATTTGCAGTGAATTATGGGTTCCTAGTGATTTATTTCCGTACGATTTATCATTTTCGAGATCACAACACCCTCAAAGTCAGGTGAAATCGGAGAACGAAGATTTTACAGAAAAAATTCGCTTTTGCTCCATTTCGCTATTTTGCCTAAAGACCTCCGACAGTTGGAAATTTGCAGCGAATTATGGGCTCCTAAAGATTAGTTTCCGTACCATTTATCATTTTTGAGATCACAACACCCTCAAAGTCAAGTGAAATCAGAGAACGAAGATTTTACAGAAAAAAAGTCCCTTTTGCTGCATAGAAAATTCCCTTTCGCTATTTTGCCTAAAGACCCCCGACAGTTGGAAATTTGCAGCGAATTATGGGCTCCTAAAGATTTCTTTCCGTACCATTTATCATTTTTGAGATCACAACCCAATCAATGTCAAGTGAAATCAAGGCGCGAAGATTTTACAAAAACAATTCGCTTTTGCTCCATAGAAAATTCCATTTCGATATTTTGCCTAAAATCCTCCGGCTATTGGAAATTTGCAGTGAATTATGGGTTCCTAATGATTTATTTCCATACGATTTATCATTTTTGAGATCTCAAAACCCTCAATATCAGGTGAAATAATAGAACGAAGATTTTACAGAAAAAAAAAATTCCCTTTTGCTTTATAGAAAAATACTTTTCGATATTTTGCCTCAAACCCTCCGACAGTTGGAAGTTTGCCGGCAATTATGGGTTCTAAAGCTTTATTTCCGTACAATTTTTTATTTTTGGGATCACAACACCCGCAAAGTCAGGTCAAATAATAGAACGAAGATTTTATAGGAAAAAATTTCCTTTTGCTCCATTGAAAATTCCCTTCCGATATTTTGGCTGAAGAGCTCCGGCAGTTGGAAATTTGCTGTCAATTATGGGTTCCTAATGATTTATTTCCGTTTGATTTATCATTTTTGAGATCACAACACCCTCCAAGTCAAGTGAAATCAGAGCGCGAAGATTTTACAGAAAAAATTCCCTTTTACTGCATAGAAAATTCCTTCTCGCTATTTTGCCTATAGACCTCCGATAGTTGGAAATTTGCAGCGAATTATGGGCTCCTAAAGATTTAATTCCGTATCATTTATCATTTTTGAGATCACAACACCCTCAAAGTCAAGTGAAATCAGACGGCGAAGATTTGACAGAAAAAAATTACCTTCTGCTCCATAGAAAATTCCCTTTCGATATTTTGCCTGAAGACCTCCGGCAGTTGGAAATTCGCAGAGAATTGTGGGTTCCTAATGATTTATTTACGTACGATTTATCATTTTCGAGATCACAACACCCTCAAAGTCAGGTAAAATCAGAGAACGAAGATCTTACAGAAAAAAGTTCCTTTTGCTGCATAGAAAATTCCCTTTCGCTATTTTACCTAAAGACCTCCGACAATTGGAACTTTGCAGCGAATTATGGTTTCGTAAAGATTTCTTTCCTACTATTTATCATTTTGGAGATCACAACGCCCTCAAAGTCGAGCGAAATCAGAGCGCGAAGATTTTACAGAAAAAATTCCCTTTTGCTCCAAAGAAAATTCCCTTTCGACATTTTGCCTAAAGTCCACCGACTGTTGGAAATTTCCAGTGAAGTATGGGTTCCTAATGATTTATTTATGTACGATATATCATTTTTGAGATCACAACACCCTCAAAGTCAGGTGAAGTGAGAGAACAAAGATTTTACAGAAAAAAGTCCCTTTTGCTGCATAGAAAATTCCCCTTCGCTATTTTGCCTATAGACCTCCGATAATTGGAAATTTGCAGCGAATTATGGGCTCCTAAGGATTTAATTCCGTACCATTTCCCATTTTTCAGATCACAACACCCTCAACGTCAAGTAAAATCAGCGCACGAAGATTTTACAAAAAAAATTTCCTTTTGTTCCGTAGAAAATTCCCTTTCCATATTTTGCCTAAAGACCTCCGGCAGTTGGAAATGTGCAGTGAATTATGGGTTCCTAATGATTTATGTCCGTACGATTTATCATTTTGGAGATCACAACACCCTCAAAGTCAAGTGAAATCAGAGAACGAATATTTTACAGAAAAGAAGTCCCTTTTGCTGCATAGAAAATTCCCTTTCACTATTTTGCCTAAAGACCTCCGATAGTTGGAAATTTGCAGCGAATTATGGGTTCCTAAAGATTTCTTTCCGTACCATTTATCATTTTTGACATCACAACACCCTCAAAGTCAAGTGAAATCAGAGAACGAAGATTTTACAAAAAAAAGTCCATTTTGCTGCATAGAAAATTCCCTTTCGCTATTTTGCCTAAAGACCTCCGACAGTTGGAAATTTGCAGCGAATTATGGGCTCCTAAAGATTTGTTTCCGTACCATTTATCATTTTTGAGATCACAACGCCCTCAAAGTCGAGTGAAATCAGAGCACGAAGATTTTACAGAAAATATTCGCTTTTGCTCCAAAGAAAATTCCCTTTCGATATTTTGCCTAAAGTCCTCCGGCTGTTGGAAATTTGCAGTGAATTATGGGTTCCTAATGATTTATTTCCGTATGATGTATCATTTTTGAGATCTCAACACCCTCAAAGTCTAGTGATATCAGAACACGAAGACTTTACAGAAAAAATTCCCTTTTGCTCCATTGAAAATTCCCTTTCCATATTTTGCCTAAAGACCTCCGGCAGTTGGAAATTTGCAGTGAATTATGGGTTCCTAATGATTTATTTCCGTACGATTTATCATTTTCGAGATCACAACACCCTCAAAGTCAGGTGAAATCGGAGAACGAAGATTTTATAGAAAAGAAGTCCCTTTTGCTGCATAGAAAATTCCCTTTCGCTATTTTGCCTAAAGACCTCCGACAGTTGGAAATTTGCAACGAATTATGGGCTCCTAAAGATTTGTTTCCGTACCATTTATCATTTTTGAGATCACAACGCCCTCAAAGTCAGGTGAAATCAGAGCGCGAAGATTTTACAGAAAAAATTCGCTTTTGCTCCAAAGAAAATTCCCTTTCGATATTTTGCCTAAAGTCCTCCGGCTGTTGGAAATTTGCAGTGAATTATGGGTTCCTAATGATTTATTTCCGTACGATTTACAATTTTTGAGATCTCAACACCCTCAATATCAGGTCAAATAATACAACGAAGATTTTACAGAAAAAAAATTCCCTTTTGCTTTATAGAAAAATACCTTTCGATATTTTGCCTAATGTCCTCCGGCTGTTGGAAATTTGCAATGATTTATGGGTTCCTAATGATTTATTTCCGTACGATGTATCATTTTTGAGATCTCAACACCCTCAAAGTCTAGTGATATCAGAACACGAAGACTTTACAGAAAAAATTCCCTTTTGCTCCATTGAAAATTCCCTTTCCATATTTTGCCTAAAGACCTCCGGCAGTTGGAAATTTGCAGTGAATTATGGGTTCCTAATGATTTATTTCCGTACGAATTATCATTTTCGAGATCACAACACCCTCAAAGTCAGGTGAAATCGGAGAACGAAGATTTTACAGAAAAAAGTCCCTTTTGCTGCATAGAAAATTCCCCGTCACTATTTTGCCTAAAGACCTCTGATAGTTGGAATTTTGCAGCGAATTATGGGTTCCTAAAGATTTCTTTCTAACCATTTATCTTTTCTGAGATCACAACACCCTCAAAGTGTAGTGATAGCAGAGCGCGAAGATTTTACAGAAAAAAATCCCTTTTGCTCCATAGAAAATTTGCTTTTGATAGTTTGCCTAAAGACCTTCGGCAGTTGAAAATTTGCAGTGAGTTATTGGTTCCTAATGATTTATTTCCGTACGATTTATCATTTTTGAAATCACAACACCCTCAAAGTCAGGTGAAGTGAGAGAATGAAGATTTTACAGAAAAAGTCCCTTTTGCTGCATAGAAAATTCCCCTTCGTTATTTTGCCTATAGACCTCCGATAGTTGGAAATTTGCAGCGAATTATGGGCTCCTAAAGATTTAATTCCATACCATTTCTCATTTTTGAGATCACAACACCCTCAATATCAAGTAAAATCAGCGCACGAAAATTTTACAGAAAAAATTCCGTTTTGGTCCATAGAAAATTCCGTTTCCATATTTTGCTTAAAGACCTCCGGCAGTTGGAAATGTGCAATGAATTATGGGTTCCTAATGATTTATGTCCGTACGATTTATCATTTTGGAGATCACAACACCCTCAAAGTCAGGTGAAATCAGAGAACGAAGATTTTACAGAAAAGAAGTCTCTTTTGCTGCATAGAAAATTCCCTTTCACTATTTTGCCTAAAGACCTCCGAGAGTTCGAAATTTGCAGCGAATTATGGGTTCCTACAGATTTATTTCCGTACCATTTATCATTTTTGACATCACAACACCCTCAAAGTCAAGTGAAATCAGAGAACGAAGATTTTACAGAAAAAGTCCCTTTTGCTGCATAAAAAATTCCCTTTCGCTATTTTGCCTAAAGACCTCCGACAGTTGGAAATTTGCAGCGAATTATGGGCTCCTAAAGATTTGTTTCCGTACCATTTATCATTTTTGAGATCACAACGCCCTCAAAGTCAGGTGAAATCAGAGCGCGAAGATTTTACAGAAAAAATTCGCTTTTGCTCCAAAGAAAATTCCCTTTCGATATTTGTCCTCCGGCTGTTGGAAATTTGCAGTGAATTATGGGTTCCTAAAGATTTATTTCCGTACAATTTATCATTTTTGAGATCTCAACACCCTCAATATCAGGTGAAATAATACAACGAAGATTTTATAGAAAAAAAATTCCCGTTTGCTTTATAGAAAAATACCTTTCTATATTTTGCCTAAAGTCCTCCGGCTGTTGGAAATTTGCAGTGATTTATGGGTTCCTAATGATTTATTTCCGTACGATGTATCATTTTTGAGATCTCAACACCCTCAAAGTCTAGTGATATCAGAACATGAAGACTTTACAGAAAAAATTCCCTTTTGCTCCATTGAAAATTCCCTTTCCATATTTTGCCTAAAGACCTCCGGCAGTTGGAAATTTGCAGTGAATTATGGGTTCCTAATGATATATTTCCGTACGATTTATCATTTTCGAGATCACAACACCCTCAAAGTCAGGTGAAATCGGAGAACGAAGATTTTACAGAAAAAAGTCCCGTTTGCTGCATAGAAAATTCCCCGTCGCTATTTTGCGTAAAGACCTCCGATAGTTGGAATTTTGCAACGAATTATGGGTTCCTTAAGATTTCTTTCTGACCATTTATCTTTTTTGAGATCACAACACCCTCAAAGTCATGTGATATCAGAGTGCGAAGATTTTGCAGAAAAAAATCCCTTTTGCTCCATAGAAAATTTCCTTTTGATAGTTTGCCTAAAGACCTCCAGCAGTTGGAAATTTGCAGTGAGTTATTGGTTCCTAATGATTTATTTCCGTACGATTTATCATTTTTTAGATCACAACAGCCTCAAAGTCAGGTGAAGTGAGAGAACGAAGATTTTACAGAAAAAATCCCTTTTGCTGCATAGAAAATTCCCCTTCGTTATTTTGCCTATAGACCTCCAATAGTTGGAAATTTGCAGCGAATTATGGGCTCCTAAAGATTTAATTCCGTACCATTTCTCATTTTTGCGATCACAACACCCTCAACGTCAAGTAAAATCAGCGCACGAAAATTTTACAGAAAAAATTCCCTTTTGGTCCATAGAAAATTCCATTTCCATATTTTGCCTAAAGACCTCCGGCAGTTGGAAATGTGCAATGAATTATGGGTTCCTAATGATTTATGTCCGTACGATTTATCATTTTGGAGATCACAACACCCTTAAAGTCAGGTGAAATCAGAGAACGAAGATTTTACAGAAAAGAAGTCTCTTTTGCTGCATAGAAAATTCCCTTTCACTATTTTGCCTAAAGACCTCCGAGAGTTCGAAATTTGCAGCGAATTATGGGTTCCTATAGATTTATTTCCGTAGCATTTATCATTTTTGACATCACAACACCCAAAAAGTCAAGTGAAATCAGAGAACGAAGATTTTACAGAAAAAAGTCCCTTTTGCTGCATAGAGAATTCCCTTTCGCTATTTTGCCTAAAGACCTCCGACAGTTGGAAATTTGCAGCGAATTATGGGCTCCTAAAGATTTGTTTCCGTACCATTTATCATTTTTGAGATCACAACGCCCTCAAAGTCAGGTGTAATCAGAGCGCGAAGATTTTACAGAAAAAATTCCCTTTTGCTCCAAAGAAAATTCCCTTTCGATATTTTGCCTAAAGTCCTCCGGCTGTTGGAAATTTGCAGTGAATTATGGGTTCCTAATGATTTATTTCCGTACGATTTATCATTTTTGAGATCTCAACACCCTCAATATCATGTGAAATAATAGAAAGAAAATTTTACAGAAAAAAAAATTCATTTTGCTTCATAGAAAAATACCTTTCCATATTTTGCCTCAAAACCTCCGACAGTTGGAAGTTTGCCGGGAATTATGGTTTCTAAAGCTTTATTTCCGTACGATTTTTTATTTTTGAGATCACAACACCCGCAAAGTCAGATCAAATAATAGAACGAAGATTTTATAGTAACAAATTCCCTTTTGCTCCATTGAAAATTCCCTTACGATATTTTGGCTAAAGAGCTCCGGCAGTTGGAAATTTGCTGTATTTTATGGGTTCCTAATGATTTATTTCCGTTTGATTTATCATTTTTGAGATCACAACACCCTCAAAGTCAAGTGAAATCAGAACGCGAAGATTTTACCAAAAAATTCCCTTTTACTCCATTGAAAATTCCCTTTCGATATTTTGCCTAAAGACCTCCGGCAGTTGGAAATTTGCATTGAATTATGGGTTCCTAATGATTTATTTCCGTACGATTTATCATTTTCGAGATCACAACACCCAAAAAGTGAGGTGAAATCGGAGAACGAAAATTTTACATAAAAAAGTCCCTTTTGTTGCATAGAAAATTCCATGTCGCTATTTTGCCTAAATACCTCCGATAGTTGGAATTTTGCAGCGAATTATGGGTTCCTAAAGATTTCTTGCCCACCATTTATCATTTTTTAGATCACAACACCCTCAAAGTCTAGTGATATCAGAGCGCGAAGATTTTAGAGAAAAAATTCCCTTTTGCTCCATAGGAAATTTCCTTTTGATAGTTTGCCTAAAGACCTCCAGCAGTTGGAAATTTGCAGTGACTTATGGGTTCCTAATGATTTATTTCCGTACGATTTATCATTTTCGAGATCACAACACCCTCAAAGTCAGGTGAAGTTAGAGAACGAAGATTTTACAGAAAAAGTCCCTTTTGCTACATAGAAAATTCCCCTTCGCTATTTTGCCTATAGACCTCCGATAGTTGGAAATTTGCTGCGAATTATGGGCTCCTAAAGATTTAATTCCGTACCATTTATCATTTTTGAGATCACAACACCCTCAAAGTCAAGTGAAATCAGAGTGCGAAGATTTTACAGAAAAAATTCCCTTTTGCTCTATAGAAAATTCCCTTTCGATATTTTGCCTAAAGACCTCCGGCAGTTGGAAATTTGCAGTGAATTATGGGTTCCTAATGATTTATTTCCGTACGATTTATCATTTTCGAGATCACTACACCCTCAAAGTCAGGTGAAATCAGAGAACGAAGATTTTACAGAAAAAAGTCCCTTTTGCTGCATAGAAAATTCCCTTTCGCTATTTTGCCTAAAGACCTCCGACAATTGGAAATTTGCAGCGAATTATGGGCTCTTAAAGATTTTTTTCCGTACCATTTGTCATTTTTGAGATCACAACGCCCTCAAAGTCAAGTCAAATCAGAGCACGAAGATTTTACAGAAAAAATTCGCTTTTGCTCCATAGAAAATTCCCTTCCGATATTTTGGCTAAAGAGCTCCGGCAGTTGGAAATTTGCCGTGAATTATGGGTTCCTAATGATTTATTTCCGTTTGATTTATCATTTTTGAGATCACAACACCCTCCAAGTCAAGTGAAATCAGAGCGCAAAGATATTACAGAAAAAATTCCCTTTTGCTCCATTGAAAATTCCCTTTCGATATTTTGCCTAAAGACCTCCGGCAGTTGGAAATTTGCAGTGTATTATGGGTTCCTAATGATTTATTTCCGTACGATTTATCATTTTCGAGATCACAACACCCTCAAAGTCAGGTGAAATTGGAGAGCGAAGATTTTACATAAAAAAAGTCCCTTTTGCTCCATAGAAAATTCCCCGTCGCTATTTTGCCTAAAGACCTCCGATAGTTGGAATTTTGCAGCGAATTATGGGTTCCTAAAGATTTCTTTGCAACCATTTATCAGTTTTGAGATCACAACACCTTCAAAGTCAAGTGAAATCAGAGAACGAAGATTTTACAGAAAAAAAAGTTTCTTTTGCTGCATAGAAAATTCCCTTTCGCTATTTTGCCTAAAGACCTCCGACAGTTGGAAATTTGCAGCGAATTATGGGCTCTTAAAGATTTGTTTCCGTACCATTTGTCATTTTTGAGATCACAACGCCCTCAAAGTCAAGTCAAATCAGAGCACGAAGATTTTACAGAAAAAATTCGCTTTTGCTCCATAGAAAATTCCCTTCCGATATTTTGGCTAAAGAGCTCCGGCAGTTGGAAATTTGCCGTGAATTATGGGTTCCTAATGATTTATTTCCGTTTGATTTATCATTTTTGAGATCACAACACCCTCCAAGTCAAGTGAAATCAGAGCGCGAAGATATTACAGAAAAAATTCCCTTTTGCTCAATTGAAAATTCCCTTCCGATATTTTGCCTAAAGACCTCCGGCAGTTGGAAATTTGCAGTGAATTATGGGTTCCTAATGATTTATTTCCGTATGATTTATCATTTTCGAGATCACAACACCCTCAAAGTCAGGTGAAATCGGAGAACGAAGATTTTATAGAAAAGAAGTCCCTTTTGCTGCATAGAAAATTCCCTTTCGCTATTTTGCCTAAAGACCTCCGATAGTTGGAAATTTGCCGTGAATTATGGGCTCCTAAAGATTTGTTTCCGTACCATTTATCATTTTTGAGATCACAACGCCCTCAAAGTCAAGTGAAATCAGAGCGCGAAGATTTTACAGAAAAAATTCGCCTTTGCTCCATAGAAAATTCCCTTTCGATATTTTGCCTAAAGTCCTCCGGCTGTTGGAAATTTGCAGTGAATTATGGGTTCCTAATGATTTATTTCCGTACGATTTATCATTTTTGAGATCTCAACACCCTCAATATCAGGTGAAATAATAGAACGAAGATTTTACAGAAAAAAAAAATTCCCTTTTGCTTTATAGAAAAGTACCTTTCGATATTTTGCCTCAAAACCTCCGACAGTTGGAAGTTTGCCCGAAATTATGGGTTTTAAAGCTTTATTTCCGTACGATTTTTTATTTTTGAAATCACAACACCCGCAAAGTCAGGTCAAATAATAGAACAAAGATTTTATAGTAAAAAATTTCCTTTTGCTCCATTGAAAATTCCCTTACGATATTTTGGCTAAAGAGCTCCGGCAGTTGGAAATTTGCTGTGATTTATGGGTTCCTAATGATTTATTTTCGTTTGATTTATCATTTTTGAGATCACAACACCCTCAAAGTCAAGTGAAATCAGAGCGCGAAGATTTTACGGAAAAAATTCCCTTTTACTCCATTGAAAATTCCCTTTCGATATTTTGCCTAAAGACCTCCGGCAGTTGGAAATTTGCAGTGAATTATGGGTTCCTAATGATTTATTTCCGTACGATTTATCATTTTCGAGATCACAACACCCTCAAAGTCAGGTGAAATCGGACAACGAAGATTTTACATAAAAAAAGTCCCTTTTGCTGCATAGAAAATTCCCTGTCGCTATTTTGCTTAAAGACCTTCGATAGTAAGGAAGGATTAAAATAGTCGAAAAAAAACTGTTCACGCGAATGCTCTCAAACTGGTTCGCGGGCAACTGTTCGCAGTTCTGGTGCAAAGCTCATCCCCGATGATCTAGCCGTTGGATTGGGCTGATTTTTGGAGGGAAGGTCCCTTGCTGTCCTATCTTCATTCCCACCAGAGGGATTTTGAAATCGATACCTACATCATGAGTTATCGCGTTCCCTAGCTCGCGGATTCGCAGGTTTCCAGATCTGGGTTTCGATGCTTCGTACAGCCATTTCGGATGATCCATCCGTTGGAATGGGCTGATTTTTGGAGCGTAGATTCGTTGGATCCTCCTCTCAAACTTCACCGTTCGGATTGATGAGGGATGCTCTGCTCTACGAGTTAAGCCGCAACCTTCGGTTCGAAACAATGCAGGTCAGTTCTGGAGTTGCGGGTATGGATACCTGTTGTTTTCATTGAGCTGTGTTGGTTGGATTGATTTCTTCTTTGGAGGGAAGAATCCTCTTGGTCCCGGCTTTGATTCCCACCGTTCGATTTCGTCTAAAAACGATCGTTTTTGGGGTGCACACACGGTGTTTGACGAAATACCGGTTAAGGTTCTGCTGGTTTCCTCTGCTGGTGTATTTCGCTTCTGTTTCATATCATCCCGGAGGATCTAACCGTTACTTTGGGCTGATTTTTGGAGGGGAGCTTCACTGCAATTTCCCCTCCATCCTCACCGTTCAGATTGCGAAAACTTGATCTGCAGTTCGAAATTGTCTGCAACTCAGAGTGCGAATTCTGCTGCGCTGTTCTGGAATTTCGTCTGCTCTTCTGCCTCGTTCCTGATCTGATGTGGTTAAAAGGAGTTGATACTTGTTAGGAGGCCTCCTCTAGTCTCTTCTCTCATTCCCACCGTTCGCCCTCTCTGCAGCGTTCACCCAGATAACTCTCTGCAATTCCTCCTACGTTGGCCTGTCATTTTCTGCAGAATCCCTTCTTGCTTCGGTTCTGCTGTGTGCGGGCGGGGCTGAATCTGTCTCTGTTGCTTGGCTGAGTGGGGTTGTGGTAGAGTGGCCGGGTGAGTACCTATCTTTCGTCTATGGATAGATGTGCTTTTGGTGACGTCTAGGTGTGCGTGGAAATGTCTCCTTCTGTGGTTGAGGCTGAAAACCAACCCCAGAAATCCAAATCAGCGGCTGATAAGAGGCCGGCAGACCCTTCTCCCGGTGCGACCTCTCATTCGGTGCTGCCTTTTGTGGCCGGCACATCTTCATCCGGCCATGCCGAGCTGAGGAATAAGCAAGCAATGCAGGGGACTGAAATGCTGAACAAGCAAGCTGTGAAGGAATCCTTTACTCGACCGTATCGGTCCAGAGGTAGAAGCCGTAGGCGTTCAGCTTCCTCTCGCCCGGGATTTCCAGCTGGTCATCCTAAGGCCCCGGCCCGTTCGTGGGCAAATGTAGCTCGTCTTGCAGTGAAAGGTTCCGAGTTATCCTTCATCCCTCCTTCTTTTGTTGATGGTGAAGCGGTGGTGAACTTACCGGATGAAGCCCTTGATGCGGTTGATCCAAAATGGTATCAATGCTTGGTCGGCTACTTGCTTGCAAACAGAAAGCTTCCTTTTGATCTCATGCAACAATCCCTGAAGAAGGCGTGGGGTTCAAAGCTGGTGGAAGTGCTTGCTAATGACCAAGGCTTCCTCTTTCTCCACATTCCGGACCCATTGGTTCGGAAAAAGATTTTAGAGGAAAGGCCAGTCACTGTTGCTAGAGTGCCACTCATCCTCCGTCAATGGCAACCTTTAATGGATCTCAAAAAGGAGAACCAATCCTCCATCCCGGTGTGGATTCGTTTAAGGAACTTACCTCTTGATTGTTGGACTGTCCCGGCGATGAGTGCAATCGCTAGCGTGGTGGGGAAACCACTTTATGTGGACCAACGAACGGATCAAATGAAATTGGTTTCGTTCGCTAGAATTTGTGTGGAAATTAAGTCTAACCAGCCAAGGCCCAAGACCGTGAAGGTGGTTTTGAAGGGAGTTTCTCGGATGATCTCAATCGAATACGAATGGCTACCTGCCGAATGCCAAGATTGTGGTATGTTCGGGCACAACTGTCGTGCCCCTACCCAAGTGCATAATCGCACCTTCCAAGCCAAGGGGCCGAACCAACAGCGGGCTGACACCTCTCCTCCAAATGCAGAAGCCAGGAATCCTCTCGCCGCCCCTGCTCATCACAAGACAGGGACGGATCCTGCTCCTCCTTCCTTGATCAACCCAGCACCCTTGGCCCCTGCAGTAACTTGCGACCCCAACCAGGGTGTGGTAGAATCTCAGGTTTCGCTGACTTCTGTGGAGGCGGTTCCTCAACCGCTAAGGACCTCCATTGACCCTGTTCCACGGCCGGCGGTGTCTGGCCATGCTCCACCTCTGACCTTGATGGATCCTGTTCCTTCGGATCAAGCTATGGACCGTTGTCCCAACCCGGTGATGGAAGAATCTCACGCCGCTCCGGAACAGCCTTGGAAGCAACCAAGGACTAGAAAGAAGAGGAATCAAGCCTCTAAGGCTGGTGAATCCTCTTGCCCCCCAAGCGATGCTGCTGAGAACCAATCCCAGCCGTCGAAGGCTCCGGTCGTGGAGATCCAGTCCCGGCCGTTGAAGGCCCCTCTTATGGAAGATCGGCCTCGGGCGTTGAAGGCACCCGCGGAGATCCCAGTGACCGGACCTTCTCGGAAAGCTCCTAGGGGACAAAGTGCTCCCCCGAAGATTGTGCTATCCCTTACAGCCGACACCCGGCCACTTCTTGTCCCTTCCTCAAGCCCAGACCATGAAGTGGATTCGGTTGCTGCTACCTTTGTTTCCTCACAAGAGGAGGACATTTCTGACCCGGAATCGTCTATGCCGCCTCCGAAAGCTGCTTCAACAAAGGTCGAGACAATCAAGGAAAGACTTCGCGCCTTAGCCCCGGAGGGCCAGGCAGACATCCCGGGGAATACGGCTACTCCTCGCCGGAAGCCGCACAAGCAGAGGTAGGGTTTGCCGCCCTTCCTCTTCTTTTCTTTGCTTAGTTTAGGTTGTATATATTTCCTCTATATATATATCTATGTCGTTCGGGTTTTGGAATGTTAGAGGACTTATGGACCCTTTAAGGAGAGCCGAGGTTCGGAACCTTGCTCGTTCTAATGGCTTAAGTATGGTCGGCCTTTTGGAAACCAAAGTGCCGGAGTATCTATTTCGTCCCTTCTCTGCTACACTTCTTTCGGGATGGAAATGGATTGCCAACTACGATTCCTCTCCGGGAGGTAGAATTTGGGTTGGTTGGGATCCTATGCGGGTGGAATTTGAAATCATTTCTTCCAACGATCAGGCGATCCATGGTAGGGTAAAACTTATCCCTTCGGGACTTTGCTGCTGCATTTCGGTGATCTATGCTGGTCACTCTTTTGTTGCTCGAAGACCATTATGGGCGGACCTCATTAGGATGAGCGCCTGCGTCCACGACATGGCTTGGATGGTGGCCGGGGACTTCAATGCCATTAGAGATCCGTCTGATAGGCTTGGAGGGTCTCATGCATGGCCTCCCTCGTTTGATGAATTCAATCAATGTTTGTTACAGGCTGAGCTTCAGGATTTGAGATATGTTGGACTCAGGTTTACTTGGTCTACCTCATCAGGGGCTAACCGTAAGGCAAGAAAAATTGATCGGGTTTTAGTGAATGCCTTATGGTGTATGCATTTCTCTTATTCGGAAGCGAATTTTCTCACGCCTGGGATCTCTGACCACTCCCCTATGGTGGTAAAGGTCACTCAACCGGTTAATCGAAGAAAGCCTTTTAAGTTCTTTGATTTCTGGATGGAGCACCCCTCCTTTCATGATATTGTTTCACAAGTGTGGAATGCCCCAGTTTATGGCATCCCTTTGTTCATATTAACTTCTAAATTGAAGACCCTGAAAGTTCGGCTCAAGCAGCTTAACAGAGATTCCTTCTCCAACTTATCCGAAAGGGTTGCGGTATCTAGAGAAGCTTTCAGATTAGCCCAGCTAAACTTGCAGCAGGATCCCACTAACGAATTTTTCGCAGAGGTGGAGAAGAATCATCGGAAAAACTTTCTAGAGTTAAGAAGGCATGAAGAATCTTTCTTCAAGCAAAAATCCAGAATCAGATGGCTGGTGAATGGTGATAGGAACACCAAGTACTTTCATCATTCAGTTACTACAAGACAATTGAAAAACAGAATTCTTTCGGTCCTTGATAGGAATGGCATTATGATCAACGATCCAACTCGAGTTCAGGATACATTCGTATCTCACTTCCAGGAGCTGTTTGCCTCGCGCTTCCGTCCTGCCACCCCTTCCTTGATTGAAGTGCAACAAGCTATTAGTTGCCCTCTCTCACAGGAGCAGATCGAGTTACTCTCTCGACCCTTCTCGGATCAAGAAATCAAAGATACCTTATTCTCCCTTCCTCGTGGTAAGGCCCCTGGGCCGGATGGTTTCGGGGTGGAATTTTTCAAGAGCAAGTGGGATTTGGTGGGGCCTTCAGTTATAGATGCGGTAAAAGATTTTCTTGTCACTGGGAGAATTCTGAGGGAAATTAATTCTACCATTCTTGTGCTAATCCCAAAGGTACCTAATGCGACCTCGGTCAATGACTATAGACCTATTGTTGCTGCAACACCATTTATAAATGTATCACAAAGGTCATAGCTAATCGCATCGCCGCAGTGCTTCCTAATTTGATCAGCTCGTCTCAAAATGCCTTCATCAAAGGACGGCGCATCAGGGATAATATCCTTCTAGCCCAGGAATTATTTGCAGGATTCCACTTAGAGCCATACACGCCCAAATGTGCAGTAAAGGTAGACTTCCAGAAGGCATATGATACGGTTGACTGGGACTTTCTTGAACTAGTGATGCGAGCCTTTCGATTCCCAGACCACCTCATTCGGCTCATTATGGTATGTGTGCGCACCCCCAGGTTTTCTATTTCATTAAATGGGGAATTACATGGTTTCTTCACAAGTGAACGTGGCATTCGCCAAGGGGATCCCATGTCCCCCTATCTCTTTACCCTGGTCATGGAAGTTTTCTCAGGGATCCTAAGGGCACGTGCGGCACAACCTGGGTTCAAATTCTTTTGGAGATGCAAGCCTACAAGACTATCTCATTTGTTCTTTGCGGATGATGTGTTTCTCTTCTGCCAAGCAGATATGGCATCCATCTCGCTCTTGAAAGATGGTCTTGACACTTTCTCGGCTTGGAGTGGTTTGAAACCTAACAACAACAAAAGCGAGACTTTTCTCGCTGGTGGATCAGAGGAGTTGCAGAATCAGATCAAGAGTGCCCTTGGTTTTGTTGAAGGGAAAATGCCGGTGCGCTATCTAGGAGTCCCTATCATAACCTCCAGGCTCGGCAAGGCGGATTGCATGTCCTTAGTTGATCGCATTACGGCCAGGGTCCAATCTTGGACTCAGCGATTTCTCTCTTTTGCCGGAAGAGTCCAGCTCATAAGGTCAGTCCTTCATGCGATCCAAGCTTATTGGGCGAGTGTCTTCACTATTCCTATCGCAGTTCTAGATCGCATTGAACAGATCCTTAGACAGTTCCTGTGGAAGGGCCCAAGCCTGGGACGGGGGGGCGCCAAAGTATCCTGGGATGACGTTTGCCTCCCCAAGGACGAGGGAGGACTTGGGATTCGCAGATTGGGAGATTGTAACAAGGCTGCAATGCTCAAACACATTTGGATGCTCTTTACCGATAAGGAATCTTTATGGTGCAAATGGATCCACTCAACCTTCTTGAAAGGGAAGAGTTTCTGGATTGTTGAAACACCCACGTACTGCTCTTGGGCTTGGAAGAGAATCTTACACCTGCGATCCGAGTTCCGACTCCTATTCCGCTGGAGGATTGGAGATGGCCGGTCAATCTCCCTTTGGTTTGATCACTGGCATCAGAGAGGGCCCATTCATCGTATATGCTCTTATTCGTTTATGTCAGAGGCAGATTTACCTTCTAATGCCACGGTAGCCGACCTTTTTTCGCCGGCGGGGCTGGGTCTTAAGATGGTGATCGAATCTTGGGATCAGCCACTTCCGTTGTTATCCAGAGAGCCAGATCGCCTCCTCTGGACTGACAATCCCTCGGGTCTCTTCTCGGTCGCCTCAGCCTGGAATATCATCAGAAGAAGGAAGGAAAGGGTTACCTGGGCATCCTTTATTTGGAATAATGCCATCACTTCGAGGTATCAGTTTAATCTCTGGCTTATCATCAAGAATCGCCTCCCCACCCAAGCCTTTCTTATGTCACATGGAAGAATTGGGAGAGAGAATTGTGCTTTTTGCAAGTTGAAGCCGGATTCCACAGACCATCTTTTCTTCGGGTGCTGCATCACCGCCAGCATGGCTTACTTTTGGGCGGCTAAATGCAACCTCCCGTGGCGAAACAAGACCTGGTCCGAAAACCTGCAGTGGGCGATGGAGTTCCTCTCTGGGAAGGATTTCTATCGCTCCTTGTGTCGTTTCTCTTTTGCTGCTCTATGCCACCTCATTTGGAAGTACAGGAATGACATACTCTTCAGAGATCAACCGGTTGCAGTTGCCGCGGTTAAAAAACACCTTATCAAAGTGGTGAAAGATAAAGCCTTGACGTTCAGAAACGTCGAAGACAACCTAAAAAATAGAAGACTCCAGCGAAATTGGGGCCTGGATCCGTCGTTTTTCTATCCTCCACCAGTGAGTTCTTAGCCTTCCTTGGAGTGCCTTCCGTCAATACAGGGATGGGACGCGGTTTCTCTTCATGCTAGCCAGTCACTTGTTAGCTGCTGCCTCCATTTGCCCCAATCCGTTGCTTCTCATCATCTGGTTCGCTGCCGTGCGTCTACGGTGGTAGACCTTCCCCTTCCCCTTGGGGTTTCTTCTTTGCTTGTTTCTTTCCCTTTCTTTCTTGTTGTTTGCGAGGTTGGTCTCGCCGGCCCTGCGTGGCTTTTCCTTCTTCGCTGTTGTTCGCCTGCTGCTTAGCCTTTTGTTCGCTTTGGCCGCCCCTGCGGATTTCTCTTGCGTCTGACGCCCTTCCTCTCTTGTAGACAGTTGTCTTATGGAGGGAAAGTTTTGTGGTGCCGGATCCTTGTAAATGTTGGTTCAAAGCTCAATACATATTTACCTTTACCAAAAAAAAAAAAAAAAAGACCTTCGATAGTTGGAATTTTGCAGCGAATTATGGGTTCCTAAAGATTTCTTTCCAACCATTTATCATTTTTGAGATCACAACACCCTCAAAGTCTAGTGATATCAGAGCGCGAAGATTTTACAGAAAAAATTCCCTTTTGATAGTTTGCCTAAAGACCTCCGGCAGTTGGAAATTTGCAGTGAGTTATGGGTTCCTAATGATTTATTTCCGTACGATTTATCATTTTTGAGATCACAACACCCTCAAAGTCAGGTGAAGTGAGAGAACAAAGATTTTACAGAAAAAAGTCCCTTTTGCTGCATTGAAAATTCCCCTTCGCTATTTTGCCTATAGACCTACGATAATTGGAAATTTGCAGCGAATTATGGGCTCCTAAGGATTTAATTCCATACCATTTCCCATTTTTGAGATCACAACACCCTCAACGTCAAGTAAAATCAGCGCACGAAGATTGTACAAAAAAAATTCCCTTTTGTTCCGTAGAAAATTCCCTTTCCATATTTTGCCTAAAGACCTCCGGCAGTTGGAAATGTGCAGTGAATTATGGGTTCCTAATGATTTATGTCCGTACGATTTATCATTTTGGAGATCACAACACCCTCAAAGTCAAGTGAAATCAGAGAACGAATATTTTACAGAAAAGAAGTCCCTTTTGCTGCATAGAAAATTCCCTTTCACTATTTTGCCTAAAGACCTCCGATAGTTGGAAATTTGCAGCGAATTATGGGTTCCTAAAGATTTCTTTCCGTACCATTTATCATTTTTGACATCACAACACCCTCAAAGTCAAGTGAAATCAGAGAACGAAGATTTTACAAAAAAAAGTCCATTTTGCTGCATAGAAAATTCCCTTTCGCTATTTTGCCTAAAGACCTCCGACAGTTGGAACTTTGCAGCAAATTATGGGCTCCTAAAGATTTGTTTCCGTACCATTTATCATTTTTGAGATCACAACGCCCTCAAAGTCTAGTGAAATTAGAGCGCGAAGATTTTACAGAAAATATTCGCTTTTGCTCCATAGAAAATTCCCTTCCGATATTTTGGCTAAAGAGCTCCGGCTGTTGGAAATTTGCCGTGAATTATGTGTTCCTAATGATTTATTTCCGTTTAAATTATCATTTTTGAGATCACAACACCCTCCAAGTCAACTGAAATCAGAGCGCGAAGATATTACAGAAAAAATTCCCTTTTGCTCCATTGAAAATTCCCTTTCAATATTTTGCCTAAAGACCTCCGGGAGTTGGAAATTTGCAATGAATTATGGGTTCCTAATCATTTATTTACGTACGATTTATCATGTTCGAGATCACAACACCCTCAAAGTCAGGTGAAATCAGAGAACGAAGATCTTACAGAAAAAAGTCCCTTTTGCTCCATAGAAAATTCCCTATCGCTATTTTACCTAAAGACCTCCGACAATTGGAATTTTCCAGCGAATTATGGTTTCCTAAAGATTTCTTTCCGACTATTTATCATTTTTGAGATCACAACGCCCTCAAAGTCGAGTGAAATCAGAGCGTGAAGATTTAAAGAAAAAATTCCCTTTTGCTCCAAAGAAAATTCCCTTTTGATATTTTGCCTAAAGTCCTCCGGCTGTTGGAAATTTCCAGTGAATTATGGGTTCCTAATGATTTATTTCCATACGATGTATCATTTTTGAGATCTCAACACCCTCAATATCAGGTGAAATAATACAACGAAGATTTTACAGAAAAAAAAAATCCCTTTTGCTTTATAGAAAAATACCTTTCGATATTTTGCCTCAAAACCTCCGACAGTTGGAAGTTTGCCGGGAATTATGGTTTCTAAAGCTTTATTTCCGTACGATTTTTTATTTTTAAGATCACAACACCCGCAAAGTCAGGTCAAATAATAGAACGAAGATTTTATAGTAAAAAATTCCCTTTTGCTCCATTGAAAATTCCCTTACGATATTTTGGCTAAAGAGCTCCATCAGTTGGAAATTTGCTGTGATTTATGGGTTCCTAATGATTTATTTCCGTTTGATTTATCATTTTTGAGATCACAACACCCTCCAACTCAAGTGAAATCAGAGCGCGAAGATTTTACGGAAAAAATTCCCTTTTACTCAATTGAAAATTCCCTTTCGATATTTTGCCTAAAGACCTCCGGCAGTTGGAAATTTGCAGTGAATTATGGGTTCCTAATGATTTATTTCCATATGATTTATCATTTTCGAGATCACAACACCTCAAAGTCAGGTGAAATCGGAGAACGAAGATTTTACATAAAAAAGTCCCTTTTGCTGCATAGAAAATTCCCCGTTGCTATTTTGCCTAAAGACCTCCGATAGTTGGAATTTTGCAGCGAATTATGGGTTCCTAAAGATTTCTTTCCGACCATTTATCATTTTTGAGATCACAACACCTTCAAAGTCAAGTGAAAACAGAGAACGAAGATTTTACAGAAAAGAAGTCCCTTTTGCTGCATAGAAAATTCCCTTTCGCTATTTTGCCTAAAGACCTCCGACAGTTGGAAATTTGCAGCGAATTATGGGCTCCTAAAGATTTGTTTCCGTACCATTTGTCATTTTTGAGATCACAACGCCCTCAAAGTCAAGTCAAATCAGAGCACGAAGATTTTACAGAAAAAATTCGCTTTTGCTCCATAGAAAATTCCCTTCCAATATTTTGGCTAAAGAGCTCCGGCAGTTGGAAATTTGCCGTGTATTATGTGTTCCTAATGATTTATTTCCGTTTAAATTATCATTTTTGAGATCACAACACCCTCCAAGTCAACTGAAATCAGAGCGCGAAGATATTACAGAAAAAATTCCCTTTTGCTCCATTGAAAATTCCCTTTCAATATTTTGCCTAAAGACCTCCGGGAGTTGGAAATTTGCAATGAATTATGGGTTCCTAATCATTTATTTACGTACGATTTATCATTTTCGAGATCACAACACCCTCAAAGTCAGGTGAAATCAGAGAACGAAGATCTTACAGAAAAAAGTCCATTTTGCTCCATAGAAAATTCCTTGTCGCTATTTTACCTAAAGACCTCCGACAATTGGAATTTTCCAGCGAATTATGGTTTCCTAAAGATTTCTTTCCGACTATTTATCATTTTTGAGATCACAACGCCCTCAAAGTCGAGTGAAATCAGAGCGCGAAGATTTAAAGAAAAAATTCCCTTTCGCTCCAAAGAAAATTCCCTTTCGATATTTTGCCTAAAGTCCTCCGGCTGTTGGAAATTTCCAGTGAATTATGGGTTCCTAATGATTTATTTCCGTACGATGTATCATTTTTGAGATCTCAACACCCTCAATATCAGGTGAAATAATACAATGAAGATTTTACAGGAAAAAAAATTCCCTTTTGCTTTATAGAAAAATACCTTTCGATATTTTGCCTCAAAACCTCCGACAGTTGGAAGTTTGCCGGGAATTATGGTTTCTAAAGCTTTATTTCCGTACGATTTTTTATTTTTAAGATCACAACACCCGCAAAGTCAGGTCAAATAATAGAACGACGATTTTATAGTAAAAAATTCCCTTTTGCTCCATTGAAAATTCCCTTACGATATTTTGGCTAAATAGTTCCGGCAGTTGGAAATTTGCTGTGATTTATGGGTTCCTAATGATTTATTTCCGTTTGATTTATCATTTTTCAGATCACAACACCCTCCAAGTCAAGTGAAATCAGAGCGCGAAGATTTTACGGAAAAAATTCCCTTTTACTCAATTGAAAATTCCCTTTCGATATTTTGCCTAAAGACCTCCGGCAGTTGGAAATTTGCAGTGAATTATGGGTTCCTAATGATTTATTTCCGTATGATTTATCATTTCGAGATCACAACACCCTCAAAGTCAGGTGAAATCGGAGAACGAATATTTTACAGAAAAGAAGTCCCTTTTGCTGCATAGAAAATTCCCTTTCGCTATTTTGCCTAAAGACCTCCGATAGTTGGAAATTTGCCGTGAATTATGGGCTCCTAAAGATTTTTTTTCCGTACCATTTATCATTTTTGAGATCACAACGCCCTCAAAGTCAAGTGAAATCAGAGCGCGAAGATTTTACAGAAAAAATTCGCCTTTGCTCCATAGAAAATTCCCTTTCGATATTTTGCCTAAAGTTCTCCGGCTGTTGGAAATTTCCAGTGAATTATGGGTTCCTAATGATTTATTTCCGTATGATTTATCATTTTCGAGATCACAACACCCTCAAAGTCAGGTGAAATCAGAGAACGAAGATTTTACAGAAAAAAGTCCCTTTTGCTGCATAGAAAATTCCCTGTCGCTATTTTGCCTAAAGACCTCCGATAGTTGGAATTTTGCAGCGAATTATGGGTTCCTAAAGATTTCTTTCCGACCATTTATTATTTTTGAGATCACAACACCCTCAAAGTCTAGTGAAATCAGATCTCGAAGATTTTACAGAAAAAATTCCCTTTTGCTCCATAGAAAATTCCCTTTTGATATTTTGCCTAAAGACCTCCAGCAGTTGGAAATTTGCAGTGCGTTATGGGTTCCTAATGATTTATTTCCGTTTGATTTATTATTTTTGAGATCACAACACCCTCAAAGTCAGGTGAAGTCAAAGAACGAAGATTTTACAGAAAAAGTCCCTTTTGCTGCATAGAAAATTCCCCTTTGCTATTTTGCCTATAGACCTCCGATAGTTGGAAATTTGTAGCGAATTATGGGCTCCTAAAGATTTAATTCCGTACCATTTATCATTTTTGAGATCACAACACCCTCAAAGTCAAGTGAAATCAGAGCGCGAAGATTTTACAGAAAAAATTCCCATTTGCTCCTCAGAAAATTCCCTTTCGATATTTTGCCTAAAGACCTCCGGCAATTGGAAATTTGCAGTGAATTATGGGTTCCTAATGACTTATTTCCGTACTATTTATCATTTTTGAGATCACAACACCCTCAAAGTCAGGGGAAATCATCGAACGAAGATTTTACAGAAAAAAAATTCCCTTTTGCTTTATAGAAAAGTACCTTTCGATATTTTGCCTCAAATCCTCCGACAGTTGGAAGTTTGCCATGTAGATATGGCAGTCATCTAACACTGGCAGAAGCTGCTCAACAATTGCATCACCACATCTCAGTCAGTTGGACATTGTTCGCAAAAAGGCGAATTACACTGCCAATCAGGTTTCCGTGAAGGAAATTGACGATGTTATGATAAGTGTCCGGTGGCCTAAAAGTCAGGAACACCTTGTACTAAGGGGCATTGCGGGAAGGCCAGGTCCATCTCTTGCCATCCACCAATCTTTCCAAAACATTGCAGCCTTGATTATCCAACTCCAAGCTTTCTAAGCCCTCGAGACCTTCGATGGCTCTTATCTTTGGACAATCTTCTATCTCGATCTTCTGTAACTTATCTAACTTTGATAAGTTGGGTAACCTTTCTATCCTACAACAATGGGAAATATGAAAGCACCGCAAGGATTCCAGTTCTGACAAACCATGAATCTCAACCAAACTTTCTAATCTGTCCAGATCTAAGCACCGTAGACTTTTCAAGAGTGACATGCCAGTTATTTCCACGAGCAATTTGCATTCACTTAGTTTCAATTTTGTCATATTTATTAGGTCTAGAGAGACGGAGAAGCGTGACATTTGAGATTCTATGATGCACAAATCCGCCAATTTTTTTGAGTCAGAAAAGTGTGGCAGTAGACTGATGCCCCTAACTTTCAAGGTTGACAAACTAGATGGAAGTGGATGGATCAATTGCTCTTCTGGCAAATTGTTCATCCAAGTTGGGCTAGGTTCCTCTGTTGAAGCGGTTAATCTATAAAATTCTAGATAATCTAAATTGAGGAGACTTGAGAGGTCAATGATAGATGGGAAGTGATATGCTTGTGACACGGCCGACGGATAAGCATGTCCAAGAACGTCCATGCTCGGTCGTGTCACGAAGGAGGGCGTAGCCAAGAACGCCCCGATCGACGCCTGCCCCGACCAAGTCCCGCATCAGTCCATGGTCGACCACTGATCGACCCCTGATCAATCCCGGATCGGTCTTCTGATCGATCCGCCGATCAGCCAGGATCCGCATCTGATCCGTCCATGCACGATCCGTGCACGACCAGCGAGCAGCCCCTTATCGATCCGTGTCGAGTCCCCTGCACCAATCCGGAGTTGTTCGCCTGCTCCGCGTCAGACGGCTCTGACACGCTTCTGATGACCCAGATCCGACCCTGCTTCCCTGATCTTGCATCTGACTCGTGCCTGCACTTTGGTGAATTCCCCATGCACGCAACCATCGAGTAGCCTGCTAAAATAGCTTGTAATGATGATACGAATTCAAATACAACCGTTGGATCGGAGGGACGATCCAACGGCCGAGATTAGTCACGAACTTGTATAAAAGGGATCCCTCTCCCTCATTTGAGGGCAGCTCATTCAAAGTGAATATACACGCCCTTGTGCTTCCGACTCTTTGTGTTGTGCGTGTGTTGTGAGCGAAAAGGCTTACTTAGGATCACCGATCCTAAGGCCGCACGGTGTTGGATCGACCGAAATTGATCGACCCGTGACAAGTGGTATCAGAGCAATCGTTCCTATCGCGATGGCTGATTCTCAAGCGGATGTTGCGGCTATGTTGGGTGATGATCATGATGATCGTGGGCGCCCCGTTGTGAAGGCTCCTCGGTCGAAGAAAGGCCGTGATGTCTCGTGTACGAGGGAACCATGTGGAGATCTGGAGAACCGGGTGACGATCCTAGAGGGGACCATCACGGACGTCCAGGCCATAGTGGATGATCTACACCAGACCATTGAGGGAGCGGAAGCTGGTAGGGAGGAGTTCTTGGCCGAAGTGCAGGAACTCCAAGCCGGCATGGGAGAGCTCCGGGTCGAGGTGATGGGGACCCTCACGCACGAGATGCAGCAGCGGAGCGAGACATGGGAGGCCGCGATGATAGCCATGCGCGCGGAAATGGCCGAGCTGAAAGGCAAGGTCACGGAGCTTGAGGCCGCACGAGGGAACGGGGTGATCACCGTGCAATCCCGTACCGATGCACCCAAGCCGAAAGAGTTCAAGGGCTCTCGGGTGGCAAAGGACGTGGACAACTTCCTGTGGTACATGGAGCGGTATTTCCAGACCATGGGGATGACCGACGACGTGATCCAAGTAAACACCGCAGCCATGTATTTAGCTGATGATGCGTTGTTGTGGTGGCGGCGTCAATCGGATGGTAGGAATGGCGATCCTATCACAACCTGGGCTCGGTTTGTCGAAGAATTTCGACGAACCTACTACCCCGCTTATGCGGAGGAAGAAGCTCGCGGAGAACTCAAACGCCTAGAGCAAAGAGGCGGAGTCCGCGACTACGTGAAGCGATTCTCGGAGCTGTTGCTCCAGATCCCGTCTATGACCGAGACAGAGGCATTCCACCAGTTCATGGGCGGACTCAAACCCTGGGTCAAGCAAGAGCTGAAGCGGTGCAATGCAACGGATCTCTCAACGGCCACTTCAGTGGCCGAGTCCCTTGTGGAGTATCGACCGGCATCCTCGACCAAGCCCGATTTTCGACCTAGAGAAAAGGGTACTGGTGGGGGAGATCGGAATCGATACCAGCGTCCAAACGGAGGGCGACCACCTTCAGGTCCTATGAGGAACCAACCCGAATCCAGCCGTGCTGGAAATTATGGTGGGAACTATCACAAAGCACGCACATACAAGTGCTTCTTTTGTGAAGGTCCCCATATGGCTCGGGATTGCCCGAAAAGAGGAAAGCTAGCGGCCTTGGGCAAGGAGGAAAAGCCCCGAGAAGAAGTGCGGTTGGGATCATTGCGGATCCTTGGATCGATCAAGGCCAAGAAGGCCAAGGGATCCAAAGGTATGATGTTCGTGGACGTGAAGATCGGAGGTACCACGATGAGTGCACTCGTGGATACCGGGGCGTCCGACCTCTTCATATCCAAAGAGGCCGCGAAGAAGCTGAATCTTCCGGTCGAGACAGGTGATGCCGGTTGGCTCAAAACGGTGAATTCCAGAGAAGTCCCAACCAGCGGCATGGCCAAGGGCGTAGAGTTCTGCCTTGGTCCATGGAGTAGCCGAGAGAATATCGAGGTAATCCCGCTAGATGACTATGATTTTATACTCGGTTTGGGATTCCTGGATCGTATAAATGCGGGCGTCATGCCCTTCGCGGATTGCATCTGCATCTTCGATAACGGTGTCAATGCATGATCCCGATCTACCGTGGATCGGGACACGATAGGAAAATGCTATCGGCCATGCAACTGAACAAAGGATTACGGAGGGGAGAGGTGACCTTCTTGGCAGCATTGAAGGAGGAGGGCCCGGAAGAGAAGGAGGTACCGGAAGAGGTGACCCGAGTCCTCGACACCTTCCAAGATGTAATGCCACCCGAGCTGCCAAAGAAGCTCCCTCCTCGGAGAGAAGTCGACCATTGGATCGAGCTCGTGCCCGACGCTCGACCACCGGCCATGGCTCCCTACCGCATGGCCCCGCCCGAGTTGGAAGAGCTGAGGAAACAACTCAAAGAGCTTATCGATGCCGGATATGTTCGGCCATCCAAGGCTCCGTTCGGTGCCCCGGTCTTGTTCCAAAAGAAACATGACGGATCTCTCCGCATGTGTATAGACTACCGGGCATTGAACAAGTTGACCGTCAAGAACAAGTATCCGATTCCCTTGATAGCGGACTTGTTCGATCAGCTCGGGGAAGCCCGATGGTTCTCCAAGTTGGATCTTCGATCGGGATACTATCAAGTGCGGATTGCCGAAGGGGATGAGCCAAAGACAGCGTGTGTGACCCGCTATGGATCATATGAGTTCCTCGTCATGCCTTTTGGCTTGACCAATGTGCCAGCTACATTTTGCACCCTCATGAACAAGGTACTGCATCCGTTCCTTGATCGGTTTGTTGTAGTTTATCTTGATGATATCGTCATATATAGCCGGACGCTCAAGGAACACATTGAGCATTTGGGGTGAGTTTTTCGGACCCTTCGGGAGAACGATCTGTATGTGAAAAAGGAGAAATGTGCCTTCGCACAAGAGGAAGTCCCTTTTCTTGGGCACATCGTCGGGGGCGGACGAGTACGGATGGACGCGGCCAAAATCCGCGCCATCGTCGATTGGGAACCCCCAACCAAGGTGACGGAGCTGAGATCCTTTCTCGGTCTCACGAACTATTATAGGCGCTTCATCCGGGGATACTCGAACCTTACCGTGCCACTCACGGACATGCTGAAGAAAGAAAGACCGTGGGAATGGGCGGAGCGGTGTCAAGAGACGTTCGAGCGGTTGAAGCAGGCCATGACCAAAGAGCCGGTGCTTGTGCTGCCCGACTACACCAAACCATATGAGGTAGAGACCGATGCTTCTGATTTTGCTATCGGTGGTGTCTTGATGCAGGAAGGGCATCCGGTTGCTTTCGAATCTCGAAAGCTAAATGATACCGAGCGACGGTACACGGTCCAAGAGAAGGAGATGACTGCAGTGGTGCATTGCCTTCGCACCTGGAGGCATTATCTCTTGGGATCGCGGTTCGTGGTGAGAACCGACAACGTGGCAACGAGCTACTTCCAAACTCAGAAGAAGCTCAGCCCGAAACAAGCTCGGTGGCAAGACTTCCTGGCCGAGTTTGATTATGCGCTAGAATACAAGCCCGGAAAATCCAATTCCGTGGCCGACGCCTTAAGCAGGAAGTTCGAATTGGCTATTGCAGTGAGCCGGCCCGACTGTCCGTGGAAAGATCGTATCAAGGAGGGGCTGAAGCACGACCAAACGGCCCAAGCCCTCCTTCGATACGCTCAAGAAGGCAAGACGAGGTGGTTTTGGCTTGAGGATGATCTCCTCTACACCAAAGGACGGCGACTCTATGTGCCGCTCCACGGGAAGCTTCGGAAGGAAATCCTACACGAGTGCCACGACTCAAAATGGGCGGGGCATCCGGGAATCCACCGCACCATGGCACTCGTCGAGGATCAGTACTATTGGCCCCATATGCGGGACAACGTTGAAGCCTATGTACGGACTTGCCTCGTTTGTCAGCAAGACAAAATCGAGCAACGATCGCCCGCGGGACTCCTTGTGCCGTTACCCATACCGGAACGACCTTGGGAAAGTGTCTCGATGGATTTCATCGTGAACTTGCCCAAGTCCGAAGGGTGTCGGACCCTCATGGTCGTGGTAGATCGGTTCTCCAAGTATGCAACGTTCGTGCCAGCCACTAAAGATTGTCCAGCCGAGGAAGCAGCCAAACTATTCCTCAAGCACGTCGTCAAATATTGGGGAGTTCCACGCACGATCGTGAGCGATCGCGACCCTCGATTCACCGGGCGGTTGTGGACAGAACTCTTCAAGTTGCTGGGAACAAATCTCAACTTCTCCACCAGCATGCATCCCCAAACCGACGGACAGACGGAGCGGGTGAATGCATTGCTGGAAATCTATCTTCGGCACTATGTGAGCAACACGCAAGCGAATTGGGCTAGATTGATCGATGTTGCCCAGTTTTCCTACAACTTGCAGCGGAGTGAATCCACAAACCAAAGTCCGTTCGAGATCGTGACCGGGCAACAACAGCTCACTCCGAGCGCGATCGCTTCGGGGTATCGAGGAAGCAGCCCGTCCGCGTACAAGATGGCTAAGGAATGGGATGAACATGCAGACTTGGCGCGGGCGTGCTTGAGTAGAGCTGCGAAGCGCACGAAGAAGTGGGCCGATAAGAAGCGACGGCATGTGGAATTCGAAGTCGGAGACTTGGTGTTGGCCAAGCTACACCTCGTCCTTCGATATCGTGATGTGCATAAAGGGCTGATCCGTCGCTATGAAGGCCCCTTCCGAGTGCTGCAGCGGATTGGGAAGGTAGCGTACAAGCTGGACTTACCGTCCAAACTCAAGCTACACCCCGTGTTCCACGTGAGCATGTTGAAACCATTCCATACGGATGAGGAGGATCCGGATCGGGGTACGTCACAACGAGCACCCCTCGGGACAAAGACCTCCTATGATCGGGATGTCGAATCCATCATGGCCGACCGGATCATACGGAAGAAGTACCGTGCTCCACGAAGGGAGTACCTCGTCCGATGGAAAGGCCTTCCCGAAAATGAAGCAAGTTGGGAACCCTCCGAGGGCCTGTGGCAGTTCAAGAAGCACATCAAAGCCTTCCATGCCACAGACACGACGAGGGCGTCGCCCGATTAGGTGGGGGAGAATGACACGGCCGACGGATAAGCATGTCCAAGAACGTCCATGCTCGGTCGTGTCACGAAGGAGGGCGTAGCCAAGAACGCCCCGATCGACGCCTGCCCCGACCAAGTCCCGCATCAGTCCATGGTCGACCACTGATCGACCCCTGATCAATCCCGGATCGGTCTTCTGATCGATCCGCCGATCAGCCAGGATCCGCATCTGATCCGTCCATGCACGATCCGTGCACGACCAGCGAGCAGCCCCTTATCGATCCGTGTCGAGTCCCCTGCACCAATCCGGAGTTGTTCGCCTGCTCCGCGTCAGACGGCTCTGACACGCTTCTGATGACCCAGATCCAACCCTGCTGCCCTGATCTTGCGTCTGACTCGTGCCTGCACTTTGGTGGATTCCCCATGCACGCAACCATCGAGTAGCCTGCTAAAATAGCTTGTAATGATGATACGAATTCAAATACAACCGTTGGATCGGAGGGACGATCCAACGGCCGAGATTAGTCACGAACTTGTATAAAAGGGATCCCTCTCCCTCATTTGAGGGCAGCTCATTCAAAGTGAATATACACGCCCTTGTGCTTCCGACTCTTTGTGTTGTGCGTGTGTTGTGAGCGAAAAGGCTTACTTAGGATCACCGATCCTAAGGCCGCACGGTGTTGGATCGACCGAAATTGATCGACCCGTGACACTTGCATGTGAAGGCGTGTCAAACTTAAGGGAAGATCGAGTATTTCTTGAAGTTGACTTGACCCAAATTCAAGTGTTTGGAGACGAGAGAGACAACATAGTGCCGAAGGGAATCTAGATAAAACAGTATAGGATAAGTCCAATATCCTCAAATAGGATAACTTCCCGATTTCCTCCGGATTTTCATCTCCCAGGTACCGACATTTGTTGGCATGTAACTCTTCAAGCATCTTTAGCTGTCCGATAGTATGAGGAAACTTTCTTATCTCTATATAACTTACCCAAATCACTTCTAGTTTCTCTAGACATCCAATGGAATCCGGTAGTTCAACTATTCCCGAATGTGTTAAATCCAACTTAACCAACATTTCCATTTCTCCAATAGACGACGGAAGCTCTTTTAGACCCACACACCCACGTAAAGATAAATGTGTAAGTTTCACCAACCCTCCAATAGAGTTCGGAAGTTGGATGATTCCAGGGTGCTCGTCTAATATAAAAGTCGACAAAGATTTGAGATCGCCGAATGTCTTGGGAAACTTGAAGGGCTGAAAATTTTGAGGCATGATAATCTCCGTTAAAGATTGTAGAGAACCGATTTCTACTGGCAAACTACGAAGCAACTTGCATCCCCTGATATTTAAAGTTTGAAGGCGTTTTAGCTTGCCAATGGACCTACGAATTCCAGTTAGCTTGACACACTGAGCAAGAATTAACATCTCCAAGGATACGAAATTAGAGAAGTCAGGTGTCCTTTTTAATTGTATGCAACCCCTCAAATTTAGAACCTTCAATTGAATCATATGTAGAAAAAAAATTGAAGTAAAAGAATAAATGAGAAACATCAGTGTATATGGCAATAAGAATAAATGAGAATTATCTGTAGAATAAAAGATGTTGCAAATGACCCTCGTACTTTAAACTTTTCAGAAAAATCGCCAACTTAATTTAAAAAAAAAAAATGGAGAAAGGCCCCTTGAGGAGTCAAATGTATCTCACGAGAAAAATACGAAGAACCGTTCCACTCTTTTCGTCACGTCTTCTATTCCAAAACCCACGGTGTGCAGCTTAGAACAAAAATCCATTTAAACATAAACTGAAAAACTAAATTAGGCCAGTGAGCCGCTTGAATCAATATTGTCAAATAAACTTGTGATCCTTTACACAATATAAGTTGAGTGTTACCAATCTCAAACTTTATGTCATTCAAAGCATACATGATGCATACTGAAGCAAAATGGCACTTCTGTTGAAATACACCATTTTCAAAGCCTAAACAACTTGTAGAACTGCGAAATCAAGGTTGTAAAGAA
Organism: Eucalyptus pauciflora; assembly: GCA_007663325.1. Classification (NCBI taxonomy): domain Eukaryota; kingdom Viridiplantae; phylum Streptophyta; class Magnoliopsida; order Myrtales; family Myrtaceae; genus Eucalyptus; species Eucalyptus pauciflora. The sequence goes on along the minus strand of VMYD01000366.1, from coordinate 1,514,065 downwards.
CAGAGAGTTTTTTTAGGTGGGACATAATTGTGCTTTACTTACGTGTATGACAAGACACAGAATGGTACTAATGCAAGATATATTCTACAAGCAGATAAGGATATATATATATATATATATATATATATATATATATATATATATATATATATATATATATATATATGTATGTATGTATTGCTTCTATCATCGCCTCATTCATCACGAATGAGGTAATGAAAGAAAGAAGTACATTAAGTAAGGTATATCATACCTTCATTTGGCTCCACCCGCCCCAACCATCTTTAATATTGCTATTTGAAAGGTCAAGCATGACCAAATTATGGAAGTGAAAGTCATTTGCACTGAAAATCGTTTGCCATCTTTGCGGAAAAAGCCATCTTTGCTTCAAAAGAAGATTGTCGAAGTTGCCAAAAATACCAATGCCTTTCATTCGAAGGAACCTTAGATTTGGTAGCGTAGCCAATTTTTTTGGTGTAATGCTGCGGCTGCGGCCATTGGAAGTCAAGCTTAGTGCTTCTACATCGTTTCTCTGCCAATACAAACTCAATATTAATTGAGAGCATGACTCTCAACACTATTCCGGAGTTATAAAGAAAAGAAGCACATGAACACTAGTAAATAATTTCTCCAACAAAATACCTATCATGATGCCCACCTTTTCCCAACAAGTAGACTTACATGTTTCATTCACACCATTAACGAAAATTTTCAGCTTCTATTGGAAGACATCTTATAAATCATTTCTCCACTTCCCAAATTCAAGTTTTCAGGAAATATAATTAGCATATCAATTCAAATCTTCATATTTTTTTTTTCATTTTCTCCGTAATTGTGTTTGGAAGTAATTTAAAATTTTTCATACGGCTAGTTTTCTGCTGACTTCACTTGTATGGCACGTGAAACGGCGCTTTGTTGTTTCGGAATTTCCAGAAAACTATTTTGCATTCTACAAAATCTAGACAATAAAGCTAACTATCAAACAATCTATCTATCTGGTCTCACAAGACATAAAAAGTTAAACAAAGCTAACTATAGAATAAAAGAGAAAATTCAAGAGGTTTCTTTGGCAGATTAAAATTATGGGTCATGCTCTTTCATTTTACCTCTTTACTCTCGAGTAGTTTTACAACATCCTCATGAATCCACGCCCTACTATATTTGCGAGGACATTCTTTGCGAGGATATTCTTCAAGGATGATGTACCTTCCCAGATCTCGAACTTGGTCATGCATCCAAAACTTATTATCATCTCCAATTTTTATCAAGGACCGTTGGAGGAGGATAGATATTGCAATGTGAGGATTGTAATTACAATTATCCCACATGATAATTGGATATGTCTTGTCCTCATTGGTGAAAAAGCAAGCAATATCCAGAAATACTTCTTTTTGCTCATTCTCCAATCCTTCATAACTTATCATTAGTACATCACGAACATCCTTAAAAGGACCTCTATCTAACTTCTTCAATGTGTCCTTCCATAGGTTTCTTTTATCAAAATATGGCTCCGGGTAGAGCCGCAGCAACAGAGAAATGAACCAATCACCTCGACAGCCAACGGAAGCCTGTCCACGTTATTAACAATAGTACATGAGAGAGAAACATAGTCTTTTATAGGAGAGTCACTTCCAAAAGTATGCTTAGAAAACAACCGAAATGCTTGGTCAAATTCCATTGCATGAACTTCAAAGTCCAAAATTCCTTTGGGTTGACTTAAGTCCTCTTTACTGGATGATTCCACTTGAGTCATCAAGATACCTTTGTCCCTAGTTGTGATAATGATCCTACTACCAAGACCAAACCAATCACATTTTCCAGCTAGCTTTTCGAGTTGCTCTTTCTTGTCTAGATTATCGAGGACAATGAGGACTTTTCTGGTACAACAAACTCTTTGGATCCATTTCATCCCATCTCTGATGTCTTTAATTTGTATAGCATTCCTAAAATGTACAATACTTGATAATAACTTTTTCTGAAATTCTATAAGACCATGTCCCGTTGCTCCTCGAATGTCATTCAGGAAACAAACACCATCAAAGTCAGAATATAGTTTGTTGAACACAAACTTCGCAAGTGTTGTTTTACCGATACCCCCCATTCCATGTATCCCAATGAAACGTACATCATCAGAGTAAATATCCAACTTCTCTATTATGGCTTTTATCTGATGATGATCTTCAACCAAATTTTTAGGCACATCCACACGTTTGTCACCAATCTTATGCACGACCTCGTCAAGAATAGATCTTATCACTTCTCCGTGGCTGCAGCAAAGCAGGAAGAAGTTGTTTCAGTCAAAGGCAAGAAAGAAAGTGCATAGATAATGTCCTTCGGCTTGGTACAGTATGGTTAAATTGATGCATGCGTGGAAATTTGTGTATTTATGTCACTGATCAGTTTGACGAATTTGAGATGTTTACCAATGCATTAGCCGACATGAAGGAGATATTCTTAATGAAATAATAATAAAATAATGTAGAAAAAAATAACAAAATAACATTAGTGATGGCATTTTAAATAAATGTGGTATGTAATATTGGATAATAACATCTAAGGGTGAATATGATTCTAGGGTAGAACTTGGAATCTAAAAACTAAACTAGTGAATACATGTAGGTTTCAGGTTCCAAAGAATGAGGAACCTATTTCAACGGGTAGGTTCTAAGTTCTTAGTTGAAAAAACTTGGAATCTGTAACCTATAACCTAGAACTTGAAATAAGTTTTAATATTTTTCTTGATCCATGTCTTCAAACGATCCTGCAATATTCCACACTATTCGATGATGAGTATATAATTTGGAAGCACCAGTCTAAGCTTCCATTTTATAATTGAGACTTTTATTTCATTAATGTTCATATTTTTTTGTGTATGGTCAGTGAATTATAACAGTAAGTGATGGTCATTAAAGATTTTAATTTATTGCAACCGTTCAATTAATTATATAGGTAGAACCTGGGTAGACTCTAGAACCGACCGTGGAACCTATGACAGGATATGTTCCAAGTTTTAGGGTATGTAAGGTAGGTTCCAATTTCTAAAAAATGAGGAACTTGTTCTAACGGGTAGGTTTCAGGTTCTAGGTGGAACCTGTATGGAATTTGAAACCGCTCACCTCTAATAACATCGAAGTAGGAACATATATTATCTGAGTGAGAAAAGTACAAAATTGTACTATAAGTAAATTTTTAAGGGTTAATTGAAAAAATTAAAGTGGAAAAGAAACTTTAAGCCTACAAATGGACACGCTAGTCTAGGTGGATTCTCAGGCTCTCTCTTTTTGTATCCCCCATCATTCTTTTAAAGATGAGCCGATGTGAAGAAGATATTTTATGGAATGGACGGAATAAGATTCACAAATTAAATTATTCGGGAAGGAATACACTTTTTTATAGTAATACCGAGGTTGACTAACTAATTAAAATGTAAATTCATAAAATTCAAATTGGATTGTCATAACCTTATACTATTGTTGCTGTGGAAGTTCGGTTGAATTCTTTTATAAAACTACAATATATGGGGCCTAGTGCAAGAGCAAAAGAAGCACGATTCGTGCGAGGTAAAAGTATTTTCTCGTTTCAGGAAAGAAAAAACGGTATGTTTTCTCGTTTTCTAAGTAAGATCAAAAGAAGCAACATATTTTTATCACAATAGGGTGATTTTTTCCATGTAAGTATTTTAAATATTAAAAATTTAAAAAAACAATTGTACATATCTGAGTAAATTAAGAATATATTTATTTTATCTAAATAGTAAACAAAATAATTTATGGAAAGATTAAAATGATATAACTTCTTTCGATATAACTTCTTTCAATATAACTCGACTAGTCTTAGGTTGCTGTACATACTTCTTGTTATTCAAGTTGTTGAATAATGAAGAAACTAGATAAAAGTCTAACCTCTGTAAAATAAAAATTTAAGGGCGGTTCCGCTCTTTTAGTGATATGGTTTGTAGCTCTGTCTTTTTTACAAAACAAATCAACTTCAACCTATTTGCTCTCGACCGCTTTCAAATCAACAAACGACTCTTTCCAAATAAGCATCTTTCGACTTCGTGTAGCATATCCACTTTGCAAGGTCCAACAATATATTTGCACATTCTGTTAATTTTCTAACACTAGCAAAAAATATTATTGTAATAACTAATTTGCTCTGAAGCATTACGGGATGCTTTTTACAATGGTTGACACGGTGAGTAACTTAAAATAAGAGAAGTGAATAAGAGAAGTGAACACTGAGTGGTTTATATGCTCTCTAGCATCATCAGCTTTTTCCAAATGGTTAAAATGCTGATTTCCCAAGTACGCCTATGTAAAATAAAATAAATAAATCATACACAAGTCCAACACAATTAAAGATACATGCATTTAATCTAATTATATAAAATTGACAACAACAATATTGTAATCATAAATATAAGCTGTCTTATTTCTTAGTTTGTCAATTTGTTTACTTAATATAAATACATGAACAATTGAAAACATTGAATAACGATCCGACTTGTTCAAAGAAAATTAAATCTATTTTTAATGCATTTCATTGCATATTTTGTAACTGCACTTAATCATAAACGTACCCACATAAATATATTTAGCTAGAAAATGATAAGATAATTCAATATCCAAATAAAATTTGGCTATAAAGACAAACAAAAGATGAAAATAATTAGTGATAACTTATAATACATCATATTAACTCAAGCAATTTAACATAAATTTCTATATAACAACTTATCAACTGAATAATTTCTATTTAATCGACCATCATATAGTTTCACTAATAAAAATTACTGAAGTGGCATCTGATTCTATATGTAAATTATTTATTGTCTCAAGTTTTACAACCTTGTTTTGGTGTGCTTATCATAATACACAAGAAGATTGAAATGTCAACTTATAATCTTATATATTAATTTAGATTTCAAATTTGTAGATACATATTTGATTTAATGTTTTGGAACTCATTTAATTTTAGCATAAGTTTTTTTAAGCAACTTATCTAATTTACTAAGAATAATGTAGTCACTAAATTTATTTGATATAAAGTTACGTAAAACTTGTGCTTATTAATTTAAAGTTGGCAAGTCTTTGCCAAGACAAGTTCGTATGAAATTCCAATTGTGGGCTCTAGCCCGATACTGCCACCACAAAAATTTGTTAAAGATTAGTAAGTAGATTGCTAATGTGTAATTTTTCTTTCTCTTAGAAAATCCGTCTACCATATTTCACTTAATGGCCAGAATGTCGATTTGCATGCAGCCGTACACATGAGATCAGATGTGTACTACAAAATTAGGATTAAGGTGTGTTTTGCTTTTGTTGCACATAAGTCTAGAGCATATTTCTTAATGTTTTTTTTTTTTTGGTAAAAGTAAGCAATATATTGGGGAAGTCAAAATGTACAAGCAACATGGCTCCAAAAACTTACACTCAAGATAAACATGCTCATTATGAATGGAAGGAAGCCGCAGAAAAAGCCAAGCAGCAACAACAAAACGACCAACAGAGAGCCCACGACAAACAACGCCTGGCAAAAAGCAACCTAGCAACCAACGAGATGCCTATCCAGTCGGACTACGATCAGTGGAAGAGAAGATAATGGGGTCCACATCCCCATATTTCTTAATGTTTTTAGGCCTTTACAATGAAAAAAAAATTACTAAAATGACAATATTAAATCTAACCAAGTTCTTCACTTAAGGAAAAAAAATATACAAGTACAGAGTGAAAGTAAATGCATAGAGACTGTCGTTGCTTTTGTTTATGCCAAAGAAAACATTCCCCATGCGTCTGTTTCATGGAAAATAAATGTTTTGAAAAAAAAAATTCAAAAAAGGATTGCTTATATTATTTGGAAAAATATTTTCATCATCAATAACAAAGCTATGTCTAAATATTTTCGTGAGTAATAATAAAGTTTTTCATTCATTTATTTTTCTAAACGATATAAATAATCATTTTTCGAAAAATATTTCCAAATCACTCATATTTTCGCGAAATGAACGGATCCTTTTATTTTAATGGATTTCCTCCTTATTTTGATAGGGGTTATCTATTACGATGTAATGGAGAAAAATAAAATTTTGACCCAAAACTTAAGGATAACACTTTTGTGAGTGGTAGCTAAAGCCCAATATCACCAGGTCAGGTGCAACGCACATGGTCCAACGGTCGTACAATTAAACAAAATCCCACCAACAATACAAAAAATAAAAAATAAAAAGAAAACAGAAAGGGGCAAAACTGATATTTCGGAAGGACTTTAACAGAATATCCATGTTTTAACGGCGATAGAGGGACATTGGCTAGATTTGTTTTAAATTTGAAAGTACTCGCCTTTTTTTCTGACTTATAAACGGTAAAATGGTTTGGTTTTTTCTTCTTTTGACCTATTGATGCTTTTCAGTGGGACTTTGGCCCAAAAAAATGCACGAGCTAGAAGACAGAGAAAACAAAGGTTTTTTGTTTTCCTTTTTGCAACAAAAGAATCACCTTAAGTAATGTGGTTGGACAAGTCCGACCGAAAAGAAATGTGGTTGGATAATGAATGTTGTCTTTTTGGTCCACTAATTGGCTTGTCCATCTTAACTTTCATCTTTTACTCTCTTTTTTCCCAATTGTGCGAGGGAAATTTTGATTTTCTTTTCAATATTTCCTAAAAATTTCAGGTTATACTAATATATAGACGTGAATTTAAATTTAATGATTGAAAAAACTTCAGTTTGTAGCGAGAAAGTGAAAAAAAAAAATGATATTTGCCTTTTTAAGCCAAAATGAACAGATTCAGGTGAATTTTTTACTTTTCATCTAGAAAGAGTTTTAAGAAAATAGGCACGCCATATCCATTTTGAATCTTTGATCAACTCACAATTGTAAAGGAAACATTTGTTGTAATTTTTATTGGTAGTGTCAGGATATAATCGATAATCTTATCTATATTATTGTATAAATCCAATAGGTCCAACTTGATTGTAATTATTTTTACTTCCCCAAAAAAAATCTTCAATTAGTTGTTTCATCTATGTTCTATTAATAGACAAATACCTAAGTTAATAATTCTATTTTATTAATAGCATATTTCAATTTAAAATTTAAATAGTTTCTATCGTCAAATAACTTTGCTAGAGAAAAGTTTAAATCTTGAAATATTTATCTCTTCACATATATGTGTTCGATTTCTTCATATTATGTCAAAATTTATTTTCATTTAATTAATGATTCTAACATTTTATGATAGCGAAATTTTGTAATATCTTTTTAAACGTCCATTTTTTTGCATACAAGCATCGTGCATGCACTTTTGCAATGTTTAATCATGCAATTTTCAGGGAAAAAAGAAATCTAACTATGTCTCGCTATAGTTATAAAATTGCAATATTCCTATTGACTCAACACTTTAACACAAGTTACAGACCCAAAAAAAAAACAATTTAACACGAGTTTGTTATTGTACAATATTTTCTGATGACCATTGCACTACATAGAATTGCACGATTGCACTATAATTTTATTGTGATAACATGATTACGTAAAATAGTCGATTAAGTAAAAGATTTTATTAAGTATGAAATTGGCCTTAGTTGTCGAGTCATTATTGGGTGAACCCAACATGAATTAGAAAATGCCTTGCTCGGTTGGGTTTGACGGTTCTTTGTGCTTTTAAAAAATGTCGGCCATATTCTATTTTCTAATGTGGGTTCTCGGGTGTTCGGTCTAGCTTTCGTTAACTCCTAATGCAAATCTTAACCAAAAAAATAGCCAAAATGTTTGGAAATTTCTAGGGACTAACTTTCGTCCAATGAACTGTAAATATTGTGCTTGCTAACCAAAAAAGTTGAGGAAAATTACCCGCGATTTCTAAGATCCCATCCTTTTATACTTGCAACCTCAACAAGGGCATTTTCCCACCGCTTCAATTCCTCGGAGGGAAACTTCTTTTTGTGTCCGGCTATAGCTTCCTTGTACAATTGGGATTTGAGCTTCACATCATCAGGGTACACATCATAAAAGATCGGGAGTATCTCTTTCTTCCCATTTGATTTTGATGTGCATTCTACCATGTGTGCGACCTCACGGAGACACCAAGAACTGGCAGCGTAGTTTCTAGAGAAGATGGGTATGTAGATTCGAGATCTCTCAAGCGCTTTCAAAAGCTCTTCGCCAATTTCTTTTCCGACTCGGAGTCCTTCATCATCTGTGAAAACATGGATTCCAGCATCTACTAAACAGTAGTAAAGGAAATCAGCGAATGTTTTACGTATGTCTGGTCCCCTGAAACTCAAAAACACTTGATACTCCTCTTCTGGCTCAATTTCCATACTCAGGGTTGCCTTCGAGCTCTTCTTCATCTTGATTTCGGTCAGTCGTTTCAGAAACCTGCGGATAATGAGACTTGAGAATAGGAATTCCATAAATAAATAAATAAATAAATAAATAAAAGAAGCGCAGCCAATTACATCAAACATCTAGGTGCAACTTTCTTTCGCGTGCCTCAAGGTCTGTCAAGATTTGGAAATTAATCAACGGTTATTTAAATTTGAAGTCAAGAGAAGACGTACTTACCGTCCCCCTGGCACGACGAAGCTCAGGATTTGATTAAAGCGGCACCTCGATGGAGTCCAATTTGCGGCCGATCATCTACGATTACAGTCACCAACAATATAGCCACGGTGTGTAGAAAGAGCTCGTTGCGACAAGACTATAGTGAAAGGAGATCCGACTAAGGTTTCTCAAGGACAAGTATTTTTTTTTTTTTTTTTGGCTCTGCGATTGCTCTCATAATGAAGAAAAAATCAAGAAAGGTGGGGAGGAAAGAGAACAATTTTAATTGGCTCTGCTGGTAAGTTTCTGCGAAACAGAGGACTCGCAGAATAGTCAAAAAAAGGCTGCGCGGACTACCCGGCTGGAGACACACTAAAGTCGTTTGATGAATTTAAAGCTGAAACTGCGGGTTCATAGTTTTACTCAACTTAAAACACACGCCATTGAGCGGAAAGGAAAGTTGATGGTTGCAGATTCTTTTTTTAAGATATCATCTCTCATGCTGACTACTAATAGAAGATAATCAGTTCATCTCAATTCTCAAGCTTCTAGAAATCTCACACCGCAAGTCTTTTTATTTATTTATAAGAGATGTTAGATTCAGATTATTACGTATAGATATTTTAAACTACTATACATTAGAAGGATGAGTGAGGCACAAGTTTCACGGTACTCAATTACTTGGTCCACCTACAATATTTTTTGATAAATAAATTTTTCCTTATAAAATAAATAAAAAGTCCACGCAATTTCTTGTGCATGAAACTCATCGGCGACTAGACAAGCCCTGTGAACACATGAATTTCGGTCCTCCGCAGGTCTAAATCGAAAGTTTTTCCCAGTCTGTTGTTTCAGTTGTGTCCGAGTCAGATCACAGTTTTTAGTCACTTGGGTTTGAATCACCAGACGAAATTATTGTCATTTTGGGGGACCCATCTGATTGCCTAAAAGATTTTGAGGGAGTCCTTGTCACGGCTGGACCACTCCCTAAATAAAAGATGCGTGTCCTTTCTTTATCACGACTTAATTTTCTTTTCCTTTTTCTGAAAAATAATAGGTCTCAATCGCACGTTCGTATTTCCATTTTTATGTTGCCTTTCTGATTATGTATGGCTGAAATTTAAAGCCCACTTTCCCAATGGAGACAGTCTCTTCAATTAAGAAATCCTTTTTAAGTAGGTCGGGTTGAAGAACTTCTCGAGTCTTCCGTGTGCATTCACGCTTGCTAAATTTGGGCATACGCGTTATTCAATAGAGGGAGATTACATGTATATAAAAGATTCGTCGCTTCTGTAAATAAATAGTATGATATATTTCAACACTGTTTTCCTCATTAAAATACACGGTTTTGAATTTTTGGCAAACATTTGCAAGTTGCATAAAAGTACCAAATTGTAAATTAGCCTTTGTGTGTTCATGCATAATTCTATAGGTGCAACTTTCTTTCGCGTGCCTCGAGGTCTGTCAAGATTTGGGCATATACTCAACAGTTATGTAAATTTGAAGTCAAGAGATGACGAACTTACCGTCCCCCTGGCACGACGAAGCTCAGGATTTGATTAAAGCGGCGCCTCGATGGAGTCCAATTTGCGGCCGATCATCTACGATTACAGTCACCAACAATATAACCACGGTGTGTAGAAAGAGCTAGTTGCGACAAGACTTAGTGAAAGAAGATCCGACTAACGCTTCTCAAGGACAAGTAGTTTTTTTTTTTTTGGCTCTGCGATTGCTCTCAGAATGAAGAAAACGTCAAAGAAAGGTGGGGAGGAAAGAGAACAACATTAATTGGCTCCGCTGGTAAGTTTCTGCGAAACAGAGGACCCGCAGAATAGCAAAAGTAGGTCAGGCAATCAAATATTCAAACCACAATAGTCAAAAAAAGGCTGCGAAGTCTCATGCACAAGAAATTGCGTGGACTTGCGAAGTCCTTTTATTTATTTATAAGGAAAAAATTATTTATCAAAAAATATTGTAGGTAGATTCAGATTATTACATATAGATATTACAGAGAAATTGATTATGGAATTTTTTTAAACTACTATACATTAGAAGGATGAGTGAGGCACAAGTTTCACAGTACTCAATTACTTGGTCCACCTACAATATTTTTTGATAAATAATTTTTTCCTTATAAATAAATAAAAAGACTTCGCAAGTCCACCCAATTTCTTGTGCATGAGACTCATCGGCGATTACACAAGCCCTGTGAACACATGAATTTCGGTCCTCCGCAGGTCTAAATCGAAAGTTTTTCCTGGTCTGTTGTTTCAGTTGTGTCCTTCGCACTGACTCGCCATTAATTTACCGAGTCAAGGTAGAACTCACGAAGCGAGTTCCTCTCTGTTTTCCTCATTTAACCATCCTTGGTAATTGAGTCCAACCCACGCTCATCATCATCAGTAGTGCGTGTAATCAAGCTATTAACACTATAGTATTTTATTTTTTTTATTTTTTTATTAACAAGTTTAATAAGTGTTGGGATCGTTCGGATCCCCGAAAACCGGATTCGGCACCTAAACCGAACCCCTAAATCATATGCGGAAGATAAGCCCGGGAATGTCACGTATCACCGATCAAAAGCACACCACGGATTCGAGCGTACCTTGTTGGCCACAGATTAGACACCGATGCCGTATTGAAGAAGAGATTTCAGTTCCGTTCGATCCGATGTCGAAGATTCACCGTGGAGTGGAGATGGCGTCGCCTCTTGGCCTTGGAGAGAGAGAGAGAATCTTGAGAGAGAAAAATGAACGTACTAAATGCGAAAAGGTACGTTCATTCTCTTTCTCATCCCTTTTATAGGTGCCCTTTTCCACGGGCCTAATTCCCGTGGGCCGGGCCCTTAGGCCCATCGTGGCCGGGCCGACTTAGGCCCATGATTAAATCCTACATCTCCCACTCGCACATGGTGGTTCAAAAAACCAGCATGGGCGGATAGGCTCAACTTAGGCCCATCAACTGAAAATCCCTCTGTTCCTCTTTCAACATTCATACCGGTGAATAATCCGTGCGACCAGCATACTTTGAGAGCTCGTTGCTATACATCTGTTAGGAATATATAGCAGCTCATAATGGGCATCATTTTCCGAGTAAAAAATAGTATGCAGTACCCTAGATCGATCGATCACATTTATATCTCTCTTAATCTCATTTAAACAATGATATATATATTGTATTCACAATTATGATTATCCCAAAGACAGTCATAATTGGTCGACCTGTGAATACAAAACCACAATGTGATTCTACAAATCCGATCTTCCTCTTTCCTTCAAACTCTCAATTTCAGTTCAACTTGCTTTTCTAGAAATGTCCCATTAGATCGAATCATCTCATGACCATTGGCAACATTCTAAGATAGCAAACACTAAATAGAAATCTTGAGAATAAGTAAGAGTCATGAGGGCACTAAAAAAATGAGGAACTCTATCCTCAAGAGTCTCACACGCCATAAAAGTTGAGATCATAACTTTTGCCACTCTTATAAGTCGTCTCATGCATACGTAGTATGAAATACGTATTACGGTATTAACTCCTTTCCCATGGAGCGTATGTCTACACAATCAATACCGTACAGATGATAGTTCAGACATACCTAATGTCTAACTTGAGTTCACGTATTTACTCATTCACAAAATTCATCAGAACTCACATCTGGCATCTTAGACAGATAAAGTAAAATGTGTGGGTTATTTTACTTTCGGACATCGTAAGTACTATGTCCTCATCTTAACACTCAGTTAAGGCGACATACGTATTTTAAGCTTGAGCTCTCGATTATCACTTAGATAATAAGCTTAAAAATCGTCTCATCTCTATTTATCACATAGTAAATAGAGGCGATTACCCGTGTGAGAGGGCTAATCTCTTATCTGTCCGACATACTTTCTCAACATAATATAATGCACTAAGCATTAAGATGCATAAAGATCAAACAAAAGATTCATAGGCATTAATAATGAAACAACGCTAGTTCATACATGTGAACAACTCAGGGAAATTACAATCCAGTACATCAGACTCTACGCAACCCTAGAGATTTTACATGACCACAAACCACATCTCTAGGTATTGGCTTTGTCATAGGATCTGCTACCATTCTATGCGTAGATATGTACTGCAAGTTCACATCCTTTCGTGCAACATTATATTTAACAAATTTATACTTGGTATCTATATGTTTGGTCTTGCCATGATATTTTGGATCTTTAGTGTACGCTATAGCTGCTTGGCTATCACAATTAACTAATAATTGATTTACAGCTTTCTCAATAACACCTAAATGATCCAAAAAATCTCTTAAGCCAAACTCATTCTTATATTACTGCTGATAATGCCACGAACTCAGCTTCCATCGTGGACAAGGCTATACACGTTTGTTTCTTACTGCTCCAACATATGGTGCCATTATTCAATAAGGAAACAAACCTAGAGGTAGATTTCCTTTCGTCTAAACCTCCTCCCTAAACAGTTTCAGGATAGCCTTTGAGTCGCAGATCCTTTCCTTGATAACTCATCGTATAATCAGCAGTTCCCTTTAGATACCTCAGTATTCTCTTAACGGCTTTCCAATGTGCTAGACTTGGATTGGATTGGTATCTACTCACCATTCCAACTGCAAAACATATGTCGGGTCTTGTACACATCATAGCGTACATCAAGCTCCCAACTGCACTAGCATAAGGAACATGTTTCATTTGTTCCTTTTCTTGTGGAGTCCTCGGACACAGTCTATGGCTCAATCCTTCACCTTTTGCAATAGGAGTGTCTATGGGTTTACAATCTTGCATACGAAATCGTTCAAGAACTTTATTTATATATGTTTCTTGCGAAAGAGACAACGATCTCTTCGAACGATCTCTTGAAATCTTAACTCCAAGAATATATGCAGCCTCACCCATATCTTTCATCTCAAAGTTGGAAGACAACCAACTCTTGACAGTATGAACAAACTCCATATTGCTTCCAGCAATCAGTATATCATCAACATATAATGATATGATCACAAATTGATCATTGGATCTTTTGATATATACACAATGATCCTCATCAATCATTGTAAAATCATATGCCATTATAGCATTATGAAAACGTATATACCATTTTCTCGATGACTGCTTAAGGCCGTATATCGACCTCAAAAGTCGACACACCTTTTCTTCTTGGCCTTTTACCATGAAACCAGTTGGTTGTTCCATGTAAATTTCTTCCTCTAATTCTTCATTGAGGAAAGCAGTCTTTACATCCATCTGATGTAACTCAAGATCCATACTATATACTATTGCCAGAATAATGCGAATCGAGGTAAATCTTACTATAGGAGAAAACGTATCTTCATAATCAATTCCTTCATGTTGATTATACCCCTTCGCAACAAGGCGAGCCTTATGCCTTTCTATCGAGCTATCAGCCTTTCGCTTTACTTTGAGAACCCATTTGTTCCCAATAGCTCTGCGTCCTTTTGGAAGATCAACCAGTTCCCAGACTTGGTTTGATTTCATTGACTCCATTTCCTCTTCCATTGCATGAATCCATTTTTCCTTACTAGGGCAATTTAGAGCCTCATTAATATTTCTAGGCTCATCCTCATCTTGTGGAGCAACCATAAAAGTTTCCCCTTCAATGTCAAAACGTCGACGGGGAATACTTTGGCGACTTGTTCGCCGTATGGGAGTTTGTGCTCTTTGCACATCATTCCCCATTATGCTCCCATTGGGATTAGATAATGATGTCGTCTTATCATGTGGTTGCAATTGAGAATGAGTCGAATTCAATTCATCACTTCTCATATTACTCCCACTTGGACGAACTCCACTAAGATCATTATCTTGATCCGAGGTTTCAAATAGGGTGTTGTCATCCCCTATTTCGCCCTTCTTAGGAAAATTCATCCTCTAAGAATGTGACATCCCGTGATTCAAATTCAGTTATACTCCCACTTTCCTGCTCACCTATGAACACATACCCTTTTGAGTGTTCCGAGTATCTTATGAAAATACTCTTCTTTCCTTTGGGACCCAATTTCCCAAACTTGTGAGAGGACTCATGTGTATAGGCAGCACAACCCCATAGCTTAAGAAAACTTAAGTCCGGTTTTCTACCTATCCATAACTCATATGGAGTGGAAGTAACTGATTTGGAAGGCACTCGGTTAAGTATACAGGCAGCAGTTAACAACGCATCACTCCAAAAAGGTGATAGGTAAGTTAGCATGCGCCATCATGGACCTAACCATTTCCAGTAGGGTTCTGTTTCTTCTCACTGCAACACCATTTTGTTGAGGAGTATTTGGAATAGACAATTGTCTTTCTATTCCTTTTTCATCACTTAATTTTCTGAACTCATCAGATAAATATTCTCGATCTCGATCGGATCTCAATGCTTTTATTTTCTTGTCTAATTGATTCTCTACCAGGTTCATAAACCTTTTGAAACAACTTATTGCTTCAAATTTTGTGAGAAATCAAATAGACATATCCGAATCGAGTATAATCATCTATAAAAGTGATGAAATAAACAGCCCCATGTCTTCCTCTCACATTCATTGGACTACAGACATCAGAATGGATTAAAATGCAGAGGAAATTAAGCTCTTTTACCTTTTTCCAAATGGTTTCCTTGTCGTTTTTCCCTTCTAGGCAATGCTTACAGATGGGCAAATCAACTTTTTCAATATTGCCCAACAAGCCCTCTTTGGCTAGTCTATTCATACGCTGTTGGCCAATATGACCAAATCTAGCATGCCACACATTCACATCATTATCATATGAATTAGGAGATGTGAGAAGGGAATAACAAATATTTGCATTAACATAGTCAATATCTAATACAATGAAACCATCCAGAAAGTAACCATGACCATAGTAGTTTGTATTCAAATACAAATCTACACTTCTATTATGGAAGTTCACATTAAAACCTAATTTAACCAACACTAAAACAGACACTAAATTTCGACGAATCTCCGGAGCATACAACACATCATGAAGGAATATAGTGCGTCCATCACGCATATTCAGTTGGCATGTGCCAATTCCTTTCACTTCAGCTCTGGAGTTGTTTCCCACATAGATCCACTTAGTTCCAGTAGGTACTCGTCGGAATTCCACGAAGGATCCTCTATCCTTCGCTACATGGTCTGTCGCTCCTGAATCCACAGTCCACAGGGGATTAGATTCAGTCAAGAATACAGAACTTGACACATATGCAAAGTTCCCAATTGTACCAAGGGTGTGTACCTTCTTTGGCTCGCGACAATCGCGGGCATAGTGACCCTTCTGGTCACAGTTGTAACATTTCACCCTTGAGATATTCTTCACATGAAGACGTTTTCCTCTCTTTTGTTGGTTAATTCTTGGTTTCTTGCAAGAAGGACTTGATCCCTTGCATTTCCACATATTGAACGAATCAATGCGCTTGCGCTTAGAGCATGAAGCCCCTTCTGAGCTTAAAGCAACACAGAAAATATCTGTTTCCTGCTCTAATGCCTTGAGGCGATGATCAGCTAACTCAAGGTGGCGCACAGCATCCTCTAGATCTTCCATAACATGGTCAAGAGCTTTTAGTGCTTTTTGCTTTTCCAGCACACATTGAATTTTCATTTGCCAAATTTCATAGTTGTCACCTTTGAGCTTTTCACCTTTGTTCAGCTCGACAACTATGCTCTTTGTGGCTGAAGCCATTGATCTGAACACATCAGACATACATGCACGAGTTATTAATGCCTATTATTTATGCATCTATTTTGCACAAACCCATCATATTAATTAATAATTTTAAGTAAGGTTTCAGAATCAAAAGGTCACTATGTTTCCAATCATCCTCCAAAAATCCTAACTTAAAACTATCATTAATATGACTGTCATATGCAAAATCAATTCTATGAAGCTACAAAAACTTATATCTCTACCCACAGCTACCTACCCACAGCAACCAGCAATCACAGAAAGCAACGGATAATTGACATACAATATAACAATAAGGCTTTCACATAACATGGCTAACAAATAGGTTGCTACAACAACAACAATCAGGTAGATAACATTTACATAGGATGTTCACATAGCACACTCAACAAAAAAAAAAGCTAATACATTTTACAAATAACATTCACACGAACCGGGAAAGATCCTATTTTGGTCAATTTCTTGACCTTTTCCCTTGCAACAATGCAGTAATATTCGTTTACAAAATCTATCACAATTTTCTTATATGAAGCAGCACCGTTGACATCCCATATGCGATTCAACACATCTTGCCATTCAGGTGGAAGAGTGTTAATGAAAAATCGCACCATCTCTGACTGCGACATGGGATGACCATTCCATATGACCTGTTGAATCTTCCCGTTGACTTCAAGAACATGATCAATTAAGTCACCTTCCTCCCATCGATAATCAGTCAATTCAGCTATCAACTTAGAAAACTTTGCCTTTTGTTTATCGGTAATCACGCGAATAGGCGTACGTAACTGAAGGGGAGGCATTGTTCCTGCAACGAATGCAGAACAAAATTGGATTACATATAATCCACATAGACAAAATTGAAAAAAAAAAAAAAGAAACAAATTCCTTTTTTTTTTTTTTTTGAGTCAACGGTCAACGTCAAGTCAACGGTCAACGGTCAACGGTCAAGTCAACGGTCAACGGGTCGGTCAACCGGCAGGGTCGTCGGTCCGGTCCGATCCGGACCGGTCATGGATGGAGCGTCGCACGTGCGCCGTCGTCTGCGATGCGGCGCCTGCGTGCCGGGATGGTGGCGGTCGGTTATGCCGGTGCCGTCATGACGACCGGTCGCCCGCCAGGCCTGATCAGTACGATCCATTCCATCGTCGCCTTGCTTCCTGTGCAATCATATTTTTGTTTCGACTTACGAAAAATCGAAAAGATATGCGAACAACTCTCGGGTGTCGGGATTCCTTGCCCCGATCCGTACGGCCGAAGTTCATTTTGCGAAAAAACAATCATAAAAGATCATACAACATCATAAAATATCATACAAGTCGGGAAAACGCTAACACGGGCTCTGATACCAATGTTGGGATCGTTCGGATCCCCGAAAACCGGATTCGGCACCTAAACCGAACCCCTAAATCATATGCGGAAGATAAGCCCGGGAATGTCACGTATCACCGATCAAAAGCACACCACGGATTCAAGCGTACCTTGTTGGCCACAGATTAGACACCGATGCCGTATTGAAGAAGAGATTTCAGTTCCGTTCGATCCGATGTCGAAGATTCACAGTGGAGTGGAGATGGCGTCGCCTCTTGGCCTTGGAGAGAGAGAGAGAATCTTGAGAGAGAAAAATGAACGTACTAAATGCGAAAAGGTACGTTCATTCTCTTTCTCATCCCTTTTATAGGTGCCCTTTTCCACGGGCCTAATTCCCGTGGGCCGGGCCCTTAGGCCCATCGTGGCCGGGCCGACTTAGGCCCATGATTAAATCCTACAATAAGTTTAGAGAAGCCTTTCAAATCAAGTATCACTAAGTTCGAGCTTGATCAATTCCATACTTTGGCTGCCTAAACTTGAGCCTCTCATGGCCATTGGTTTGTATTAATGTTCAATTCTAATCTATTTGAATTAGGAGTTCCACGCTTTAGTGCATTTTCAAGGTTTTTGCTCTCGGGCCGCATTCAGTCCAAAGCTTTAAGTGCTCCTCGCACCTGGTGCTCCTCTTCTTAAGCAGTGTATGATATTAAAATGTGGGTACGTTATTTTTATGACATTCGATCGTGTTTTTTTTTCCCCAAAAATTAACAAGTTAAATGGAGAACAGAAAAAAAAAATAATAAATAAAATAAAATAAAATAAATTTGTAAGATGCCTGAGAATGGTTTGGAATCCTCTCAGCTAAGTTGGTGTTGAGCAGAATGTCTTCCAATTAGTAGCCCAACTCATTAAAAAACAAACTTAGCCCAAACCAAATCATACTAAGCCAAGCCCAAGCTCACTTAAGACTGTTCAAGCCCAAAGTTCATTCAACCAAATTAAGTTCACTTAAGACTGTACAAAGCGGATGATAGATTAAGCCCTGAACCCACTCTAATTCTACTTATTCTCTATTCTTTCCCCTGTTTCTCCTTACACTCAATCCGCTCACATAATCATTCCCAGGACATGAAGATATAATCTACTATTGATCAGACACACGCATAATCTAAGGTGACAACTACGAGCAACCATGATTCAGCCAGAACCATTCATATACTACCAGCAACCGCCATTGACCGCCTTCCGGAATACCACCGCCATCTCCATTCACTGGCCTTCCAAGATAAGGGCCCCCACTATTGCAGAACGTACTCAATATGTTAAGAAGAACCAAGGCCAATCCAAGCACTGAATGTACATTATTAGAGATTCGACAATATACATATCTGCGACTCTTGCTTGTTTTCCTCGCCAATAATCACCCCTTGTTAATGGACCAAAACGAAACTATGATTGGTAACTGTATCGGAAGCTTTGGTTGTCATTGAGGATTAGAGTCACGGCCAATGAAAAGATCTGACTTTCAACAATGAACCCGAGCAGAGCGTGTTGGGCACCCTTTTGAAACGGGAAAATTATCCAAAGAGTCCTAAACCTATTACACTTTTGCCAATCAGTCCTAAACCTTTTAATTTTGTCAATTCAATCCTAAAATTTTTCGTTCTTGCCAATTTAGTCCATCCGGCCAATTTTGGCCGGAAAATGCTGATGTGGACGCCAACGGTGCCACGTAGGATCACCGGCACTGAATTAGCAAAATTGACGATAACATTACAACTAAACATGACCCAAAAAAAAAAAAGAGAAGCTTCCAAACTTAGCTAAGGTGGAATTAGAGAAAGATTGAGCGTTAAATCAAGTTTAATATTGGATTGGGATTATCATAATCTCGTGCTGCTCTCTGTCCAGGCTAGGGGAGTGGTGGGAAGAGTAAGAAAAAGGAAAGTAAAAACTATATAAATTTAAGGACCACAAATCACTAGTAGTATTTGGACAAACTATATTAATTTATTTAAGGACTACAAATGTGGTTCATATGGGCCATGCTATCTGATGGTGCTAGGATAATTATGTTATGCCTAAGTTGGGGTGCGCACTTGAAAAGAGAGGTTTTATCGCAACTCTATTTTATGGCGTGAGAAAATATCATATGGTGAATATGTGTTATTTTGTGACTTTGAATAGGGTGCGAAAATCAAATGAGTTATGTCACCGATAAAGTGTAAGAGTAAGAGTGCACATTCAATGTCACAAAAATGACCACAAAAATAGCATGACTATCGCTTATTGGGTATGTGTTGTGTGGATCTTGGTAGCGCGTAGCCTTTAATTGATGCGGTGCAGATGTACCAAGTAATGAAAATTTCTGAATGTTAGCTTGGGGCTGTCCGGATTTGAAAGTGAGGAATGGTTAAGCTAAATAAACAAAGTATAGTTCTATATCCATAAATCATTATTTCTTTTCATAGTTTTGTCAATCATTTGCTTGTCAATCACCTGCTTTGGCCGAGAGAATCAAATATCAGGACATATATGGAAAATTAGGGGTACCGCACTCATGGCCAATTCAGAATCCCATCATCGCACTCGTCTCCTCTTAGAAATAGACCCTTGGCACGACATACAATTATTTAAGTAAGATTTTTCTAGATCAAAGGTTGTATCATCGATAATTCTTCTTCAATAAGCATCTGAGAATGAGAAAATGATAACTATGTGATGAATTCATTATTTGTTGTTTGAACTTAACCATTTAGTGTCCACATTGGAAAAAGACTAATACAAATTTGTGATACTGATGAGACAGAAAGAGAAAAGTTTTTAAGTTTTTAAGTATCAACGTTACATTAAACAAAGTATAAGATTTTTTACAACGAAATAAAAATTTTGGGCTATTATTATCATCATAATGGACTTAATTTAAGTTTTTTTCGGTGATCTTAGACTCCCACAAAGCTCTTTCAACTTAAAGTGAAAGTAAAAAATCTTTGTAATAATCAAAGCATGTTGAGTTAAAATGTTAATTTCGCAAAATAAAAAAAAAAATAATAATAGTCCTTCCGGACGTCGTTACTTCTTTATTCACCAACCATATCTAGATACTACTTTCACCAAAAAAACTCTCTCGCAGGAGAGCTCCCTCTACCTCTGGGTAGTCTTGAAATCCAAAAAAACCCTAAATCTTCTCCTCTAGTCTTCACTGCTTTTTGGTGAAATCATGGCTAATCCACTAAGCCGTTACCCAATAATCAAGCTTCCCCCTTAGAATCCATACCTATTTCATCTATAAACCCTAACCCTTCCCATTTTCATCCCCTCTGATTCTGCTTTCTCTGGATGATACTGCAGTCTTTGGCGTCTGATTTGCTGATCTTTCAAGTTTCTTCGCCTTTTCTATTTTGTTGTTGGTCCTCAGCCAGCTTTCGGTCTTAGCACAGCTACATGCCCTATGGAAGAATCGGAAGTTCGCCTTGCTGCCCTCTGTAAGCGACTGGGAAAGCTGTGGACAAAGAACAAAATCATCACAGTTGATGATGCAATAACCCCAGAGAAAATCGAGGAATGCCGACTATCTCTGATCGGCCAACTGTATCAGAACCCAAAGGTAAACATCCAAGCGTTTCAGAGTACAATGCGACGCGCCTGGAAAATGGAAAATGTAGAGATATCCCCATTAGGCCCAGGTATCTTCGAGTTCAGATTTGAGTCAGAGACAGACAGGGATAGAATTCTATACCAGGGTCCCTGGTCTTTTGCAAATAATTTACTCTTACTGAATTTATGGGAGCCTAATATACCTCCGGCTTGTTACAACTTTCAAACCTGTGAGTTCTGGGTGCACATACATGGTCTGCCGATTGAATGGATCTCGGAGAAAGTGATAGCTAAGGTGGCTGGGGAAATTGGTAGTGTCTCGGAGGTTAAAATTGAATCAAAGGGATATACATCTTACAAGATAGGGAAAGCCAAGGTAGAGCTCAACCTTACAAACCCTCTAATCTCAGGGTCAATTTTCAGCAACAGGGGAAAGCCTTTATGGCTAGATTTTCGATATGAAAGACTACCTCACTTTTGTTACTCATGCGGGAAGATAGGACATTACTCTCAAACCTGTGCAGAGGTCCCTTTTAATGAGAACGCATCTAGAAAGAAGAAAGAGCTACCTTTTGGCCCATGGTTAAAAGCAGAAATTAATGAGGTTAGCCCTTACTGGGATATTTTTTATGGGAAGTCTATAGCAGAATTGAGGGAAGAAGAAGTCATACTTGAAACACCGATGGATGCCGCTGCGATTGTGGTGTATCAGGGCTCGCCCTCAGATTTGCAAAAAACCAGCATCAGCAGGGCAACTGAACGTGGAAAGGCCAAGCTGAAGGATCCCATGGTAATGGAAGAAATCATGGAAGAGCAGCACCATTCACTGAAATCAGGAGGAATCTCCCTTGAGGGCACCCAACCAGATTCTCTGGAAGATCGAAACATGAAAGCATGTAAGAAACTGCATGTCAATAAAAAACAGAAGCGATACTCTCCATATGCAGTGCAACACTCAAACAATGAAATATTAGATGTGACTCAACTGCTGGAGACGCCTGTTCAAACATGGGAAGAAGTACAACAAAGGGCTTTGGTGGCTGGCCCAAACAAGCCACCGGGTTACAAATGAAACTTATATGTTGGAATTGTCAGGGTTTAGGCTCCCCCCTGACAATTCAATCACTACGAGCTTTAGTAGCTCAAGAAAAGCCTACGGTTCTATGTTTATTGGAAACAAAGAATAGAGAAGATGTGGTTCAAAGAATGCAGAAGAGACTCAAGTTTCAGCATCGATTCACTGTTAATCCTAGAG
The DNA here is from genome assembly GCA_007663325.1 of Eucalyptus pauciflora. Taxonomy (NCBI): domain Eukaryota; kingdom Viridiplantae; phylum Streptophyta; class Magnoliopsida; order Myrtales; family Myrtaceae; genus Eucalyptus; species Eucalyptus pauciflora. The sequence continues at coordinate 1,491,674 of VMYD01000366.1, read as the reverse complement.
GCTTGGCTGGGGGTTTAGCACTTTTCTGGAATGAGCAGGTTACCATTTCCATTATATCTACTACTCCGTCTTATATCGACTTAATCTGCCATTTGGAAGAGACAAAACAGAGAATGAGGGTTACTTTTGTTTATGCACCAACTGACTTTCAGCAAAGAGTACAGCTATGGGAGGAAATTTCTCAGATGACCAGGCTGAATCGGGACCCGTGGCTGTGTGTTGGGGACTTTAATGACATCTTATATCAGTGGGAGAAAGTGGGAGGAAGAGTGGCTGAATACTACAAATGTAAAGCTTTCCAAGACTTTCTTAATGAATGTGGCCTCATGGACCTAGAAGGTAAGGGTTGTGCCTATACATGGGCAAACAACCGAGAGGGGGATGCTTTAATTAGGAAGAGGCTGGATCGAGCTCTGTGCTGTCTGGATTGGAGAGTTTCTTTCCCCTCAGCGGAAGTCTATGCCTTACCTGCTATTGGATCGGATCATAGCCCTATTTTATTAACCCTATTTCCTCAACAGCTCAGACGCAAAAAAGAATTTAAATTTGAAGTTTTCTGGGTAGATGACGAGGAGTATGAACCTCTTGTCTTGGAAGCTTGGAAATCTTTTGGAGGGGAGAACATACCTCTATCAATCAGATCAAAAAAGGTGGCTGATAAGCTGATGGAATGGAGTAGGAAAAAGTTTAAGCATGCAGAAAAACAAATCTCAATGCTGAAAAGAGAGATGCAGGACATCACCAATCATTCTACCTCTAATTCTGACACACAAAGGATGCAGTGGTTAAAAATGGAGATAGAGAGGCTATGGAGACAGGAAGAAATATATTGGGGCATGAGATCCCGGATTCATTGGCTTAAATGGGGAGATAAAAACTCTAAATACTTCCATGCAACCACAGTGCAAAGACGTCAAAGAAACAGAATAGTTATGCTGCAAACTGACCAAAATGAATGGTGTCGAGATCCCATACAATTAAAGGAGATGACAGCCAAGTATTTCAAAGAACTATATACTTCAACAGGGCCAAGAAATTTCCAACCAGTCATAGATCACATTCCATGCATGGTAAATGAGGAGATGAACCATAGCCTAACTGGAGATGTAACGCTACAAGAGGTAACTACAGCAATCTTTCAATTAGGGGCTCTCAAAGCTCCTGGACCGGATGGATTGTGTGGAAAGTTCTATCAACATCATTGGCCAGATATTCAGGCAGAAGTTTTTAAAGAGGTGACATCTTTCTTTAACTCAGGAAAACTCAACCCTGAGCTGAATCAAACCTATATTACCCTCATACCGAAAGTACAAAACCCAGAGAGGTTGGAACAGTTTCGCCCTATCAGCCTATGTAACTTTGCCTATAAAGTCATCTCAAAAATCATGGCAAATCGACTTAAACAGTGGCTACCAGACTTAATATCAACGGAGCAAAGTGCATTTGTAAGCGGGAGGCAAATACAAGACAATATACTCATTGTGCAGGAAGTACTTCATCAACTACGTATTCGAAAACGGAAAAAGAATTTTCATGCGTTGCTGAAAATTGATATGAAGAAAGCATACGATCGTGTCGAGTGGGACTTCCTCAAAGCAAGCATGCAAAAAATGGGTTTCTGCGACATGTGGGTCTCATGGGTCATGGAATGTGTATCTACAGTGTCTTTCAAAGTTAAGATAAATGGTGAACCTTCAGAATCCTTTAATCCTACTCGTGGGATAAGACAAGGTGACCCTCTATCGCCATATTTATTCATTATTGTGGCGAATGTCCTATCTCTGTTGCTGAAAAGAGATATGGAGAATGGCAGCATTAAGGGAATTAAACTCAATAGACATTGCCCCTCACTCTCTCATCTACTCTTTGCGGATGATTTAATGTTATTCTTGGAAGGCAAGTTAGTTGAGTGTCAAAATGTAGCAATGACCCTGCATCAATATTGCTTTGCGTCTGGACAAGCTATAAATTTAAACAAATCTGGGATGCTTTTCAGTAAAGACTGTCCAAGAACATTGAGAAGTAACTTGACTAGTGAAATGAGGGTATCGGAGCTGGAAAAGACAGGGAAATACCTTGGAATTCCGTCTGATTGGGGTGAATCTAAAAGGCAAATGTTTGACTGGATTCTTGCAAGAGTTAACATGAAACTTGAGGGCTGGAAAGAGAATTTTTTATCGAAGGCAGGGAAAGAAGTTCTTCTTAAAACAGTGGTTCAAGCTCTACCGCAGTATGCAATGTCCATTTTCAAGATTCCTTTATCTATTTGTAGAGCGATTGAACGGAAAATAGCATCCTTTTGGTGGAAAAATAACGGGGACAGAGCTGGTTTGCATTGGAAAAACTGGGACACTCTTAAGTTACGAAAGGATGAAGGTGGGCTAGGCTTTCGCGATCTTATCAAATTCAACGAGGCATTATTGGGTCGGCAAGCTTGGAGATTAATGCAGAATCCAACTTCTCTTTGGAGCAGACTTTTCAAAGGCCTATATTTTCCCCACACAGATCTACTACACGCTGAAAAAGGGTCTAGGCCATCATGGGGTTGGCAAAGTCTACTATTGGGTAGAAAAGCTATAAATTCTCTATCTCGGTGGGTTGTTGGAAATGGCGAAAAAATACATATAAGAAATGATCAATGGCTACCAAGAGGATTAATAGGAGGCCCTGCCAATAGCGATGATCCAACACAGGTTTCAGAACTTATAAACAGAGATTCTGCTATGTGGAAGGAAGACAGGATACGAAATCTTTTCGACCACGAAGTGAGTAACGAAATCCTAGCAATCCACCTTAACCCCCAATTCCCAGAGGACAAACTGGTATGGAAACCAACTAAAACAGGGCAGTTCACAGTCAAGAGTGCATATAATCAGATCAAGGCACAAGAAGCAAAGCAGCAGCACAATCAGGCCTCATCATCATACCGAACACCAAGATCTTTTTGGAATAGAATATGGCATGCACGAATTCCACCAAAAGTGCGATTTTTCCTATGGCAAATCTGTCAAAATGCTCTAGCAACAAAAGAAAACTTGTATCGCAGACATATTATACCTGAAGCAACATGCATGATTTGCACCAGAAATCCAGAATCAATTGAGCATCTTTTCCTCCTTTGTCCATGGACGCATCAAGTATGGGCGACTGCTGGTGTGAAAATACAGAAGGAAGGTCAGGGGATAACTCGAATGGAGGAATGGCTGACAAATTTCAAGCATACCTCTATCTCCTTTGAGCGACTTGCCCTCTTACTCTGGCAAATCTGGAAATCCCGCAATGACTGGTGTTTTAGAGCAAAACCGCCGAGTCCTCAACACATCATCACCTCAGCACAAGCCATGGAAGATAACTTTAATAGATGGGTGGGCACAAAGAGCAAACAAAATCAGGCGCAGCCACACCTACCCCAGACTTCGACACCTCAATCCGCCCAGAATTCGCCCTTGTCAACGCACGGGCTATCGCGACCTCGGCGTACCCTGCAACCAGACCAGACTTCGACAGAGCTGTCTCCTCTGTTCAACCTCCCTCAGACAGGGGAACCTCCACCAATTCATACAAATTCGAGCAAAACGCCTCTATGTGGTAGGCAACCAGCTTCGCCACAGATAAATCCCCAGATGAGCCATCACCTGCCTCCAACGGAACCCCTTTCAAGCCACCACTCACCTCGGACAGCAACGCCTCCCCGACATAACCCTCTTCGCACTGCGGATATTCCACCAAATAGCGCCTCTTCAAACGACACGCCTCTGCAGCAAACCTCTCACCATACTGAAACTACTGCAACACATGACTCGAATCAGATCCGCAACCCTCCGATGAACGGCCCCCCTCAGATCTGGAATCCTCCGGCAAAGGGTGTGCTAAAGGCAAACGTGGATGGTTCTTTCTTCTCAGAAACAGGGGAAGCGGCCGTGGCGTGTGTTTGTCGAGACAGCAGAGGAGTTCTCGTCGGTGGCTTTGCCCGCACAGTCCGAGTGTCTTCGGCTCTTCAGGCGGAAGCACAGGCTCTCTTGCAAACCCTAAAACACTTTGAAGGAAACGAGGAAAAAGAGATAGAAGTGGAGTCAGATTGCTTGGAACTGGTGCAGTCTTTGGAGGAAAGTACTTTAATCTCGTGGGGTATTCACACGTTGGTCAGCGAACTCCAGGCACGTGTGAAGTCTTTCACACGGTTAAAAATTAAATATTGCCGAAGAGAATGCAACACTATCGCAGATTGGGTTTGTAAGGCCCACCGTAGAAAAGCCCTCTCAGCTAATTGGGTTTCTTATCCTCCGTCTTCTCTTTTGGACCTATTGTGTACTGAAGCTCCTTTATATGAATGAATGAATAGCATCTTTGTCGACCAAAAAAAAAAAAAAAAAAAAAAAACCATATCTAGTAACCCTCACTTTCAACCCACAATTACTATTGAAGTTCTATTTTGGATATAGGGGTTATTTCAAGTTTAGTTTTTTTTTTTTAGGGTATTTAGAATTTTGAGGTTAATTAGAGGTTAAGAGATTACTCGAGGTGTATTTACTAATCACGGATTACTTATGATATTGAGATTATTTAAGAGTTTCGTTGAGGACAATTCGGTGTCAATGAGTTATTAAGGGTGTAGGTATCATAATCGAGATTATTTGAGCTCATTTTTAAATCAATTAGGGTTTCTTTCAAGTTTAGAGGTTAATCCAAAAGTGGAGATTTTCATAGGTTAATTATCTCCTACCGTTTTTAGGTCATATTTGTATTTTTTTATTTTTTGAAGTTCAGGATTTTATTTGGTGCTCCTAGGTGGTATTTTGTATTTAGGGAATAATTGAAAATTATGTGGATTTTAGGGATAATTTCCCCACCCTGCATGCGGGGTGGGAGTTGTACATGGTTATGGTTGGCCCCCATCGCTATAAACACACGCCTCTACGCCATCATGCCTTTAAATTTTGCGAATTTCTTTGTATGAATTGAATGACTTTAGTAACATAGAGTTTCTCATGTTCTCCGCACTCTTCTGTATTAATAATTAAAATAATACTAAAAATATTTAGTCCCCCTTTTATCACTAATTAACCGATGGGAATTTTTTTTTTTCTAAATTGAATTCTTGCATTTCAATTCTTTGTTCCTTTCTTCTTCTAATTTTCAATGGAGTAATTTTACTCTTCTCGCGATACGGACTTATTTGAAGAGGAAAATGTCTTGTTAGGTTAAGGTTACAGATCCTAAAGTCACCGACTTTTTTTCTTAGCCCCCGCGGGTCACCGTCTCCGCTGCCGCCGTCCTCCGTCTCAACACGGGGTCCAGCAAGCCGTCTTCCCCCGTCCGGTTTGCTGTCACAAATTCTCGTACGCAGGGAACCCATTTCTACACTCGGGCGATGTTTCAGCATCCGGTGGGGCATCGGCTATCTGAAACAGTAGAGAAGCAAGCAGCTTGTAGAACTTGGTAAAACCCCGGTGGTGTGAAGTGATGTCGCCTCGCCCTTGGTAGTAAGGTGGAAGGGCGAGGCATATTTTTGGCATTGCCACCCCGGGCTAAACAGATGATGATACTGAGCTGGTCGGCTGCGAGTGCAAGGGTTCGCAGGCTTTCCTTGTCGCTGCTGAGTCTCAGTCGTCTGCCTCTGTCCGACGGCGATGCCGGCTGTTGCAGGAGGTTCTTGTCTCCTCCTCCTTCTAGTTCCGACCCTTATAGCTATTACCTCCGTGGTGTCGCCAACGCTGCCGATACCGCTTCGGGTCGGTTTTCTGCCTCGCGGTCCTTCTCGAGTATTGCCAGTGTAGACGAGAGCGCCGCATATTCGGGGATAGAAACGGCATTGGACTCGGTGGTCAAGATTTTCACTGTCTCCAGCAGCCCCAACTATTTGCTTCCCTGGCAGAACAAGCCCCCTCGCGATACTTGGGGTTCTGGTGGGTACCCCTCCTCATGTTCCCAATTGACCATTGTTGTCTCCCCTATCTAAAAATCTAATCTATTTCCCTGCTGACTGAACTGAAGGATTTGTCATTCCTGGCAGAAGAATTGTTACCAACGCTCATGTAGTTGCAGACCATACGTTCGTTCTCGTGAGAAAGCATGGTTCGCCTAACAAGTATAGGGCACATGTCCAGTCTGTTGGTCATGAATGTGACTTGGCCATTCTGAGAGTGGACAGTGAAGAATTCTGGGCGGACATGCGTTTCTTGGAGCTCGGAGACATTCCATTTCTACAAGAAGCTATAGCTGTTGTTGGGTATCCTCAAGGTACTTGCCGTTCAATTCCCAACCTATATTACACGATTAGTGAGTGACAAATTAACTCTTATTTCTCTGTAGGTGGGGACAATATCTCCATAACCAAAGGTGTTGTCTCCAGAGTTGAGCCTACTCAATACGCGCATGGTGCGACTCAACTTATGGCAATCCAAATTGATGCAGCTATAAACCCGGGAAATAGTGGGGGTCCTGCTCTCATGGGTGATAAAGTTGTCGGTGTAGCTTTCCAGAACCTAACCGGTTCTGAGAATATTGGGTGAGTTCTTCTGTTCCTTTTATGATGAGAACATTGGTCACGCTCTACATACCAGACTTCTATTGCGCAGACCTTGCTTTATTCCCTCCTTTCTCATGTAGGCACTTTTTCTGTTAGAACTTCCTGATACACTTAGAACTTAAAAATTATGCTAAACCTTTTTATCTTGTTAAATTCCAATCGACTCACTTTGTGTTCTCTGTAGAGCTATCATACATGAATAATTTCTTTTTGGACTTCCCCCTAGACACTTTCAATTTAAGTTGAGTAGAATCAGCTGTTCGCTTATCGATGGATGTACTTACTCAAACCGGTCATTCCTCTTTGTCCAATTTGATTGTTATCTAGCATGCATCGAGAATCCTAGTCAAAATGTGCTCGAGTTGTTGATTCAAGCTACATTCTATCTTCAACGATCATGTGCATATCTGTCCTGTTTCGTGGATGGAGAAACCTATCACCTCAACAGCAAATCATCAACCTTCTTGTATCCTGCCAGTGTTACTGTGGCTACTGTTCTGGCCAAAAAACCCTTCTCGTACTTTACTTAAGCAAAAAGTTCCAGTACTGAGGCTTGGCTAGCTGATCACTCTTTGCAACAATAAGGATAGTGCGACTTCTTAGCATGAGCTTCTTATAATATAACTGAGCGTTCAGATTTGCATTATAGAGTTGCCTTGGCCATTGCACTCCTTTTAGCTTCATATGCATGGTTGTGTACCTAGAAAGGCATCACGTGGATACTTAATGAATTCCTTTCTTTTAATTGCTGTCACAAAACTATATCACTATCAGTACTTCATGCAGATCATCATCACTATATGCCATAGAATAAATGCATATCTTCAAAATCACATATTTATAGATTTTAACAATTGAATATGAGCGTGTTCAACAGATAATTCTTTCTGGCTTGGATTCATTTTGAAGTTACCATACTTCTAGAAGTCAATATAGTTAATTAAGGTGGTTGGAATTGCTAAGAAGTTGTAATCATTATTTGGAGGTATTTTCTCTTGTAATTCTCATAAATTATTTCTCTTAGTTCTCCACTAATTTTTTATTTATGATTTGTAGATATATAATTCCAGTTCCAGTAATCAAACACTTCATATCTGGTGTTGAAGAAAGTGGAGAATACACGGGATTTTGCTCCCTTGGCTTGTCATGCCAGCCAACTGAAAATTCTCAACTGAGAAACCACTTCGGGATGCTACCAGAAATGACTGGAGTTCTTGTAAACAAAATCAACCCTCTTTCAGATGCTTATAAAATCCTCAAGAAGGATGATATCGTCCTTGCATTTGATGGTGTGCCCGTGGCAAATGATGGAACAAGTATGTTTATAAAATTATAGCATTCAGCCGTAGTTTGCCATATAGTAATAGCAGTGAATATATTCGTGTAAATATAATTCTTGCTAGTCAAAATACATGGATAGTACTAATTTCATAACCACCCTGGCTTTACTCGTAGCCACTCTCAATGGGTCATGCATTTTTTTGTCTTTGGCATCTCAGCAATTTCAGTCTTTTTGAGTTTGTAATAGTTAGGCAAAAGTACCTGGCTTTCTGTCTTTGTGACGCTGGGATTTTCTAACGGTTTTGTTTTTGTGCTTTTTCTGGCTTGTGTTTTGTTGAAACTAATGCTCTTTCTATGCTATGCATATTGCAGTTCCTTTCCGGAACAGAGAGCGCATTACATTTGATCATTTGGCATCCATGAAGAAGCCGAATGAAACGGCCTTAATCAGAGTTCTTCGGGATGGAAAAGTGAAAGAATTCAGCATAACCCTCCGACCTGTGAGTCATTCTGACATTTTTTCTCTCTGAATTATGTCTCAGTTATGTTTGTATGATACCATAAATTTGTTAGCAGATATTGTTCTTGAATGGCAAAGAAGTTGCAATATCTCCTAACATGTAAAGCCAAATTGAAATATTTAATAGTTTGTTCACCTTAGAAGATTTCTCCAGCGAGAAATAACAAGCGGATTGATGATCCCCTATTTCATCTTTTGGATTGATGATTTTGAGTTGAGGATGGAGATCTAGTTTCTTTGATTGGCTAGGAGGTACAATTGTTAATGGTTATGATGGGATCATATCATTAACAAGTTTAATAAATAGAAATCATTCTTATGCAAATACTGAAAGGCAACTGTGAACGACAAGAGCATTATGCTTGGAACTAGAACATCGACAGATCTGGTACTTGCAAAATTTGTTACACTGCTGTTTAAAATGACCTTCGAGCATAGGCATGAATATATTTAGTCGCATTATGGCATAATAAATAGCAAAGCTTTTACCACCGATGTGGTTGGCTGAGGGGGACATGGTTTGCTTTTCCCAACTTGTCCTGTGGAGATGACGGCCTCACTCAAAATGAGCGAGAGTTATGACTCACACTGAAAATTCTGATGGTGTTTTTCATGTTAAAACCTCGTGATCTCTCTCTCTCCCTCTCTCTCTCTCTCTCTCTCTCTCTCTCTCTCTCTCTCTCCCTCTATCACAGTGACAAAGGGTAGTGGTTTGTTAAGCAACTATACTTGCATGAAGCATTCCCATTTTTCCAGTATTGATAAGGAAAGCTTTTGATATACAGCAGAAACCATTCGAAATAGAGTCAATCTCTTATTGGCTTCTATATTTGTGTTATGGGTCTTAGTAACGAGATGTTCAAAGGCACTAGTTAAGACCACTAAAAATAGTTATGTGTAAAAACACTTTAAAAATTGAGTATGTTTTCCAAGCACAACTGATGGCCTTAAGCAAGTGCCTTAGGGGCACTTTTAAACATTTTCCTTATGTTGTTATCTTGGCCGATTTTTCTTGCTCTAGAAATACATAGATGCTATTTTATCCTGGCAGCCTTAATGCTTATAGTTTATGAAGTTCTTGTTTCCATTCTTCTATAAAATTATATAATGTCACCCTGTGGATGGGTTCCATTATCCAGTTGCTCGACTAATTCAAAGCAGTTGCTTGTTGAAGAATTTTTAAGTTCTAGCCCTCATGCACCTTCAGGGTCACTTAAAACTTTGCACAAATATTTTGTTCTCACTTTCATGATATTTTCATCAATGTCTATAACAATTAGTGATCGGACATCAGTGAACTTGCATTTAACAGCATCCTCTTTGATGTTTGAGAAGGATTCAATGTCAAGCCTGTTAATGGCGATTTGAACTCATCTAACTCTGGCCAAAAAAAATCATCATACAAATGTCTGTAGAGTCTAGGGGAACTTATTTTCTTACTTGAAGCAAAAGATTAGGTACCCAATTCCCACAATTATTATCCGGTGATAAACCAGATGAGGCACAAACAACCATTTTCCTACCTCCATTTTAGGTGGGGGGTAAATATGAGCCTACCTTCAACTACATTCTAAAGTGTTTTAGTGAGGACTTTTCTGGCTGGAAATTATGATAGGGCAAGCAAAGAATCTAGCTGTCACAAATTGTGAGTTGGTCAGAGAAAAAGATCAACTACCTTAATAAACAAAAAGAAAAAATATATGAGCCATTTTTTTTTTGTTGAGTAAGCGAGCATAATTATTCACAAAATAGATTAGGGCAGTATGGCATTAGCTCGAACACAGCAACAACAAAATTACAACAACATCCATCTACGACAAATGTCTATATGTTGAGAGAAAGCAGCAGTATCACTTAGTCTCTTATCACCCTATAGATGACATCATGCTAAACAATAAGAAGAATATAACTATTAGAAACAACATAAGAGTCTTCATGTATCTATTAATTCCTCGCAGCCCATATGTGAGTAATTGTTGCACACCATGCTAACTTGAAAATCACAGCAGGAACGGTTGGCCTCTCCAATTCCTTTAAGCCCATTGCAGTTCTTAATTCCAACTCTGTAGAGATCTAACAACACATCTGCTATGAACTCGCTGCCGTACTTCTTTAGATAACACACATTCCATAATTGATGACCACTTGACTCAAAGTGAGATTCATAAAGAGCACAACACTCATTCATAGAAGAAAAATCTTTCTTATCCTATCCTTTGTGGATAGCGTGTGTTCAAAATGGCCAGTCAGCATATGAGGCTATGCTTTGGTACGTTAGTGGAGAACAAATCAGCTTGTACCATTCCACTTTCTTTGCTTCTTTGAAGATGACATAGTCTAATGGACCTTATCAGGCTGCCTTGATAGATAGAGTCCCACAAAGATGATTGAATCAATACCGAATCATCTGATCTTGCAATAGGCTAGTTCCATATGCTATCTTCAATAACATCAGCAACTTTGGCTTGGAGAGGGAGACCAGAATCACACACAATCCTTCTTCTGAAGATTTCCAACAAAGCGCCCAACGAATGCCGTGGATCCTTTGACAGAAAAGTTCTCTTTCCACCCCAAATTACATATTGAATAAAAGGTCTAAACTTATGTCTAAGCTTAAGCAATTTCCTCCAAACATAAGAGGAATTAGCAGAAGAAGCAACCTGTCATATGCTATTATTCTTCAAGAAATAAGCTTTAACACAAGCTATTCAAAGGGATCCGGATTCAATCAATAGCAACCAAATTAACTTTGGCTACAGCTTTATTCCAGTGGTATATTTGCTTCAATCCCGATCCCCTTCTTTCGTTGGTAGATAAACAACCTCCCATTTCACTTTCAGTCCTCTCAACTTATCATCAGTACCAGTCCAAAGAAAGAAATTACAACACCTGTCTATTGCTTTGATGACTTTTTTGGGCAAAATAAAGATAACACACCAATAAGAGACAGTGCCGTATAGGACTGAGCTTATGAGTTGTAACCTGCCAGCAAAAGACAACCTCCTAGCAGGCCAGCTTCTTAACAAAAAGTCTCTCAATTAAGATCTTGCATCAGCTTCAGATAGCTTCCATGGTATTAAAGGAAGCCCTAAATACTTAACAGGTGGAGAACCTCTTTTTAAACCACTCAGCTGAACCATCTCCTGCGGATACATTGCGGTTTTCATTGGATTCAAAATTATGCTTGAAAGGTTATAGAAGCACTGAAATGTTTCCAATGTCTCCTTTGGAGCCCCAACAAGTCCATCAGTTAGTATCAAAATATTATCAGCAAAACAAGTATGAGTGAGCTTTATTTTTAGCACAAATGATGAAACTTCAGATTTCCTTGCTTAGCAGCCTTACATAACACTTCAATCACCATAAGAAAAATTTGGGTCACCTTGCCTGAGATCCTTACCACCTTGAAATCAACAGTTAAGGCTACCATTAATAGTAACAGAGAAGCATGCAGAAGCAATGCAAAATTTTTAGGGTTTAGGACACCCAACGCGGCCATGACATTCAAAATAAAAGGCTAATGCACTTAAGCAAAGGCCTTCATAAGATATGCCTTTATAACACCCTTAGAAGACAACTTCTTTCTTGTGATAGTGCTTAACATCTTCAAGAGCAAGCGAGATATTATCAGCAATTTTCCTACCCTCGCCTCAATGAAAGCTCATTGGTTCTTACTGACAAAATAACAGAGCACTATCTTCAATCAATTTGCCAGGATTTTAGTTATGCATCTGAAGACAACGTCCAGTGGGAGATAGGCTTATAATCAGCCATCTCAGAGGCATTGTGGACTTTAGGGACCAAAGTGATACCAGTAATTCACCCATTGATTATTCTGAAAGAAGCTAAGTATAGCAGCACTAAAATCCTTACCAGTGTTAGGCCGAGAATCTTTAAAAAAAATGAGAGGAATACTCATCAGGTTTCAGCCCAAAGAGATGCTTTGATTTCCTCAGCTGTAATACGAACACCCACAAGATCCTGTAGATCACAAGAAAGTTAATATTCAAGTAATCACTTCAGCTGAGAGATGATTCCACTGGAGCAATTAACATCTGGAGCACCCTATAAGTCTTAATGAAAGCCCGCAGTTTCTGCCACAATTTCATCATGCTTCTTATAAGATACTTCCATTACTTGCCACCGGAGATCTAATAGTGTTCCCCAAAGTTCTCACTTTCTCCACTTAATGAGAAAACAAGTATTTGGATCACCAAGCTTTGGCCAGGTAACTCTAGATTTTTGTTTATAGAAAGCTTCTCAGCTCGCTGCAGATGCCCCACTTCAAGTCTAATTGTCCGCTCTTCCTCAGTTAAACTCTCCAAGTGATTGCTCCTGAGAGCATGCTGGACAGCAGCAAGCTGAAGTTTTTTTATTTCCACTTTCTCAGGCAAAGCACCAAAAAACCTCTTATATAATGAGCAATGAGCAATACAATGGATTTTCAGTCACTGCTTCATTCCAACCAGAATGCACAATTCCCTTATACTCATCATGATCTGTCCAGAAGTACTTGAGATACTTCTTGCATTTAACTTCATCAATCTCTAGCTGAAGTAAAGCATAAGAATGATCAAAATAGCTTGCTACCCTCCAGGGCTTGCTTTCATGGGATAATTCTGTCATTCTTTGCTTTTCACATGAGCCCGTTCTAACTGCATAGCATGGAGCAATGAAGGATGTATTCAGTAGCCCCTACGTTTACCCCCTGTTTGTGTACCAAGTATATGTTGATTGATCTTAGTATATATGCGATTGCCTTGTCAGCAAAGAGAGAATTTTGGAAGACTGTTACCATATTTAACATTTGAAAAATAATGGATTTTGCAGTTGCAACAGTTAGTTCCAGTACATCAGTTTGACAAGCTTCCAAGTTATTGCATATTTGCGGGTCTGATATTCGTTCCACTCACCCAACCCTACCTTCATGAATATGGTGAAGACTGGTATAACACATCGCCTCGGCGGTTGTGTGAACGTGCACTAAGGGAACTCCCAAAAAATGCTGGCGAAGAACTCGTTATTCTTTCACAGGTTTGTATTCTTCCACATTCTACTAGAGACTATTGACTTCTTGTATCAGCAGTAAGTTTTTGTTGGATAGGATGATCAACGACCTGTGTTTGATTAAAAGCTATGAGGGAGGTGTATGCTGAACTTAATGAATGTTGTAAGTGATATGAGAAGCCTTTCTTTGAGCCTGATACTTGGTCATTGTGACTGCAAGATGTGATATCGGTTGGGAACCATGCTCCTTTTCATCATTCGCAAGAGGTGTCAGAATAGCCAGATATCTCTAACTATTATGATGTTCCCAAAACTGAATCAGTTGAGATTATTATAGGACGTGAAAGAAGACTAAAAAGGTAAATCTAAAGGCTATATTCAAATTACTAACCAATTCTGACTGCTACAGGTCCTGATGGATGACATCAATGCAGGGTACGAACGTCTTGCAGAATTACAGGTACCTGCATCACGGGATGGATGAATTTCATTATTGAACTTGTGTTTTAAAAAACAAAGGAAATTTCCAGGGGTCACTTCAAGAAATTGGAAGGATAGAATTCAACTATTATGGTTTCTTTGTAACGCATACAATCAATCTTGCCATTTTAATAGTGCTACTGACGAATTGGAAAAAAATGAAGGTAGAAAAGAAAATCAAAACAAGCATTATGAAGGAAGTCAGTGCTGTCAATTTTTAGTCTGGCCAACTTACAAACTGTCCCCGGCTATTAATTTTAAGCCAATATGCATCTGATCTCAGTGGGTTATGGCCGCTGGTTCTTTCTCCACTAGGAAGTTGTCCTGTTTTTTGTGAAACTAGAGTAATTAACTACTGCTCTTATTTTGTGATTGACAGGTGAGGAAGGTGAATGGAATTAAAATTGAAAATTTGAGGCATTTGTACCGGCTTGTGGAGCACTGCACTAGTGAAAGCATACGATTTGATTTGGACGATGAAAGGGTAATTGTATTCAACTATCATACGGCTAAAATTGCCACCTCCACAATTTTGAAGCGCCATAGGATACCCTCTGTCGCATCGACTGATCTCATTGATGAACAGAACAGCCAGGAAGACTTGGCTTGCCCTGTCTAAACATTCTTTTAAGGCTTTATATAAGGCGGTAAAAGGCCTTCTGAGTCCCTTTATTCGAAAGCATTCACTCATGGTCCTGCTTGATATGTGATGAGCTAGTCAATTATTGAGTAAGCTAAAACTTTCCATTGCTTTCTTGTTTTTTGGCGCATGGACTGTTGATTGAATCAATTGAAAGTTTGAGACTCAATTACATTCCTTGTGCAAATTTCCTCAATTTCCATCACTTTTCGAGATTACTAACTACCTGGCCAATAATTATTTATGAAGCTTAAGTTGTCAACTCCCATTTGAAATTACAAAATCTTATAGAAGTCCGTTATTGTCATTTATTTGATTATTTTGGAATCATCAATTTCAAATTAAAAGGTTCAAATGTTGAAATATCTATCTTTATTTGGGATAACTGTAAAAAATAATGTTGAACTTCGCTCTCCTTATCAATTTCCTCTTCACAATTTGACATCCATATTCGTGCTTCTTTCCAATTTAAAAAGACCAATTTGCCCCCATGCGCACCAAAATTTACAACCAAAAAGTGAAATGCAAGGTTGAGGATGAGAGAATTTGAGAGTAATTGGTGACTTAGGGCCTGTTTGGGGCCTGTTTGGTAACCATCCAAACAGTGCCTGATTCTGATTTTTTGTTCCCAGAATCAGTTTCGGACGAGAATCGCGTTTGGTAAAATTTTTGTTCCCGGGACCAAATTTGTTCTCAGGAACAGATTGGGAAGAGAATCAAGAATCAAAAAAAAGTTGATTCTTGTTCCGAGAATCAATTTGAGAATCAAAAGTCTTCTTCTTCTCTTTTCTTTTTCTTCATTGGCCGCCATCCCGCGACCGTCGCCCGCCACCGTCCGCCGTCGCCGATCACCGGCAATTGGTCCGACGGGCTTGCCGGAGGCTCTCGTCTGGCCTAAAAAAATAAAAATAAATAAAAATAAAAATAAAAATAAAAAAGAAAAAAAGAATAGGAGAAAAAAGAAAAGAAAAAGAAAAAAGAAGAATAGGAGAAAAATAAAAAATAAATAAATAAATAAAAGAAAAAGAAAAAAGGAAAAAATAAAATAAAATAAAATAAAAAAAGGAAAAAAATAAAATAAAAGGAAAATTAAAGAAAATAAAAAAATAAAAAAAAAAGTAAGAAAAACATAAAAGAAAAGGAAAATTAAAGCAAATTAAAAAAAGGAAAAAAATAAATAAAAAGAAAAGGAAAAAAGAAAAGAAAAGGAAAATTAAAAAAAATAAAAAATAAAAATAAAAAAGTAAATAAAAATAAAAGGAAAGGAAAATTAAAGAAAAATAAAAATAAAAAATAAAAAAAGGAAAAAAATAAATAAAAAGAAAAGGAAAAAAGAAAAGAAAAGGAAAATTAAAGAAAATTAAAAAATAAAAATAAAAAAGGAAAAAATAAAATAAATAAAAATAAAAGGAAAAAAAATAAAAGAAAAGGAAAAAGAAAAAAATTAAAAAAAGAAAAAAATTAAAAAAATTATTTAAAAATTAAAATAAATTGATTTGGAACAGAATCAATGAATACGGTACCAAACACAATTCTATTCCAGAATCAGAAATTTTGTACAGTTACCAAACACGTTGTTTTACTCAGAATCAGTTCCCGGGAACAGAATCAAAAATAATCATTTCTGATCAGAATTTGTTCCCGGGAACAGAATCGTTACCAAACGCGCCCTTATAAATTATCTATGGATGAGAAATGCAATTTGAAATCTACTGCATAAAATTGAGGACGGTTATTATAAATTTTGAAATATGGAGAAGGAAACTCATATGCAAAAAAGCGAGGACAGTAGCTATAAGTTTCGAAACGTGGAGAAGGGAATTGATAGGGGGAGCAAAGTTATGGGTCCTGTTTGTAATTTTCCCTATATAATTTCTTTGTTATGTTGTTTTATCAACATTATCTCTTCATCAACCCTTACCAAAAAAAAAACATTATCTCTTCATCAAGCGTGTCTTGGTTTTATTTAATTGGTCAAATGTAAACTTTGTGTATCCACGCAACACGTGCAAATTTGCCAATTATTTCATAAATGAATCGAGAAAATATAAATTAATCATAGACTAGAATAATGTACACAATCTATCTTAGATAATTAAAAAGATAAAAATATCTCCACTACCACAATTTAAACAAGTCTGCATTCACCGATCATTTTGAAAATTGATCGGTGAGATAAAATAAATTGCCATTTCATTCTCATTTTGCGATATTCATGTAATAAACCCATAAATTAGCAACACTCATATTGGGAATCAAAATTTCCGTAAAATTTTCAGTAAATGTAGGTAGAAAATAAAAGAACACTCTCTTTACCAAAAAAATAAAAAATAAAAGAACACTTGCTTCTCCAGTTAAAGGCACCGTTAAAGGCTCTCTACTGCTTTTATAAATCGCTTTTTGATTTATTTGCCAATAAAATGTTAAATTTAATTTCATTCCTTGATATTGTAAAGGTTAAAGCTGCTTTCTGAGCATTTTATAAATGCAGTCATATGCTATCATTAGTTGGATGGGAATGGTGGAACTTTTGGTGGCAAGCAATTGACAGATATATCTTAAGGTTATACCATGTGCTTGTGATGTGTCTTATGCCTTCTATTGGAAAATGTCACCAGCAACTCCGAGCCTGCGAAGGATATGACGAGCCTTTTTTATAGCTGCTAGACTTCATCAGATCTCAACACTTTCCCGTCTACTTCTAAATTTGAGGATACACTGCTATCGAGTTCGACTTTTTTTTAGACTATTTAGCTAATCTGTAGAGATCTTAATTCCTTGCCAAAGTCATTTTATGCTGTTCAGCAGACCAAAGGATAGTAGTTCTGTCAATAACTCGAAGGCTTCAATAGCTGACTTGGACAAGGAGAGTGAAATGAGTATTAAACAACCTGGGGGGGACACTCTCATTTCTGTAGTTCAAAAAGTAGCTCCTGCAGATGATACTTCGAATAGGTTCAAATCTTCTATGTATGTCCTCTAATTCCAATGATTAAATTGTTAGAAGTTACAATGCACCAAACTAAAAGCAAATGGCAAGTATTACGATATTTAAAGATCAGCAATATTCTTCTCCATCTCCTCCAGCCTTATGAAAATTCTTTTGATCAAACCTTTATTTTGTGATCATCCAAATGAAAACTTCACTAAAAATATAAGTAATGTCTTTATTTGTTACTCGTCAATCAAAGGTATGGTTGGAAAAAGTTTCTTTCAACTAGGAACAAAGGAAATTGGGCCTGTTATTAGAGTGAATGAGGTCTATACTTCATATATTTTGGTTTCTCAATCATATATATTTCTACACTTTGGTCTTAGCCAAAACTTCAATCTATGCATTGAGGAGAATGATACAATATCTAAAAGTATTGCGCCCATTTTTAGCAATTTGGACTTTTAGAATAATTAGTAGTAGTCCCACAAAATTTCATAAAGTCAAACTTCATTTCTTTCCTTTCTTGCTAACAACCTAGTTGTGATCCTAACCTATATACATTGGAATATTTCATGTTCTGCATTTGATGAGCAAGACCATGCGATAATACTCATAAGTAAAAGTCCCATCCAACTGGTCATTGCATTGGATGGTTATCTAAATACTCCCTTTGGGGGCTTAAACCATGTAAGCAGGTACAGTTCAAGGATAGGTTAAGTTCAAGCCAATCTCTTGAGGTTGCAGACTAAAGCACAAGAGTTTGGTTAAGGTGCAACTCACAACAAGCTTTTGGGAGGGCAAAGAGGTGGGAATTGATCAAATGACCCATCCATTGGGGATTGATCTTAATGAATTGATCTATGGAGACTTAGCATGATTTTTAAAAAAGTGAACCTATGAAGGTCATTATGAATCTAGAGAAGAGAAGACCCTAGGAACCTTATGTAGATGCCTTCGGCTTGGAAAATAAGAGAGACGACAAATGGTTGATATGAAACCCCTTTGATACACAAAAAGGAAGATAAAAAGGCAGCCTTTGATATAACACAAAGAAACTTTATCATGCTATCTTCCAATTCAAAATAGTGTCATCGAATCTCGCGATTTTCACATTTCCTTCTTCTTCCGCTACTAATCTACTTCAACCTTCAAACCAAAGCTCAGAAACCAAGTGCTATGAAACCAAGCTAATTGAACACGGTAAATAGGAAAAAAGAAAGGAAATTGACCACACAGACATAAGATATTCGATCATTTTGACATACATCTATGAGAAGAATGAGAAAACAATTCACTAAAAATCAAGTGATACAAAAGATAATAAAACCACTGTAATTACTCAAGCACAGTGTAATTGCATCTGATGAACTCATTTACAAGCTTTTCAGGCAATTCTCAAGAAACCTTCACTCTAGTCTCTTGAAGAGCCATCACAGACCCTCAACACAACTTAATCTCAATGTCATCTTTATCTTACATTATCCCGACACAGCATATATAATTATATAAGCGAAGCAGAAAACTATCACTTACACTAATGTCCTGCCCTCAGTCAGACTTGAACTCGGGACATATTGATAACAGAACTAATATGATAACTATTCAACTAGAATCTAAGAATAAGGTAACCTGCGTGAAGAGTTAACATCATTGTTTCTGACTTTGCGCATGTTTAACTTACAATTAGTTATACCAATAAGCCAAAAGTATCGGAGAAAAATTACATAAAGCAATGTAAATAATCTATATACAACGCACATCAATCTCCTAATTGAATTGCTCGCATATTCATAATCGACCGTGTAAGCCAAAGTACAACCCAATGGCTTGGTGAAACATTCTGTATAGAACAGGGAAAAAAACAGACAGGAACCTACAAATCCGTATCTGCCTCTTCATCAGGTAATATCACGGTCAAAAGAGAATACTTGACTCGAAGTGATATCTTCCCTTTATCCAACTGGAGCCTTGCTCCTGATACAACCCAGTACCCGGGCGAATCCTGTGGCCCTCTGGTCATCTCTGTAGTGTCAACGAACCTCAACAATTTAGGCGTTTGGGCTGGCACAGGAGGACCTCCAGGATAGACTGCAGAGTTAATGTTCACATCAGATGGTTTGGGGGGAGGTTGTTTCTGACCAGTCGAGAAACGAGTGCTAATCAAAGTCGAGATAATGCCAGATTTTTGGTGTGAGGTAGGGGAATCAGCCCATTCTGCTTTTCTCACAACTGTGGCACCGATAACTTTTGAGAAATGAAGCCTCATGAACAAAACTTTCTTCAAGCCAGAATCTCCCACTTCAAAATGGGCCCCTGTGACGATGGAGAGATCTTCCTCGGACTCAACAGGAGCTGTGCAAACATGTGAGAAGCTCTTCCATTGAACTTTCTCATAGTATCTACGGTCCACTGAAGGATTGGAGAAGTGACCGTTTGACTCATCCACTAGTTGGAAGGTCTGCGGCAACGATGAAAGGTGCTGCAAGTGGATCGCCAAGCAGTTGCCTCTTTTCCCCTCAAGATATAACCGAAGGCCAGTGACTGGCTTCTTGCCTACGTCAACCTGCACACACATCATATAGGATGGCATTACTTATTCGGCATTGATATTCGACACTCAGCTGGAACTGGGAAGATACAACTGCTGTGTAATAGAAGATTTGAAAGCAGCCACAGAAAGTGTAATTGCAGCTAAATCATCTATGCTGAATCTTTGATGAGTAGTCTGTCTATTGTATGGAGGATATCAAAGTCAATCTGCATCCCAAGCTCACCATTCTAGAATAAGATTTAGATGTTATTCCCAATCATTTACAAAATTAAAAAGATTGCCCACTGCAACTTCGTTTACAGTGTCACATGAGCTCAGGAAGAAAGCTTGAAACTGGCATTTTCATCCCTTTGGTCCTACCATTGCATGCAATATCAGCAGCACCTGTCATCATGCTAAGATGTTGCTGATTTGACAATAATCATTGACAACTTTCAATTTGTTACCATATGATGTTCAGTGAGCTTGTTTTGAGGCAACTCTGCTATGATTAATGTGAGAAGACACTCTCAGCCAAAATTCCAAATGGGACCGAAAAGATGGAGTTGCAAACTTCTAATGAGCCGATCAACGCTGCTTTTCCTAATAACTGATTGCATTTGCGTATGATAATTATATTTTGTTGAAATATTATCTCACATCGATGGACAATAGGTCCTAAAATTCATGTGGTCTCCCTCCACCTATTAGCTTGAGCTTTTGGGTCGGACTTTCTAACATGGTATCAGAACCAGTTATCCCTTACATGAAGGTGCATGGTAAAAAAATTCCACGTGAATGTGCGTAGTCAAAATTCCACGTGCAGCTCGTAATCTAACTTGCTCGTGAGGGAGTTTTGAAATATTATTCCACATTAATTGACAACGGGTCCTAAATGTTCTTTCTATTCATATGATCTCCCTCTACCTATTACCTTAAGCTTTTGGGTTGGACTTTCTAATATATTTACTTAAAAGCATCCAGCGCAAAGACATGTAAAAGCCTACTTCTTGAGGGTGTATTAATGATAACAGATTCCCTAGGAAATATCGATCCTGAAACAAGAAAAATCAAGTGGTAGTTTCAAAACAACTAGCCATTAAGCAACTATTCTCATTACTGGGCATTACCGGAGTTGTGTTAACATAGAGCTTTGGACCCATAAAGCTCAACTGAAGAGATGCACTGCTCTGTTGCTTCTTTTCAGGACCAAGGGCAAGCTCCCCAAATACAGGTGCCCACTGCTTCGGAAGTTGAAACTCTAAAAACTGATGTAGCTCTTCCATGGGTGGTTTATCTGCACTTAGAAGCACAAAGAGGATGATTTTTCTGCTCCTATCACAGACCAATTTCAGAGTACAAAGCATCAACAGTTTAGAAACTTCATCATAAAGAACTGCACAATAATTGGTTACAGAACAGACACTTAATTTCCAGTGACTCGGGTCATTCTAAAAGTGGTGCTGAAATAACATTTACGTGTCATAACTTTAATTGATCACTTGAATGCCATAACTTGTTAATAGCGAGTACCCAAGTGCCAAAAATCCGATGTTAAATGGCACTTGTGGTAATTGATTTTAAAAATATATGGCACTCAAGTGATCAATTAAGTTATATGACACTTCGGTGATTGGAAAAAAAAATTATGACACTCGAGTGAGCTCCGTACATATATTATAGTATTCAAGTGATGAAAGAAAAAGTTATGATACTCAAGTGAACGTCATACAAAAGTTATGGCACTTGCAGTGTCCTTTTTCCCAAAAATGCGTAACAAAGATTCATTGACAACGACAAGAGAAAAGCAAACCTTTGAGCAAAAAGGCAAAAGTAAGCCAAACCACTCAGAGCTGCATAAATATTAAGTGTCACTAGACAGGCAGCTCTTTTTCATCAAAATTCTACATTTTTCTAAGACGAGAGAATTTATCCTCTGATTGTTAGGTAGAGACCAGCCTTTCCACATCTTAATAGCATTGACACCATGTAGATCAGCGGATGAGGCCTTTAAAAGATTCTTGCTTGTTCATAATTTACTAGGCTTAGATTGCCGTCCACCAAGTATCACATGGCCCAAGTTGTTCTCTGGACTGGGTCAAGTAGTTATGATTCAACCCGAGCATTTTGCAACAGATGTGGAACTCCTATGGTCCCTCCCCACCTTCATCTCAAACCCCCATACGAAAAGGACTCTGTGTGGACCCTACACTGGTCTTATTTCCACATCTTCAGATTTCAGAAGTTAAGGCTGATTCTGTCAACCACGTCAATGATATGTTAAGATCACAAGAATTTCCCCTATTTTGAGGTTTGTTCATTCATATTGTGGTTTGCCTTGTCATGGACACATGGTCATCAGAAGGAGTACTACTACCATAATAACAAGTAATAGAAGCAATGCCAAAACTTGCGCTGCTAAATATTATTGAAGCATGTATCCTCTCATATTGATATAGCAACGAACCCACTGCAAATCCGAAATCTCAAGGTCCCTCCAAATCAACATACCTCTTTCCCTACTCCATTTGACCTGAACCCCTACCATTAAGTCATATGTTTTAACTAGAGCATGCAGGCATTTAATATGTCAACCACCTTTAAGAGGTCACCCAAACATCTTCTTGAACCTAACAAATTTGTCCATGTAGATTGAATACATGCAGAAAAGATAAAAGGAAAAGTAGAAATGATCTCTAATATTTCCTAGACCTTGCACACATCTATCAAAGCATTCTTATCTTAACTATAACGGCATTTTACAAAATTTGGTATTGAGCTACTCAGCCTCCGGTCAATAAAATGCCAACCTTACTACAGTGCCCTTCTCCAAATTCATGCATCCAAATAATATCCTCTCAGATGGCATCTCAATCTGCTTCAACATGCAATGCAATATACAAAATTGCTAGCTTTTCATATTTCATTATCCAAAACTCCCACAAACATTTCCTTCATGCTTAGTCCTTCATTAATCTTGCACTACACCGGCTCCATCTTTTACCCAGTACAATGCATTTTCACCACCCATAAACTCAATTTAGAAGTTCCAAGCCACTTTCCAATAAGTCCAACCTAAAAGTCACTCAGGAGTAGAGAACCAATGGAAGATATTAAAGACTAGTACACACCATTGACATCAGTTTTTATCGCTATAATTCCGAGCAATTCCTAATTAGTGAGATTGTCCTTTTGCTATGCTTCACTCTGCCATGTTTAAGGTGGTGGTTGGAAAACGTGTGTTTTCCACCAAAAAATTCTATAGGATGAGACTTAAAGTACCGAAAGGTAGAGCTCAAAAGCACCAAGACAATTCTGTGTCAAGGAGGAGAAGTCAAATATCTATCTTAAATTGTCATGGTAAGGGAGGTCGGTATTAGCTAGGGAGAATTTGGAAATTCGATCATGAGACAATTTCTTATTGAAGCAGACATGCAATCGGCAGAAATTAGCTAATATATATCCTCTGGCATGTGGTTAGCTTGGAAATGTTCAAATAGGCAATTCTACATAGCGTGCTGTTTCTGAATGCATCAATGTTTCAACAAAATGCAAGCTTTAAAGAAACAGAGGCAGGTCAATCCTTACAACGCAGATAGAGGTTAATCGCATGACTCAAATATCCGCTTCCATGAATACCACTTAGCATTGATGCGATTGGGATCAATGTCATTGAGACAACATCAGGTTCGTATATAACAGTTTGACTCCACTCGCCATGAGGTAGATTTTTCTTAGTGCTTCCACCTCTACGTTTGCAATCAAATACAATGTCCTGCACCTGGACATGACAAAGATTTTGGTGGCTCAAATTAATATCGTATTTGACTTATCAGAAGTGCCAGCACACAAACTTCAGAAGAAAAACTACATATTGGCCAGATACAAGGATGGATGCAAAGCTACTGCTAGCAACTATGCAGAACAGGTATGACATGATTTATGATAGGTTTAACAACTTAAAACTGACTTAGAGAGCTCCACAAAGGAGTTAAGAACATCACTGCCAACAAAAACAGATGACACTTCTCGCATTCATGCTTCAAGTCAAAAACACTGATCTGTACCTCCGTTTGAGAGTAAGAACTGGATGGAAATGTATCCATGAGGTTTAGCCCACGTCCCTAGACAAAAAATCAAGATATATGAATAAAAGTTAGTATCATTTGACAGGACACTTCTTTTTCGACACTTTAGTATTTCAAGAAGAACAATATGACTTAGCAATCAAAGCCTGCAAACAGATATATGAATTTTCAACTGAAGAAATCTGGCATCTCAAGACCATGAAAAGAGGAACTTAGAAAGAGGAACTTAGTTCACTTCTTCAAACAGCAGTTACTGCATCACATGCAAGAGGAATCCAAACTGCGCATCACCATAAAGTCTCCAACTTTACATAGATATCAAGGGATGCACAAACTGCATAATTTTCAGACATCCCCATAAAATTTATACCTTAAGCAAATCAGGATTCTAGATCAAGATGATAGTGATAAATTCTTAAAAAGAAGAAATCTCTAATTAACAAGCCAAAAAACCAAGAAGGTTCAATATCCCTCTCATCTATCAAAAAAGATTGAATCTCCTTCTGATTGATCAAATGTTCTGCTTCAAATAGAGATATCTTTTCCTTGATGATATCTTAAACTATACTTCTTCCAGTCTTTTCTGCACTGTTCTATTTCAAGCGATAGAATACCTAAAATACGGCTCCACACATATGGAGAATCAAGTACCATAATTGACAGTCAACATTATGTAGAAAGACATTCAAAGAGAGATTTCATCCGTGACTGAGAAAGAGGGAGTAGGGCCAGACTAGGAGATAGGCCATAGGTCATGCTGCAGTACGCAATAGCAATGGGTCCAGAAGATGCATAATTTATGTAAACGACATTCATCAACGAGGCCTTTTTAATTATCACTTAATCATTCAAATGACATCGGGTCAGCATTTTCTACAACCATCAGGCCGAGTTGTCAACAGGTTTGATATTCTTACAAGTACCACTGTATTTCCATATGGAAGTGAATAAAATGGATTTCACTTTTTTGTCTTTTTTCCAATGATTAAATCTCAGTGGAAAATCATCATCTCACCGATGTAGATCACTAATTGAAAGGTACCACCATTGCAGTACAACCCCCCCCCCCTAAAGATGAAGAAAAACCTCCCTCTTCAGGTCTAGTAAAATTATGCATATCAATGAAAAAGCATATCAGAATAATTGTCAAACCTTTTCCCTGTACTGCACAGCTCCATCAATAAAAAGTTTGTCTGCCATTTCCTTCAATTTTTTTTGCACGTCTGCAGGTTGAAGAGGGGATGCATGCTGCTGCTTGGCATAAATTACATCCTTCCCACCCATTTTTACACCGACAATAACATGGGTACCATACTTTCGAATAAACCTGACAATTAACCATCAATGAGAAACAATACCCTAAACGTTACGTATCGTCTCCAATAGTTTCAATTATATGCATCATACTTTAGATGATATCAGAAATAGTAAATAACCAATGACCTTCCAGTTTTGTAAGGTCACAAGAATAAGTGTCATGTTACTTACCCAGAATGACAAGCTTTTCTCCAGAACAATCCTCCTAAGCTAAGGAAAGTTGCAGAAAAAGCACACGAAGCTCAATGCAAATGAGTCAACTCACCTTTATCAATTATCACTTGATGTTTCCATTGCCTTATTTATCAATCAACCAGACTAGCAAATTCAAAGGTAGAAATCCCACATTCCTACTGTGAAATATTTGCCGTATCTGAAATATCATTACTTCTACAGTTCAAATAATTCACGGAGTATCACTCTATTACTTTGTCTAATCAAGCGTTTCCAGATACATCACTTGATGTTTGCATTGCCTTCTTAACTAATCGACCAAACCAGCACATTTGAAGGTAGAAATCCCATATTCCTACTGTGAAATAGTCACCGTATCTGAAATATCATTGCCTCTACAATCCAAATAAGTCATCACTACATTATTTTGTCTAATAAGTTGCAGGTGCTGTTTGGGGGTTTTAGCATAGGGAATACATGGGAAGTACTTCCATAAGTGTTTGAAGCTCAAAAGTCAGAATGGATTGATATTCCCAACTCTCTTCCTTCTAGCAGAGAAGATGGCCTGAGAGCTGATTTATTGGAACAACTAGACTAGATGGCAGACTAATCTGTAAGCTAACTTTTTGAGGAACTCCCTGGCCTGGAAAGAGGAGTTTTTGGAATGACAAGCCAAATGAATACCTTCAATTCAAAGTTTTATTAAAATTACCAAGAGTTTGGGGCAAAACAGAACGAAGAAAACACAAAGAAAGTGAAGAGATGAATTCAGTTTGCTTTGATCCTACAAACCAAAATCACTTATCTTTCTTACCAATTGTGACAAGATTAGTTTGGCTGATGTGCCTAGATTGCAACAATATTTACTTTATTATGCCCTTTGCATTTGGACTAAGCGAAAGTTGTAGAAGAAGAGTATCCTCTTCTGCAGATGTAGAAATAGCAAAACGTCCTGATGTAAGATGGGATCATCCACCTCTTCTGGGGTTCTCATTCAGAGGTTATTCGGTAAAGGGAACTGGAGGATGGGAGCATTGCCTAAGTTTACCTCCTGAGTGATTACGTCAACAGCCACTTGCAGTTGGATTCAACGACGGAAAGACTCATCGAATGCACTTGATGGTCATTATAGATGCAGCTGATGATGCAAATATCACTATCAACTTTGGTTTTTGTGGTAACTATGCAAAAGTCGCTAGGTCTCAGTTTGTTAAAATTAGTACCAGAGAAACCCACCCGTTTCTTCCAGTCAAGACTTTTTAGAATACCACTCTTCATCACACAACGACGCGTGGAGAGATAGAGGAAGTCCAAATTTGAGTTCAGGAAGTTACAACATTGTCTGCAAAGTGTATAAAAATGTGCAGAAGTTCCCCTTTATCCTTATTTTTTTGCTGTACAAACCAAATTGATATTTTCTTGCATATTGTCCAGATACCTACTAATGACAAAATGCACGCGCACTAGTGGGACATGAAGACGCTGAGGGAAGGAACCAAATAACTGGAGATACCTGACAAGCTAAGCGAGTCATAGATTCACAGGAACAAATTAAGCTGCCGTCTATAAACATCAAACGCAATAATAATCCAAGAATTATGTGAGCTAAGGCTAATAAGGGAATGTGTACCGGGCGAGAGCTGCGGGATCCCAGGAAGAGGGGACGGCCTGTTTGACATGATCAGCGAGGAGGAGCTGAGACTTGCGCAACTGGATGTTGTAGAGGGTGATGAACACCCCATCGAAGGCCAGCGTCTTGGTGTTGGCCGCGTCTTTCTGCCATCCCTGCCTGAAGTCGAAGGCCGCGTTGAAATGGCCGGTGGGTATCTTCCCGGTCAGCGACAGCCCTTGGTTGAACTGCTCCGACATCTGCAAAGAAGATAGAAGGCGCGTTCTCGGACGATCTCGATGGCGATGACTTTGTGAAGATCACCAGTAAAGAAGCACACGACCACACAGAAGAAGAACAAGTACCTGCTGGAAGGAGAGGACGTCGGAGCTGAAGCGCATGCGCTCGCCCTTGTCGCAGTGGACGGTGGTGGGGACGTTGGGGATGGAGATGCCGACGCCGGGGATGGAGATGGTGTGGCGGCGGGGGGGGTCGTCGGTGATGCTGACCAGCCTCGACTTCTTGCAGTACCTGAGCCTGAGGTCGACGGCCAAGTCGCACCCCTGCCCCATCGCCTCCACGGCGGCGCGTGCGGCCTCCCTCGCCCCATCCAGCGCCTTGCTCCCCATCGCCTTTAGCCGATCGGGTGGTGGGACGCTTCTCGCTTCTGGGCTAATCTCTGTCTCTCCGTCCCTCTCTCTGCCTCTCTCTGTTTTCGGCCCGTCTGCGTCAGTTGGTCATGTGCGAAAGCAAGAAAAGAAAGGCTTCAAAAAAGTCGCCGAGAAGAACGAGTCCAGCCTCCGCCTCTCTCGAAGGATCAAAGTCAGCAGAGTCTCAATATCAAACGCTCAAATGCGGAGGTAAGCAGTAGAACCCTCCATTCTTTCTGCCCCTGCCCCTGCCCTGTCTTCTCCTTCTTCTTCTTCCTGCTGCTGCTGCTGTTCTTTTATATTTTTTGTCGCATTAAAGAAAAGGAAATTCTAGCTAACTGATGAGATGGGGAGAGGTTGTCCTCGCAATTTATTAGAATAAAAACCTCGCAAGGCCATCGGATGAGAATTATAAAGAGGAAGTGGGTGGAGGGCGGATGGCGGATGGAAGAAGAGTCAAAACGTTTGACGGTCTTCGATTGGATGCTGCTCTGCGCCCCCATTTATACAAGTCGTCCTTTGCCTCTCTCACAAAAAGGTGATCGAATTCAAAGCCCGAACCAATTGATGACCTGAGACGTAAGGAAGAGAAGAGGGCAGAGAGAGAGGGGGTTAGGTGGGAAGTGGGTCAGACTCGGTGGAACGAGGAAAGTCAAAGCTTTGGTGCTTCTGCTCGTTTCACGTTTCTCGGAAGTAACATGCCAAACGCGATTTGCGAACCCCACCTCCGCCTCCCCTCCCCTGTTTCTTTTCCCGCTCTCAACTCGAATCAAACAGACCCCGCCAGTCCCCCGCTGCCATCCATTCCGAAATCTCCATAAATTTGAACCAGCAAAGATGTTTTTCGACGCGTCATCATCGACTTTCTTGATGGCGATGGCTTTGCATCCTCCGAGGCATCCGGGCAAAAGAACTCGGTCTTGCGTTGCCACCGTCATGCAAATGGCCATGCTGTGTCTCTTGCATCTTTTCCACCAATACGACCCGACCCAACTCCTCAGTACTTCAAATTTTTCGCTTCTTTGTTTTTACCTCTCTCTCTCTCTCTCCACCCAAGCTGCCGCGATGCCGTGGATGGATGCGCTTCCATGTCTTTCACGTTTCTTCAGAGTCTCCTGGAGGTAGGAATTTGCAGCCATCCGACTCCTCTCGACTGATCCTACCCCGCATGCTATGCACCTATCATCAGGCAAGCCTTGCTTCCTCCCAAAATGAAAGCGACATTACATGTGCAGACGGATCCCCCGTGAAGCACGATGGCATTGTTGGGGTCTTCCCTCCGGAAATTAGAGAGAAATTTTACTGAGCAAGAACATCGTGCCTTTTGCCTCCAACATTTAGGATGCGTTTGGTTGAACTTTTGGAAAACCTTTGAGAAAATACAAAGGATTTTAAGTTACAAGGAGTTTTCTAGAATGTAAATTGCGTTTAGTAAATTATAATGTAAAAATTCATTGTGAAGTACCTAGGCAAAATAATGTTTAGAAAAATTTACATTTACAAATAAATTTTGTATTAAAAAAAAATGGTTGGCCGTCAAAGGGTAGGCGGCTGGCGACCACAAGTCCTTCTCCCTTGTTTGCTGTTCCTTCCAGGCCGTTGACCCGCCACCGCAGGTCCCTTGGCCTCCTCCATGCTAAGCACCTCCCCACCACCCTCACCCACTACCCCAACGCCTCCGCCCTCAACCTCTCCCTTTGCCTCCACATCATAGATGCCTCTCTCGCCATTGTTGTTGTTGCCCACAAGAACGTCCTCCGCTCCTTCAACCTCTCCAAGTCTCAATTCTTCACGGTCGCCGGGTTGCAGGCGACCCAGATCTGGGTGGTCGCTAGAGGTCAACGCGCCAAACTCCGGCTACTTAGATCTGGTTGGCAGTAAGGTCACGATGACACGACTCATGGGGGGTCGCCGAGGTCATGCAGTTGGCCACCGACGATAGCCATGGCCACATCGGCCTCATGCCGACCTCTGTTCAGCTCATCGTCGGCCCCTCATAGCTCCGTGTAACTTCGCCAACCAACCTCAACGAAGAAGAAGGTGAATAGTCATAAGGACAAAACTGGAAAAATGAAATGTTAGTGAGGATATTTGAGGAAGAAAATTTTTCGTCTTATTCTCCCCTCAGCATTCTGAGAAGGCCGAATGCCCAAGGTATTCCCAAACAGACTTGGGCTTTCAGCCTTCCATAGGCTCACTTTTCCCTAAGTATCTTTACAAAAGAAGTTCCTAAACATCATTTTCTAGCCCAAAGGGCTTTTGGATGTCCAAAGTGGCTTGGCAAAGCCACTCCCAAACGCACCCTTACTCCCGTCGAAAGGGTACCGACAACGTTAGTCATTTTCCGATTCAAAGAGCTGATTTCGTCGACAAGATTTGAGTTCTACCCATGCATCAACGTGTATAAATGTATGGCATGAACAACATGTTGACATATCGGATGAAAAGTGTCATGAATGAATTAAAAATAAAGGGCAAGGGAAAATGATTGATTCGGAAAACATTTTTATAAGAAATGATTGCTTGTATTTGTTTGGAATAACTAATTGATAATTTATGTTTAATCATTTTCGTTCAAGTGATTATTTTTTTATGAAAATGATTTTCGAATTGATTATTTTCTATAAAACGAACGGAAGGGAAGGGTGTTGTTATATGCGGGCCCAAGTAGGGCTAGAATGCAAAAGCAGAGCCCAAATGTAAGTTTTGGAAGTAGGAAGCCCAAGCGGATGCAAATTCCCATAATATATTATATAGTCCTTTCCCCCAAGCCAGGAGGGGACGCAAGGAGAAGAGCGAGCGAAGAGAGAGAACGTGAGAACCTTCTCTCTCTCTCCTCCCCTTCTCTTTCGAAACAACACAACTCACCGCTCTCCTCTCCCACCCCCCCTCTCTCTCTCTCTTGCTCTACCCGCCGTCCTCTCCTCCTCCTCCTCCTCCATCTCGCTCCCGCGTCGGCTCCTCCCCAGATTTCAGCACCTCCACGCATTTCCGGCCGCCCCAGGTACGCCCCTCTCGCTTCGGCTCCCGCTGCAACCTCCTCGCGTTTTTTGGACTCCCATTCTGGCGGGAACGCCACGTTCTTGGACCGCCCCTCCCCTCGCCTTTGGCTCCCGCTCCACCCGCCCCTCGCGCCTCGATCCTCCTCTTTCGAATCTCTCCGCCCGGTTCGATGGGTCGCCGGCCGTTCCGATGCCCGATTCCCTGATTCCATGCCCGGTCGTCGGTTACGTGGCGGCGTCAATCACGTGGTCTTGGGTCCAAAGTCTTCCGCTTTCGGGTTCCTCCCCCAAAAGGGGGACCGCCTAGGGTTTCCGCCGTCGTCCTCCGCTTCTCGTCGTTGCTGGGTCTTTTCTTGATTGCGTCCATTGCGAACAAGTTTCCGTCTTTCGCCATTGCTTCTGTCGGGCGATCATCGAACTGGACATTGTTGGAAATGCTCTCCCAGTGGCGTTCTTGAAGCCGAACCCGCCGTTTCGCTCGTATATTGTTTCCCGGGTTCAAGTCGATTGTGAAATGTGTAGACAACTTAGCGTGACGTGTGCGAGACCGATATAGACTCCTGAAAGAACGTGGTTACGAGATTGTTACCGCTTCTTGCATTACAGATTTTTTTTTCCCTTGCTTGCTTGATGATGGTCGAGCAGATCTTTCTTTTGGGTCATATGGAACTCTGAGTTTTCTTTGACTGAATAATTTCATGAATTCAGCATCTCGTGGAAGTACCCTGTTATTCCTCTCCCGTTGGCATGTTTTCATACTTGCAATTGAAGTGAAAGCACTGGGGCTGATTTTTGTGCATTTTCATCCCCTGGCTTTTGTTAAATATTGTAATTACCCCTTTGCAGTGGTTTAAACTCGTCTTCACTAAATTTGCTTATCTTTTTTTTTGTTGCAGGATTCAATTGCTTCCTTAACCGTTGCCGTTTCTGCTGCTTGTCACTATACTGGTGGACTTGAATTCAAGAATGCCCCTCTACAAGAGAAAGCCTTTTTCCCTTGTAGAAGTGCCAAATGATTTGGATGCTAAGGAACTCATATTCCAAATCCGTTTTACAAAGGAGATATTTCGTGATTATCAGTATCCTTCTTGGGAAATTTTTAGGAGTCCCTAGTTTTCTTAATATTTTATGGCAGAGATTTTAGTCTATGAAATGGCCAATGAAAGGAACCTGTTTGTGTGCCTGTTCTTCGTTTTTCATGCGGGTAGAGTGAATTGTTTATAATTTCCATCAACCGGGTTACTAGAATGTCTTTTCTTCTTTCCTTAACCTGATCAAGACAGTATTTGAACCGCATCAATTTGTATCGCCAAAGACTATGGACCTGTAAAGTCAGCGGAAAATCTAACTTGACCTATGAAGAGGCTCTGGTGTCCGAGAAACGTGCAATTGAGAAGGTTCAACAGTTCCCACAAGAGCTAATGGCGCCTATGCTGACGACCATTCAATACAGTAAGTACTAGATCTGCATCCGGTTTTTAGGGCAACTGTCTTCCAGTTTAGAATGGCATCCTACTATTTATCTTGGAGACCTTGTAAACTTCTTGTTTCAAATACAAGGTTGTCTGGGAAACAAAGATGATGGTACAGTTGAGCTGTGTATGTGCTCAATGGGCAAAATTTTTTGGAGTAGTGACTTATCAATTATGTCAATGTATTGCTTTTTTATTTTTAACTGATTCTATCTTGTCATCATATAAAGGTCAAACATCAGAGTAGCTTTTAATCTTCTAATGGGGCAGACTCCTCTTGTTTCTTCTTTCTCGGTGAACATCAAATTGGATGGATGGGTGTTGTGGGCCAGAGGGGAAGAGTGTACAAGCTATGGGTAGTTTTTTTATGGATCTGGATTTGATAGTTTGAATGTGCATGTAATGCAAATTATTCTAAAAGTTTGTACAAGCTATGGGTGGTTTTTTTATGAATCTGGATTGGAATTTTGAATGGGCATGTGCTGCAAATTATTCTAAAAGTTGACTTATTTTTCTTCATTCTAGCATTGATCGAAAAGTTTGCTCCTTACTCTTAGCTTGTGATAGATCTCAATGTTTATCCAGCCTTTGGTGTGAAAGAACGAAACCTTGTTTTGTGTTTTTTTTTTTTTTTTGGTGGGGGTGGGAAGAGGGGGAGCTAGAGATTTGAGATAAGGAAAACAGAAAAGCTAAAGATAACTCCTTTTGTAATAAAAGTTGGTGTGATTATCATAACTTAAATTCCAATTTTAGTTTTTAAGAGCTTGAGATTCGTGCTTGATTGCTTGAGTTTAAAAGGAAAATGATTGACAAAGAGAAGCCCGCCATGGATGTGGGAAAAGCCCTGCTTATCAATCCCTTTCTATTCCCCCGCACTAGGAGAATTTCATCTTGAAGGTTTACTGTTCACAGTTAGTTCAATGCATTGCTTCTATAGCCCTCCACTACAAGATTGATTCTCAATGAGATTGATCTCTAACGCACTAGGGTCTTTTTATTACACTAGGAATCAATTTGGCATATATCTGAAAGTTTCTTTGGTTATAACTTTTGCAAACTCCTTTTGTTTGGGACCTTTTCATGTAGCATGTGCTGGAGTTCCATTATAAATTTATTTAGGAATAGATATATAAATATATATGTATATAACCTGGCATTGATATCATTCAATGCTACATTGTTCTACTCTTTGCAGAATTAATCAAGATCACTGATAGATTGTAGTGAGTTAGGTTGTTAACATGGCCCGATTAGCAAAAAGTAAAAGTATAACTCAAATGTAAAACCCTATTGATTATGCCTTTATAGGTCATACATTATGTATTGATCTTCTCACTCCAGGTAAATCTCAAGTAAATTTCTTTCTAGTAAGAAAAGTTCAAGCAATGAAGGAGATCTCTATATTCAGTAGAAATTGCAAGATATTATCGTATGGCACAAATCCTTTGGCTATATTGCCAATAGTTTCATAAATTTTATATTCCGTTGCTTAGTGGTTACAATTCTTGTGATAAAATATGCTCCCTAAAGGATGCTTGTTGCTATGAAATTGCTATAGTTCATTACTTTTGTTACAATACCTCATCTAATAACTTAACCTTATATAGGTGAGTGTAAGTGATATTCCAACCTATGCATATCAAACCATGTATTTGTTTAATAGCTTAAACTTTCAAAACAATTGGTAGTGATCCTATTAAATATTACATTTTTATTGGTTGTTGCTATGATGCAGCATCAAGTGCCTGAAGAAATCCAAAGGACCATTGATAATGAAGGAACTCGAACAATGTTTAAACAATAAAACTGCTAGTCAATGGTAAAAAATTAAGTAAGAATGCATTAGCAAACAAGAGAACAAGGCAGGGCTCAACAGAAAGAATGTACCATGTTTTGTGACCGTCCCTGGATCAAAGTATAACATTATTAGTCTGGTGACATTGCCAAGTTGACATTTGTTCAGGCCTGTTCTGCTTTTTATCTAATACAAATTTCAGGTCTCATTTGAAGCTAATTCGGGATGACATTGGGCTATGCTTACTTTTGATCATTCCATATGATTGGGATAACTGTTTACTTAGGGCAAACTGCAGCACTCCATGGTCATTGTTTTCTAGTTACTGATATTAACTAGATAGAGAAGCTGCAGTATGATTGAATCACAAACCATCATACACTGAGAATATTGAGATTTGCGAAATTAGAGTGGTGTGCATTGAAATGTTGATGTTTGATTTATCTAAATTTTTTCATGACTTCTTGTAGACATAATGCTGTTGCATGGTGGTCAGTTCTATTGTACCATCTTGGCTTGTTGACTTTGATATAGACAATTGAAAAGAGTTGCCTTGTGTGTCTTTAGTACCGCACACAAGGAATTGATTTATATAGATGCTCTTGACGAGGTTACTACATTTTTATTTTTATTTTTATGTGGCTTTTAGTTATTACGACGTTTTGATCAGGCAGTAAATCTCCAGTTTCCATAATAACATTTACATTGGCAGGCATGCTTCCACTGAGAGATCTTGCAGACAAGATTGCTCTGAAATTGCAAGAGTGTTTGTTTGCTGGACAGGAATTATATGGACGAAAAGGAAATGAAGAGTTTTTATGCAGAATAATAAAGACATTGCATGATTCTGCTGGCAAAAAACAATACAAGATTGCATGGTTGGGCAAAGATAAGGAAGTAGTGGGATGTGATGTAGTATATGGCGAGGATCTAATTAACAGAAAGCTCCCATTTAGTAGAAACGTGGTGAAGTCTTTTATTCGAGAATCTACATACCGTAATGCACCTTGGGTGCTCCATGATAGGCTTGCAGAAAAGCATGGGATCTCAACCCATCTTCCAGATGAGTTGAAGAGCAAGTTTTACTTTCAGAATGGCACTCTCATCAGCTACAAGAAGAATAGAAAAAATGGGGAAGAAGAAATGGTAATTATCTAATTTGGGCTAATTTTTCTTTGTCCGCATCCAGTAATGTCCTCCATTTATTCACAACTCTTACATTCAGGAAGGGGAAGATGAATCTGGCAAGAACAAAGGAAAGAAGAGAACAGAGAGGGAGAAAGTTGGAGCTTCACAAATGGAGGAGAGAAGTGAGAAAGGTAGTTTTAAGTACTGACGATTTACTTTTTCCTGATCATTTAATAACATATTCCCCTCAACATTTATCTGAGTTTGCAGAAGACGACCTAAAAAGGTTAGAAGCTATCAAGTACCCCATTGAAGACCTCTTAGTACAGCCTTGTCCAGACGATCCAGTATTTACCGAGAGACCTTCTCCATCAAGAGACTTTAAAGTTCCAATAGACTGTGTCGGGGAACTTCTGATGATTTGGGACTTCTGTTCATCCTTTAGCAGGCTGTTGCATTTGTCACCATTTTCTCTTGAAGATTTTGAAAATGCTGTCTGTCATAAAGACAGCAATTTGATTCTTATTGTCGAGTGTCATTCAGCCCTTCTTCGGTTGCTTATAAAAGACAATGGTGAATATGCTTCAATGATAGAAAAAAGAAAGGGCAAGTCGAAGGTCAGTTCTGTGTGTCACATCTACTCCTTGTTTTAACCGGAAAAAAAATTTCATTTGGTTGTATGGGATAGTTTCTGTTGCTTCCATTTTAGCATTTTATTGATACAAATGTCCTTGCTTTTCCACTGCAGATAACATTAATCACTTGGACAGAGTACTTGTGTGCTTTCTTAGACTGGACTAACAGTTCCAAATTTCGCCCTTATATGGCTACGATTAAGCGAGGACACTATGGCCTTTTAGAAACGCATGCTAAATTGGAAATCTTAGGGGAATTGGTGAATTGTGCCCTTGAGACTGATCTGGTCAGGGAGCAACTTGATGAATTTATTGAACAGTGGCAGAAACTCGGAGCAACAAGAAGGGGCGAAGCATTGGAAGCAGCCAAGAGAAGGAGAGAAGAAAAGGAACGGTTGAAAGCTGAGTCCGAGGTAAATGGATTCATAAATGGCAACGGCTTGAACAGCTCAGGAAACAACCTAGGTGTGCAACAGAATGGCACTCACAATGAGCAGAATGGTGAAGCGGAATCGGAGAAAACAGACCATGTCTCAAAGAAAAGGTTTGACTAAGGACACTAGAAGCTTAGATCTTATTTTTCCAAATTACATGTGGTCTTTATTGTATTCTTTCCATTAGAGAGAGTAGCCAAACTGATGGTTCTTTCAGAAAGAGAACCAAGAAGCATAAGGAGAAAGATGAACACGAGCCCAAGGATGTACAGCATGTATCTAAGAAGGAAGCACAGAAGATTGCCCTAAAACATACAGAAACGGTTGAAAGGGAAGAAATTGAAAAGAGCAGCAAAGAACAAAGGGTTTGATCTCTCCTACTACTCTCTCAGTATTTGTTCATTAGTTGTATACTGTTGTTTCATAATAAGAGTCAATAAAAGGATCCTTTTGACACCTGCAGAAACGACATTATGAGACTGAAATGGAGAAAAGATTTATACGCACGAATCCGTTGGGGAAGGATAGGCATCATAATAGATACTGGTGGTTTCGGCGTGATGGGAGGATATTTATCGAGAGCTTGGACCACAAAATTTGGGGCTACTATAGTACGAAGGAAGAGGTATTTGAGTCATCATGCTTCTTATAATAATTATAACTGGACGTGGTTGTGATCCCAGTTAATTTCTTGAGCAGCTTGATGCATTGATGGGTTCACTGAATCGCAAGGGTGAGAGGGAAAGGGCTCTTCAAACACAGCTAGACAAATTTTATGGCAAAATCTGGTAACTTGTTGAATCATTATCTTCTTTAAGGAATGAATGACTGGGAAACCTTCAGTGGTATATCCCTTGATAGCTTTTGGGAAATTTGCTTTGTTTTTTGTTATGCTTGGTTTGTGTAGATGTGACAACTGATAGGCATGACTTGTCTTTATATTTTTCGGAATTCTCTGATACTGTTTTTATCGAGACTTGACTGGCTAATACAATTTCACAGTTCTTGAGGTTATCACCATGGTATGTTGAAATGCATGTGCACCTTCTGTGCATTAACTTGCATGGTTGGTATGTTTAAAAATGGATACAGAAATCAACATGCCATTTCTATTTTCCTTTTCTGTAGTTCCCTGTTGGAAAAACAATCAGAAGGATTTCCTTTTCAACGTGGTAAATTGGAAATAAGTGTTGAGTCCATATCAAGTTGACTTTAGGAAACTTAATTTATACATTGCATACAGAAAGGGTTTCTTGTAAATATCAGGACTCTTTATAGGACAGCCTCAGCCTAATCAGCTTAACTATTTTGCATGTATTTCATTTACCAGCATGGGGCTACAGAAGAGATCGAAGCTTTCAGCAGAGATTGCAATGGAGGAGGCAGTGCTTCGAAGATCAACACGTGTGCGGGCACCTCCTAGGGATAATCCTGCGGATGCTTTCCTTCGATATGTTAACAAACGGAAAGAAGATTAGTCGGTCTTAGTTTGCAATTGGAGGCTACCATAGAATTCTATTCATTATAGCTTCAGGCTTAGCCCTGCTATTTGCAGGTTTTTGGTGTATCCTTGATATTCTCGATGTCCTACCTTCATTTTGTTCTTCGGAGTTGGTGGGACCTGGCTTATGGGTGGCAGCAAGGATGAGGTACAGAATTATACGGCAACGGTGATGGTACATGATCTTTTCTTTCCGTTTAATTCATTAAAAGGCCAAGCATTTGTTTTGCTTGCTTTCTTGTAAATGACTAGGCATTTCCTGCCTCCGACAATTTTTCCTATTTAGGGTCAATGACGCACTGTAAGTTTCAAGATAGCTGTGAATGAAATGTTCTCCCATTATTCTGTTTCTTTGGCTGTGTTCGGAGGTTCCATTCCATCTTTTGTCTGAAGACATGGCATGCAACTGTCTCAGTCTCGCTGAGGGTCACTCCCTTCTTGCACCCAATTTTCATTAGGTTTTTGAGGGAATCACGATCGCTCTACATGGAGGAATGGTTATGTTCCTCAATATCTGAAGTTAAACAATAAATCACTATGACCAAAGTATTGACCTCATTTATACATGTTCCAAGATATAGGATAGAAATTTCTTTTTGCATGAGATTTTACAGACAATATAACAAAATCCTACTCTTCGATAAGAATCGGGTATGGTGTAGAAGAAGCAATAAATTGTGATTTCTCAAGATCAAAGTATATGAGATCCGCTAGAAGGTTTTTTTAAGGTCGATAATGTCAAGATAGGACATTTTGTTTACAATGGCTTTGGTTGATTCTGATGTTCGATTGCAAAATTCGGAACATTATAGCATTGGTGGATATCAAAATATGTTAAGACAATAAAATTTTTGCCAGCTACTTTCTTAGTCGATTATGTGTTGGTAACTTACCATCACTTTTAGGTACTTACCAACAAGGACTTATTTACTTATATTACTAACTATTTCAATAATTCACAAATATTTATTTACATAACTTTCTATTACATAATGTTTATAGAAAATTATCAACCCTTATCTAAGTTCATTTACCAACAGTTTTATGATCATTTTTGAAATTACTAATTATTTCAACTGTATACCAAAATTTATTTGTTAAAGTTACTAACGCATTAAAGTTACTGTATGTTGATTTCGGAAGAAATCTATTCACGACTATAAGGGTGGGAGTTTCTCACATCTTCGGAACATGGAATTCACATGACCACCCAAGCTCATCTAGAGTAGAGTTTTTCCTAGGGTTTCTGGAATGTTCTTAGGAACGGGCAAGATGATAATTGCACCAAGCTTTAGAATTCTCTCATAGGTCGGGAGATGCGATCTCACCCACCGGATTGAAAGGCAATCAATGGTTGTAATTTGAGAGCCTCTAATATAAGAAGGAATGCCCTCCTCTCATTGTATTAATCCAACCCACCTTTATCTTCCAGAGCTTCTATCTCTAAAATCTTTCTCAATAATTGGGGAAGGCGAGAGGCTGCTTGCTGGAGGTGCTAATATGAGGGGTTGATGTGAAGATTAGGGGTATTATAGTTGCTGTTGGTGTGCTGGTGTGGAGGCTACTGGGAACGTGAGGGCTGGTGGTGGGCTAACGTAGGGGCTGGGATGTTGGGATGTTGTTGCTAGGAACAACTAACGTTAGAAACCTGCAATACTTGAACTTATAACCTAATGAAAAAAAGAAGAGTAGCTGATAATTAATAAACATTTAATACTCCTTGATTAATATTTTTCCTTGAACAAAAATATTTTAAACAAAGAAGACATTGATCAATAAATGATTAGAATGAGGAGCATTGGTATGTTTTTTACTTAATCAAATTCAGTGTGTAATTTTTTTTTTTAAGTAACAATTAAAAGCCTTAAGTAGAGATTTATTCACTCAATACATATTCCTGGAGAAGTTTGGAGTGTGAGGTTCCTGCTTTATGTGGCTCCAAACCTTCCGCGGTATTCTTGAATGGGAATTTGCGGCCGAGGCACTCGACCACGACCGATCCACGACCGATCCATGATCGATCTGATCGATCCACACGGCCGAGGCACTCGATCCGCACGGCCGAGGCACTCGATCCGCACGGCCGAGGCGCTCGACCACGACCGATCCACGACCGATCCATGATCGATCCGATCGATCCGCACGGCCGAGCTGATCGATCCGATCGATCCACACGGCCGAGGCGCTCGACCACGACCGATCCATGGTCGATCCATGATCGATCGGATCGATCCACACGGCCGAGCTGATCGATCCGATCGATCCGCACGGCCGAGGCACTCGACCACGACCGATCCACGACCGATCCATGATCGATCCGATCGATCCGCACGGCCGAGGCGCTCGACCACGACCGATCCACGACCGATCCATGATCGATCGGATCGATCCGCACGGCCGGTTTGTTTCCAAGCGTGGATACAGATTAATAGTCATGTTTGATGTAGCCAATGAGATGGTTAGTGTCAGCAAAGTAGTGGAGTTGTCAGTATCGAATGACTTGTTGGCTGTGTGCAGCATCCTGGACAGCATTCCACTTGTTCTGTTTGGGTTATAAAGGAGTACAGCATGCCTGAGTCTTGGACTGAGCGTATTCTTTTTCGGTGAATAGAACAAGTAAGAGGATTTGATGGCTTCACGATGAATGGTGAGCTTATGATGGTAATAGATGATGAAGATGAACGAGTTTCTTGGAATCCACAACTCGACAATTTGCAAATGCTCCACTAGTGATGCAATCCAATTTGGTCACAGTGGTAGAGAGCCTTGTTTCACTTTAGAGAAGATTTCCACTACATTTACCTGTATTATAATTTGGTCCAACATATTCTTGTTCAAAACTCGTGTAAGGAGAGAGACTAACGTCAAGAGCAGCTCTTGATATTGTCGCTGCCAATATCCCAAGCCACAGAGCGATGAGAGATGCTGGCGAGCATGGAGTACCTCACCCGGATAAGCGGAAAAGAGAATAGAATTTCTATATATTTCATATTACAAAAATTTATAAGCTTTACAAGATTGATTATGACTATGTTGCTGCTACCTTTACTGGTATCACAAATTGCTTCCGCTTATAAAAGTTGAAAGTTACATCTGAATTGAGAAGATGTGATTTTATTCATATACGCTCTCGCCACAGAATGATGAGTAGAGAAAGTGAGGTGGTGTCCTTTTACTTTTGGTACTTCTTGCAAACTTTAAAATGCATTTTCATTTTCACTTTAGTTTTTAGGCTGGTGAAAGTATGCTACTTGAGACTGCATCTACAGCTTCAGTATTGCCCATACCTTAGACGATGCGGATGGGGAAACGAATGACGAAGCTTTTTGAATGCTATGCATGTATGTGTTTGATTTGACACCACCATAAGTATCTTTCAGCTTCTATAAGACCAAACTATTCGTGGTTTTGAATTATGCGTCTTGTTCTCTGGGCATTGCACATGGTTCAAGTACAGGCTACTATGTTTTGTTTCCTATCTTGAGACTTGTTGGTAGCACTGGCAATGCATACCAAGTAAAGCTTGTTTGTTGATCCATGCAGAGTTAATGCATCGAGGAAAATTTGGAGACTATATTATCATGATATATTCTCTTTTTCCCTTAAATGAATTGTGGGTTGGAAGTCTCACTCCATCTCATGCTTCACTCAAGATTTTGCACGTCAAGCCGTTTGAGAATGTGGTCTGTAGATGAGATAATCTCTCTGCTTCCTCCTTGGAAATAAATCTGGGATAGTGATTATATATTGCAGTTCTTCTCTAAAGTCTGATGCAGGGTGCTAGAGCTCTTCTTTGTTAACAGGAATTCTGGTGTTTGGCAATCCAACTTCACCTAGCTCTTGCAAAAAACGAGAATGGCATAGAACAACAGAATGTATTGTTCAAGTTTCTTCAGAATGCTAGCATATAGTTTATCTGGAAGGCAAGAAATAATCTGCTTCATTGCAAGCTGCTGCTTCTGTGGAGGGTGTTCTTAGATTGGATTAGATATGCGGATCTCAAAGTATATACCGAAACGTGTTACATTAGGTCGAATTCATTGGAAAGCAGTTAAGTAGCAGCTGCATTTGCAACAAATTTGTACGAAGGCTGAAATTGAATTCATACGAAATCATCAGCCTTGATTTGAGTGATTTAACAATTTTCACGGTTTAAACTATCAATTACTTTTAATTTTACTAACTCATATTTGAGTGTGTTATCAACATTTATTTGATGGTTCCGACATTACCAATGAATATAATACTTTACCAACATTTTCTTGTGTACTTTCTTGTGTATTTTGATAAGCTACACAAGTTACTATTGATACTTCAAAGAAATAGTAATGTAAAACCGTCAAATAAATTTTGGTACTTCCACAAAACTAGCAGTAACTTATTAAAATATAATGTATTGAATAACTGTCCATAACTTACAACCTGTTGCAGGTTAAATAACTTACCGGTAAAAAATTTAGACACCATCAGACTTTTGAAGTTTACTTTGCGTTTTTTAGGAAATACCAACACTAACCGCATTTTCACACGCAGGATGCCAGAAATCTATCCATACTAAAGATATAAAAAGGGCGGGACATGTCATTGATTTTGCTTTTTATTTGAATCAGTAGCCAACCCAAGTTTCATGTGCGTTTTGGAAGAGTGAAGTTGCTCTGATCATTTAACTGCAAAAACCACAATTTGTAACAAGCATGGAGACCTGAGTGTAGAAGGGATGGACTACACTATCTCAACAACTGCTCTGCTGATGATTTTTCCTTGGTCAAGGTCTTGAAATGCTTTTGCAGCCTCTTCAAATGTGTATTTCCTTGATACTGCACTGGTGAGATTGAAGATCCCTGATTCCGCCAACTTGATTAACTTGGGAAGGTCCTGCCTTGCTCTTGCCCCATATGAGCCGATGACTTTAATCTGATCGAGAACACATTGCTCAGAGTTAAATCGTCTCAATCTTAATGCAGCAAGTTGATACGAGACCATATTAATCCCTAATCATTCTTCACAATAGCCTAGGAATTAGAATAAATAGCTCTAGGTGCCACTTCAAAATTCATGATGATATGAACATCTGAACTCAGGTGTTGATGAGTGTGCCTAAAGCACTTGTTGAGAAAGATGCAAGTATACTACAAGACTTCATTCCA
This sequence comes from Eucalyptus pauciflora, assembly GCA_007663325.1. NCBI lineage: Eukaryota > Viridiplantae > Streptophyta > Magnoliopsida > Myrtales > Myrtaceae > Eucalyptus > Eucalyptus pauciflora. The sequence goes on along the minus strand of VMYD01000366.1, from coordinate 1,448,800 downwards.
TTATAAGATGGGGGAATCACATCGATGCACTGTGTTTAGAGTGCCTTCAAATTCAAACATGCAGTTCAGAGATGATTACTTTAAGTAGTCCCGCCAACTTGGTCCAAAAGGGATGAAGGAACAGTCTGCTGTTACTTGCAAAACGTGTTTTACAGACTCTGCTCTTAAAACCATTTCTTCAGGAAGATTGAAGTCCCTAAAACTCAATAGCTTTTGAGTACAATGGCTGAACAAGTAAAACAGCTATTGTCCTTCAGTATACCTTCCCAATTTCCTAACTTTTCAACAAGAAAGTTTCAGTTAATAACAAGGGAACAGCAACTCAGAACGTCATTTAGTGACCACAAGACAACTCTGTAGCTACTGTCATGCAAATGGAAACATATACACACATATCAGAAGTAGACTCAGATATTCACCTTTCTGCGGACAAGTCGATTTATGTCTACCTCCCCCACGGCACCAGATTTTGCAAGTCCTATCATCACGGCTTTTCCACCATCCCTAACACTGTTTACGCACTGCAGGAACGTTTGTGGTTTTCCTAGGGCTTCTACAGCAATATCAACACCCATCCCTCCAGTTATTGTCTGCCAAGAGATGGGGAAAGCACTTCGTCAAGAAAATAGTATAATGATAATAACAATAATAGTAATAAGAAGAAAAGGAAGAAGAGATTGCACAGATCAAATTGAGCCAATTCACAAAACACACTGAAAGTCAGTCACTAGACGAGCATGTCAAGGACAAAGCAAAGAGCGGAAAGTGAAAATTGACGGATATAAATCATAAAATCATCCATGGGTTCAATGGCAATTTGCCTGCCAATCTATATCAAGTCATCTAAAACACGCTATTTATCCATGTTAACCTCTTCCAGTAACCAAGTGCCAATAAATCTTCTTCCCCCTCCCCCCAGGATTGAGATGGTGTAGCCATGCAAAATAACAATCTAAAGTGCTGTAAAGAGGAGATGGTATGTCCAGGGCTGGTTTAAAGGATGGGTTACCCAAGAGACCATGGACAGACCTCTAAAAAACGAATGTTGATTCTTTGAATAAATGGATCTTGCAGGCAGTGTATGAAATGAGCAATTATTATATGCTCCCAAATATTGCTCCTTGTGCGGTCGAACCATTGAATCTTGAGGATGCAATTAATGCATACCATGATCGTGCATCCAACTACTCAGATGCAATTTTCCTAGAGCACCAATAAGAAACCATATCAAATAGGACAACATGATGTGGAAAGATTCATATGGTAAACTTCGTAGAGGGAGAAGACATATATGTGACTCATGCTTTTACAGCTCACTGTGACCCTGAAAGGGATAAGCACATACCTTAATCTTTTCAATAGCATCCTCTTTGATTGCATTCACAGTATGGGTGGCCCCAAAATTTTTAGCTTTCTCTAACTTTTCATCACTGATATCCACAGCGATAATATCGGAGGCACCAAAAGCCTTAGCTATCTGCAAACAACTGAAACATTCAAAAGGTCATACTTATGTAGGGAGACAGGACTGTGGTATCAAAGGAGGTAAAGCATCAAGGATAGGATCGAACACCCAGCAGACCTCCCCTCATACCAAAATGACAAGTTCAGGTGACATAAATCTTGGTTGTTCTCACAATACATAAAATGTCAGCCAAATAGGTTGAAGATATTGCACAATCTAACCATACCAGCTGAAGGAATATCTTTTATTTGTAAAAGAAGCTCCACTTTTCTTGGTTAGATTACATCTTAGAATGATACCTGGAAACCTTGTCTATAGAAATCTTAAACATGGTATTTAGGGACTTTAGATGATGCCCAGAAAAATAATGTTGTTGGAAGTTATTGTTTGCAACAAGGAACTTCCCCAAAAAAAAAAAATGTCAGTTCAATTGTCTTTGAATCTGAGCATATTCAGATACTAAGATTGGTTTCTTTATGGGGCATATGTGGGATCCTCTAGGGACCCTTCAACAAGTATCAACAACAGCTGGCAAGGGAAGAAATTCAGAGAAAAGGGAAAGTATATATTGTCCCAATTCCTCAATTCTATCTACTGATCGATGCCAAAAAGAAGAGAGAGCTCTCAAGGGCGAGAGATGAAAAGTTTTGAAATCAAATAAGAATGGCAAGAAAAGGTGAACTGTAGGAATTTCACAGATAGATATAACTGCCATGGAGTTCATCAATCACATTTCTAGTGCACGATTGAAGGGCGAAACTCTTTGCACAAATCAATGGAAAATAATCATTCACCTTAGCTCCCAGGAGAGTTCAGATGATTCCATTCTACTAGTGCATATTCACCAGAAAAAAACATGTCCATATTCAAGTGCAGTCGTATGCCATCCCATCTAAACTTATAGTTGGATCACTGTGCATTTTTCCATGCCATAACAAAATTCATGTTCATTTAGGCAAAGTCTATTCGGATGTGCATAAGTGAAATACTAGATATCCATATGCATCATCAGCTGCAGCTTAGATGATGTGGGCGTGAGGTACCTTGATCCAACACCTCCAACACCAATAACGGCAATGGAATCCCCAGCACGCACCTCAGCCGCGTGGGTCATGGCACCATATGCAGTGAAAACCGCACAGCCCAGAATGGCAGATTCCGAGTAGGGCAACGAGGCAGGTAATACAGCTAATGCATTCGCGGGCACAACACAGTATTCAGCCATCCCTCCCATACTATACATATACACGGGTTCACCTGCAAACACATCCGAGATTCAGGCAGAGAGCATCGTGCAAAAGAAGGTGAACCATCAAGCCAACAACACATGGCGAATTAGAGATCAGAGTAACTCGCACAACCATCGGGACATGAAACAGCATCGATAGGAAGGGGGAAGGCCCAAGTGTGACATGCATCTCTACAAATATGGGGGAGGGCAGAAGAGAAGAACTTGCCGGAGCCGTGCAGGAAAAGGCGAGTCTTGCCGTCGTAAAGAGTGCCATGCGCGCGGTTATAAGCGAAGAAATCCTCGCACAGATCATCATGACCCTGAAAAGTCAAATCAGCAAAAAAGCGAAGAATCGTCTTACGTAATCTCGAAAAGGACACACAGTCCGAGGAAAGGCGCGGCAACAAGAACAAGAAGAGAAAAGGAGGGGACCGACAGACCTTAGAGCAGTGGAAGCAGGAACCGCAGGGCATGATGAAGGCCCCGACGACGGGCGACCCGACGGGGAATTTCCGGACGATCTTGGGGTCGGAGAGGGGGTGGTGGTCGACGACCTCGCCGGTGATCTCGTGGCCGACGACGCAGGGGGAGGCGAAGGGGAGCTCGCCCTTGAGGACGTGGAGGTCGGAGTGGCAGACCCCGCAGGCCTTGGTGCGGATGAGGACCTCCCCGGCCTCGGGGCGGGGGATCTGGAGGAGCTCCAGGGAGAGGGGGCGGGCGGGGTCCCGGAACACCGCCCCCTTCATCGACGACGACGGGCTGACGTGGTACCCGGCGGCGGAGGAGGAGTAGCGTCGCCTGCCGATCCCCGCATCGGAGCTGGTGGGTTCAACGACGGGATGATGAGATAGCCATCTCGAGGAGGAGGGACGAGGAGGAGCGGCGGCAGCAGAATACGACCGGGAGAGCAACGCCACCCTCTTTGCCAATCTGCTCATTCCTGCTTTCTTGCTTGCAATTCAATTCGAGAGTTTACGCAGCTTAAAGAACTGATCTTTGGATTTTGACGAGGACGAGGACGAGTACGAGGACGACCAGCACTACCCAAGTAGCACTAGATTACTAAATACTAAATAGAACACCACGACGAGGATGAGGGTGACGCCCGACTGACCCTTCGTCCCCATCCCGACTGCGCCTCTCATCTCATCCCTGCCGTTGATTCTGGATTTACATTGCGGGGCCCACCCTCTCTCTCTCTCTCTCTCTCTCTCTGTGTGCGACGGAGGGAGTGTGGCCAGCTCATTCATTGCATCGTGCGAGCTCTTCTCTGTTTATTCAATTTCGACTGGAGCCAATGATCCTCTCCTTTCTTTGTTATTTTATGAAGAACGGGTGGAGACTCTTGACGTTAGGATAACCATCCCCTCGGAGATCTCTACAAAAGGGAAAGTTCCAAATAAAAACCCGAAGTTGATCAATTTTCTCAAGTAAAGACCCCAAATGAATTTTGTATCAAATAAAGACCTAAATTTGACATATTATCTCAAATAAGGACCGAAGTGATTAAATAAATTTTAAATAAGGACCTAAGCTTGCTGGTCAGCCTAATATTCTTGATGTGACATTTTTAACGATCGGAGTTTGGGCAATTTTGTCCCAAAAAAATCTAGGGAAAATTAACAAATCCTAAAACATAAATAAAAAAATCCTAGGTTTTCTACGGTCTCCCCATTTCTTGTACCCATCCTCCACAAAGTCGAAGACCCAAATCCTCCGCCGGTTGAGGCACAAATTCAAAAATAAGAAGAAAACTATATGCTTCTTTGTTTGTTTGTGGAGACCCAAATTCTCCACCGGTCAAGCAAGGTGAGGAGCCACGATAATCGTCGTGACGATGACCGGGCAGCAATTTGGTTGAGGAGCAGCGGGGGAGAAGAAAGAAGAAAACGTAAACATCTAAATAAATAACCTAAACTTAATTAATTTAGAATTTTCCCTTTTTTTCCAATCATAAATTTCTGAAAAAATTGCCTCTATTTTAATCGTGGGAAAATGTCTGTTGGCGAGCTAAGGTCCTTAATAGATATTAACTTGATCACTACAGGTCTTTATTTGACACAAAATTTACTTCGGATTCTTATTTGAAACAATGGGTCAACTTCATGTCCTTATTTCACATAAAGTCCACTTTAGGTCATTATTTGAGAAAATAGATTCACTCCAAGTCTTTATTTGAAATTTTCCCTCGACAAAACGCTACGGATTGCTAGCCATCGCCGTTGCTTTTCATAGCATATTAAAATTCAGGAAATCTGTCCATAATGATAAAATGTATCCAAGAAGGGCTCGACCCACGTAAAATGATTTGAGTCAATAGGTCCGAGCACAGGCCTAAGTCACGGTGCCTACCCAACCCAGCCATGCATTTCACTCTGTTACTCTTCGATGTTGCTAATGATGCCTTTTGATCTTATTCTAATGACGCTAGGAAGTTGGAGAGACTACTCCCTTCTGATCTCAACAGTATATTTCCCTTTCATTTTTATCTATCTCTATCTTGAAATCTAAAAATAGGTAAAAGTAATATCGATCATCTTAAGAGAGAAATTGATTTTGTGATACATTGATCATATCGAATTATAAAAACTTTCACTTCTCAATGTATTGTTTTCGTCGTGTATGTGTAATCGATGTCTTTGATCTTGTACCTCGATGCATGAGGGCTTAATCTCCGCCCCAAGACCAGGGACCTTGGAGCTTAAACATGAACCTCGAGGTGGCTGCTATTGGGCTTAGGGTGTATAGTTATAATAAAATATAATTGCTTTAAATATTTATCGATATCGTGCAATGAACGTTATATTGGAGGATTAGATTAGTACTCGACAAAGAAAATCTCTATTTATTAAAGGGTATGACATGTATGATTTAGACATTTCAACCCAGAGATTATGCGACCTATGTATTTCACAATTTTATGATATACCTATTTGACAAAGACTTTTCATTCGTACGAAAAGTCGAATTCTACTGTAAAATCATTTTTTAAGAATAATTTACTGGCACATTCACTTCATGAATAATTAATGATTTAGAAAATATATTTATATAAAGAATGGTTTGAATCTTCTAGAATAATTGATCAACATAAAATATAAATATGTCGAAATGTTTCCTAGGAATATTTTTTTTTTGTTAGATATTGTTTTTGTAAGGAGTATGAACGATAAAACTTAGGAAAAGTTATTTTTCACGAGGAAAATCGGCCCGACTTTAAGGAAGGAGCATACACATACCATGTGTTCAATCAACCCCCTCGAAAGGACAATCTCTCTCTACTCTCTGCCTCCGCTGATACTCGAAGATCCGAGGATTCTTGAATCGAACTTCTGCGAATCGATTTGATAGCAACGGTGCAAACAACGCGGCTCCACGACTGCGTGGGAACTAAGGGGGGAAATGGGATTTGCCCATAATCATCAAATCATTTGGTACGTCGGCGGAGCCTCCTGAGGTTCCATGCCCAACTTTACCTTTCTATTCGTCTTCCATGGCGGGCGTTCAGATTGAGTACCCACTTTCCCCACTTTTGTCCTGACGCCGAACTCTCTCGGTGGCGAAATGGGTATCCGTGATTGATGGGTTTTGTCAAAGCCTCAGTAAAAAGTTGTCGTTTTTTTCGCTCTCGTTTCAGAGTAGAAGCTGCACAGGGGAGTGTGCTGCTGCTGTAGCGTCCGCGAAGACGAAGTCTTCTTTCGGGTTCGTGCTTCCTTTCCCTTTTGCTTTTCCGAGAATGGGCTTGTCGTGTTTGGCCTGATTCTTTGGGTGTTTGCGATTACATCTCTATGAACCAATGTGATTTTGTACGATTTGGTGTCCTGAAATTGTACACCAATGGAGTAATGATTTCCCCTGATCAAACGCTAGTTTCTTTCTGGCTTTCCAAAGGATTATTATGCTTTTGTGCGCATAAGAGAAGTAAAAATCTACCCTCTTGCTGTAAGTTATGTCGCATGATCCGCCAGCTTGATTTTCTTTTCTTGTTTCTCCCGTGGGTATCATTCTAGTTGTTATGAATTGGTGAACACTTTAAAGCTGTACTTCATGTGTGTTGTATAACTTTTGACGACTTCTATGGCGCTTAGGAGGATTGGCAGCTGCCTGCTGCGGTCTTCCTCGTCTCTGGAACCCACGTAATGCTTTGTCAGTAGTTGTCTCTGTTTGCCCTACCGATTCTTGAGTGCAACTTTGGGTGTTTTCATAGTGAAGAAGCCATGCACAGTCATAATTGAAAAGCAACCAATCTTGGCAATTCAAACAAATTTGAACATTGTAAGTAAAATCTTCATCTTCTTATGTGATATTCTTGGGTGGTTCTGTTGCTGCAAAATATGATCATCAATATAGCATGGTCGTGGTTTCTTTTGTCTACCTGGGAGTTTGACTATATGCCCACTAATCTAGAGGGTTCTTGCAGCTCCTTCTCTTTTGAAGTCAATAAATAATTGAAAGATGGCTGCTGAGCTTGTCAACACGGCAACGAGTAATAAGTTGGCAGAAATGGATTGGACAAAGAACATTGAGATCTGTGAGTTAGTTGCTCGTGATCCAGGGTAAGTTTTCTCTGGCTTGGTTTTTGAGTGAAACACTGCGATTGTGAAATTAAGATTTATCATCTGATTACTGCTGTTTAAATGGACATTTTTGTTGAATTAAATAGAATAATGTAAATTTCGGAACTTTTGCTTTTTAATGGCAAACTTTTGGTTTAACAGAAAAAATTACAACCTTTCGAGCATATCCTCACTCGACTTCATTGGCTACAAAAAATGCAATTGAATTGTGAATAATTTAGAAATGTCATCCTTGCTATGAAAACTTGCAATTTCTTGACTGTCTTTACATTTTCATCATCAGTGGGTCTAACAATTTATACTAATTCCGTCTTAGTTTTTTATTAAATGTTAAGTTTTTGCACTGAAAAATTGGTGGTGATGAGAATGCAATCCTAGCCTCACTTGGGATGACATGGGCGTAGAATTTTTGCCTGAAGAAGTTGGCAAATAGGGGATAAAGGAATATTGTCGTATTGTCTGAAAGTGAAGCATTATTTCATTCATCTAGTTCTCGTAGTGCGAGCAAGCTGAAGTTCTTCCACGACCATAAGTGCAAGCCACAAATAAGTTGAATCCCATAAGTGCCATCCCCACAAGGTGGTTTCTTATGCCGAACTTACCATGTCGCTTTAATAGGTTTTTGCTATTAGTGGACTAAATTGGTTAATATACATGTTATTGCCACAATGCTCTGTATTGGCCCATTGTCACGCTCATGTTTCTAATTAGTACATACCCATATTCACTTTAAAAGCTTGTTCAATGACCTAGAAAACCTTCTAAATATCAAATATATAGTAAGGGGTCTTGTTAAGCTTCAAACACTCACAGACAATGTGGGTCTAATTCCCTTTTGCTTGAACTTTTGGAAGAAAATTGGTCCCCTATCGTATTACTAGAGCATCATTTAAGAGTTTAAATATTTACAAACTCTCTTCTTTCTATTTTCTCTGATATCATGTTCTTGTGTTCTTGCCTCCCTGTTCTGTTCAATGTGGTTAGGTCCATTTCACATGTCAAGCGCCACTTACATGTGAGATGGAGTGTCAAGAAATATGCCCTGCTTACATTCTGAAAACCATTTCATGACAACTCATGCATTTTCATATTTAAAAAAAAAAAAAAAAAAAAGTTTCTTCATATCACCTAGTTATCCATGGATCTTCTCAGTTTGATATAAGTACTGTCTTTTTCGTTTCCCTGTCTAGAAATATTGTACTTACCTCTTACCTTTCCGTCGGATCATTCTACTATAATATGCTTTTTGGTTACATTGTGCTACAATATGACTTTTCTTTTTTAAATTTAATGAATATTGTGCCTTTATCATTCTTTTATAAATCTCAAAGGTAAATTTTCGTCCCTCGATCTTTATTTATTTATGTATTGAAAAGAAAAAAAGTCTCGAAGGTAAAAGAAGTACTCATTTTCTTGTACATTATCTTTGTTGACACAGCATATACATGTAACAAATAAAACATTTTGCCGTCGCCCTTTTCAATTATGGAAAAAGGAGATACAAGATCTAAAATGAAGGCAGAACAGAGTGCACTAAAGCTAGAATATTGAACCAATAAGTGATAGTATAATGAAATCCTCAAGTAATTGGTTCTCATATCTCTTTTAGGAGTTCCATTCTTTCTTTAAGAGCATATTCTCAATGTAAGTTGAATGTTCAATGAAGCCACCATGTATTCTTGGAGAAAACTCTATAAAACCTATTTGGAATTAGAACAAAAGGTGGCTTTTCTGTTTCAAATTGGATATATACACGATCTGAAGTCTTAATTAATTAGAAACACTAAAATGTATGTATTAGCTATTTCAAATTTCTAGGAACATGGACTTCACTGTAATCTTTTTAGGAAAAAACTTGGGCCAAGGTCGAATTTCAAGAAGTTTGTGGGTTAGGGAAAGTCCCCCCCCCCCCCAAAAAAAAAAGCTTGTTTCTTCCTTTGCATTTCAATTTAGGTGTTACTCATGCAGTGGTATAAGTAACCAATTCAATTGGTGCACTTCCTAATATCATGGTTCAGCTGCTGCTTACCGTCATAGTACATCATTACTTATCAAAGCATTCGACATTGAATTAGAGCATGGTTATGCACATCCTGGTTCTAAACAGCATATGATAATTCGGTATGCCAAATACAGTATGTTGTCTCAGCTATAGTGAGTGATGAACACAGTATCTTCAATAACCATGCAGGGTATCGAAAGATATTATTAAGACCATCAAAAAACGACTGGGGAGTAAACATTCAAATGCACAACTCTATGCAGTCATGGTGAGTGTGATCTTTCGTTGCCATTTTGAGTTCTTCATTCTATAAATTTCTTCACTGTTCAATACAGTTGTCTAATTCTTTATTCGTGTGCTTTTTTTCCTTGAATGCTGTTCGATTTTTTTTCTATCAATAGTTTTAGCAGCAACAGCTGCCATAGTCCTGTCCTTTGCTGTTTCTTAACAACTCTCTGAAGGAGGTCTATTGCATTGCAGCTGTTGGAGATGCTGATGAACAATATTGGAGAACCTATTCATAAGCAAGTCATTGAATTGGGGATTCTCCCTATTCTTGTGAAGATAGTTAAGAAAAAGGTTTGCATTTGATGTCACGTATTCTAAATGATTCAACAAAATTGAAATAATGCACTTTATGGAAAATTTCTTTCAGACTGACTTGCCAGTACGAGAGAGGATATTTCTTCTTCTAGATGCCACACAGACATCCCTTGGTGGTGCTTCTGGGAAGTTTCCTCAATATTATTCTGCATTCTATGACCTTGTAGTAAGTACAAGTCTTTAAAATTGGATCTCGGTTTGGATGTTATATTGAAAACCGTTGTATTTCCAAACTTCTGATTGGTTGGAAACTGAGGCATTGAAAATCTATTTGAATTACACTCAGAGTTCTGGAGTTCAGTTTCCTCAGAGGTCTCTATCCATATCGTCAGATAATGCTCCTGCAAAAGTTGTGAGGAGATCCTCAGGTCATCCTGCTCCAGAAGCAATTAAAAAGAGTCCTTCTGACAGGGAGCCAACATCTAGTAGACAGGATGGATTTTCTCAGCAATCAGACTCACATTCTGTCTCTGAATTGAGGTATGTTCCAACTTCCATCAGATAAGGTTACTCCTCTTGGGTGATTGGCGCATCAGCTAGATGTCCTTTTCCTCCAGAAAACTCTCAAGCCATTTACATTGAGTCCCTTCAGTTATCATATTGTTAGAATACAACATAGCAATATAATAGCATTTCCATGATCTGTGCAAGGTTTAAGGCTAATATGCTGAAAGCATCAGGCACGTAACCTTTAAAGTTGAATTTCCTGTCAAAATCTTCCTTTCTTCTTGGCATCACAGAGCCCTTATGCCAAATTATTCTCTTGGAAGTTTTCTTACTTTAGTCAACCACTAAAGACTTTGTGCAATTAACATACTTAGCTTTTCTATACTTTTAGGACTTCAAACTTTCTTATGTGATGTTGTTTTCCTTCCTGGATTTAAGTAGTTCAGGCAAAAAACAAGGTATAACACCATTAATGGGATGGGATTGATTCTTGTTCAGTCTGTGTAAAGTCATGATCAACATTGTCCATGTCAGAAATCTCTACACTTGACTAAAAATCATGGATAGAGTAAACTCCGCAATTTTTTGTATTATGATGATGGGACCGTCATTGACAGACAAGTTGTGATCAATTTAGGAAAGACAGAGGCCTGTCATTGTAATTTATCATTGTTATCTGCGAAAACAAGTAGTCCAAGTGTCTTGTGGACTCTTTTTGCTATATTGGAAGAAATTGAAGTAAGTTTTCAGCTCTCAGGCGTACAAAGCATGGCAGCTGGTGAATTTGCTATGTCATTGAGAAATTAATTGCTGGTGCAATCTATACAATAAATTGATTCATTCAGACCATCAGATTTCTTTATGTTTACAAACTGTCCACTTCTTAATAGCTAAGAGGCATGCTTCTATAAACTGATTTTGCTATAAGTCAATTAGTCAGGTCAAAAAAAAAAAAAAAAGTCAGGTCATCACAAGTATAGGAGAGTGATTTTGGATTTTCATCGACCTCTCTCATACTTGTGAGGAGCATGGTAGAAACATGTGACAGATCCAAGTCCTCTGATGATTTAAATGTGGTATGGTCGTGTGTTTTTTGTGTAGGAGGACCCAACCCTGCCTCAGTTGACACCCATGAGTGCCTCTGACTGTTGTGATCCTCCTTAGCTGATAGCAGTTGAATGCTTCTGTTGGTTGTGGGATCCACATGATTTGGAGTCAAGTTATAGATGGAATATCTTCTTCTTTTACCAAATGCATGAACTATGAATTGATGACTTCTACAGCCTCCACTGAAGGAAAGATTAGTAGTTATATAATAATAGTATACTGGACGATGGCTCGATGTATTGTTAATCACCCCTCTTGCCCTAATTGTCTACATCTTTATCAGTGAACTTGACATGCATGGCTCCACATGAATTTGAATGAATTTGGGATAAGCATGAAAGCCTTGCTTTGCCAGGCATTAAAGCGATAGTAGAATAGCGTCAGTGAGGATGAGTGGTCATTTGTCTTTGATAGAATATAAGTGACAGGTGATTCATAGTGAGTCATTTCTCTGGAGGGACACATTGGTTGGTGGTTTTTCAACATATCAATGTGAAACACATTAGCAAACTTTTTCCTGCTTGAAATAGATAAATTGAAGTCACAGTGCAGGAAGGAGTTCTAGAATCTCATGAATGGGCTATGGAAATGAAAGAAGCTGCCCAAATTGTGGGGTTTAGATTATTGTAGCATTAGTATGACAGTATCTTTCACCTAAGTGGTTAAGAATATTGAAGCTAATAAGGCACTCCCACGTATGATTTCTCCAAACTTGAAGCTAGAGCTGTGATCAAGCCATGCCAAGTCAAGATAGTTTTACTTAAGCCCGATTCTACGTGCATATATAAGGATCAATACTTGTTGAGTTCGATTTATCTTGATTTTTCTAGCTTTAATGTCACTTTATAAAGTTTTTCCTTGCTTGAACTGACTCAACTAAACTCTAATGGAGCTTGAATCAAGATCACGCAACATGCCAAAAAAAAAAAGACAGTATCATATGTATGTTTCTTATTCTTTAATTTATGTAAATAAAGTTAAAACGTTGGAGAGTAGGTTGAAAATGTTAGGAGAATGCTTTTTTGTTGTTTTGGTTGGGCTTTTCAGCTACTATGTAATGCTCTCATAAATCATATATGCTCCTATTTATAAAGCAAACCTTTACATATGGAGATCCTTTGCCTTTTTTAAGGTTTCTACAAATGAGTCCCCCTCCTTGGTGCCTAAAATGAGATTTCTGTGTTAATCTTTAGAGAAAACGTTGGCCATCAACAGCCACTTTTTTCTTTCTTGTTTGATCTTCTTTGCATGTCTGGGTAAGGAAGAGGAAGTTGGTATCCTTTTTTCTGGTAAGGCATTTAGCACTCGATCAATATTGTGCAGTATTGTTCAAAAGGCCCGTAATGCATTAGAGGTTCTGAAGGACGTACTTGATGCTGTTGATGCTCGACATCCTGAGGTAAGGTGAAGTCAAACTCTGGATTTTGTGATTTACATTGCACATAACACCAAGGCGCTGCAGATTTGACAGATGGAAATAATGTTGTTGCGCTAGTACATTAAAGCTTTGTACGCATGAAAAAACTAAACCGACATACTTTTTAATGAGATCATCCTAAGGATGAGTTACTGTAACTCGAGTTTGAATAGTGTATTACCATGTTGAAGTCCACTGATCAGAACCTGATGATGCAATGCTTTTTATTGTCAATGGCATGATAGATTGCAAAAGATGAGTTCACACTTGATCTTGTGGAGCAGTGTTCTTTCCAGAAACAACGAATAATGCAACTTGTGATGACTTCTAGGTGAGTATTTTTTCTAATTTAAGTTGGAGTTGTATCTTTGGTCAATTATCTGTTGCACGAGGATATCCTAATACTGTATACTGGGCCAAAATAATGTTTTTAATACTAAGCTTACCATGATGATTGCTGACTGTTATAATGCTATTGAAACATCCTAGACTGTGCCTAAAAGAATTTGCAAACTGAAATTGATCTTATTCTTGCTTGTTTAGGTCACGAATTTTTTAATTGGTAATCTCTTTTTCTTGAGTTAGAAGATGTATATACAATTTGTCCTGCAAAGACACTAGATTATCAATTGGTTATTATTTAGACGAAACAGGAGATTCTATGGGCACACGACTGAATTTAGTGAGCTGATAGAAAGGTATATTTGATCATTACATGGTTTCACTGGACCATGAAGAAGGAGAATGATTGGAAGTTATCCAAATATGTTGTCAAAGACCTGCCAAACCTTCTGATGAGTTCAAGTTTTAAACTAGAACAAGGGGCTTTTGCATCATCATTTTTGCTGTACCGAAAAGTGTATATTTGGTGATGTTAATAGATTGAGACGTAGTCTCCACTCATGTTAATTGTATTAAGGTTGCGGTACTTCTTAAGAATCCAGAAATTCCAGCCATAATTCATGATTCCTGGATTTAAGGTTTATGTTGCCAGGTTGACTGGAGTAAGTTGAAGAGATCTTTTTGTACTTCCTAATATTTCTTGTCAAAATGCGATACTAAACTGAATCAGAGATTCCTCTTGTCCAGGGATGAGAAGGTGGTTTCTCAAGCAATTGAGTTAAACGAGCAGCTTCAAAATGTTCTTACACAACATGATGCTCTGCTCTTGGGTAGGTCTGGCACACCAGCCAGTCATGTTAATTATGAAGAGATCGAGGAAGAGGAAGATGAGCAGCTTTTTCGAAGGTTTGTTAGCAACCCTTCCTCAATTTCCCGAGTATTGCTTTAAAGAGGTTCTCCGCAGGATTAATTCTCACACTGCATGGTTGGAATTAGGGAAGCAATTGAGTGAGTGAGCCCATGACTCGAAAAAATTTGAGCATACTAGTGTTCAGCTTGATTTATCTCAATTTAAAATTGAGCTTGGATTAGAGCTCAACTAATCACAAACAAAATAGGGGTGAATAAAGATGAGAGGCCAAGCACAGTGAAGCTGAAGAGGAAGATTCTCCCAACAAATGCGTAAAAGAATTAAACAAGAACAAAATTTACAAATCCAAACTACAACTTGTGTAAGAAATATGTGGAACAAATATTAAGCACCATTTCTAACCCTACTCAGAGCACAGACTAGAATCCGGCAGAAGGAAAAAAAAGTTTTCAGATAAGAACCCTAGCCAACATATACTGTAGAGGAGGTGATCCCTCTCTGAAGAGTGTTGTGACTTTGACTCGTAAAATTTGATTCTCTTCCGATAATCTACAACTAAATAACAGAGAGTCGACACCAGTTGACAAAGCATAGAAACTTAACCAAACATGCTAGATAATACAGATCTCAAGGGACATCCCTCGGTAATATGTGATAGAATATTCATCTTCAGCCTAAGCTGGAAGGCATGGCTATTTTGTGTTCCTCGAGTTGCCTGTCAGATGCAAAACAACAAAGAGAGGGAGGCAGCGAATCAGGAAGGATGGAGGGGAAGATAGAGAGAGTCACACGAGTTTGAGTTGGGATGTTTGACTCCCATCGATGGCAAATGGGTAAGTGAAGAAAGGGTAAAAATACTAAAATATTATTAGCACTTTGAAGCATTAGAAGGGGTAAAAGGGTAAATTATGTAGGAAATTTTAACCTGAAGTATAATCTATTAGGTGGAGGGAGAATGCATATGAGAGCCATTGAAAGTCGGTAGACAAGCAGAGGAGGATACTTCCACAAAATAGATTAAAAGTTTCCATGTTCATGAGCTTGATGTAGAACTATGGCAACAACGTTTGAAGACTTACAAAAGGTGTGCCAAATTAAGATTCATTTCTCAGATGATCATCTTATTTTATTTAGAATATCATGTTTCTTTTTTTATTTTTATTTTAGGACAGAACATTATGTTTGCTAGTTTCTAGGATATTATGTTTCCTTTCTATGTGAAATTATGTCTACTCGTTTTTAAAATATGAGATTTCTTAAGTTTCCTATCTAAGTGTTTCCTTTGGGCAATAGGGTTTAGTAGTCTATAAATATGCTCCTCCTTTGGTTTAAGAAGTATGTGGAGTGAATAAAATGTCAGCATTTCTTTGCTAAGAGTTGCACGATGCAATTCTCCCCTGGGTGAGATCCTTAGGCACTTTGCATGAGAAGCCTAAAGATTTTTCCTTTTCTTTCCTAACCTTTCTTCCAACATCTCCCAAACTCATCAATTTCTCTATCAATCACTGATCAGCCCACTCCAACCCTGCATTACTGTTCAGGGGTGCTGTTTGCGGGTACTATCCACAGCCCCAAAACAGTACTTTTAAATCTGATTTAACCCAATTAAATTGTCCTACATATTAAAACTAATCTTCTCAATACCACACCTGGACTTGCTGGTGGCATATGGTCCGCTTCACAGCCTCATGTTGTTGGTGGTCAGGACTGGTCTGCTTTTTCAGATAAAAGTGGAATAGACTGGCTATATTGACAGAATCTTGACTTTCTGATAAATGAAAAGTGGATGAAAGGGATGGTTCTTGAATCTCTAAGCTGATTCTGCAACAACTGACTGAGGAAAACCTGTTGATATGAGAGCGGCAAACAATGTGTTTAAATTGATGCTGTAACCTTTTTTGAAGAGAGCTGTTTACAAGAGTTGAATTCTTGCTTTTTTTTCAAAAAGTTAGATAATTATGTCCTTATTTGGATATGGTAGATAGAACTCTGAAGAGACACCAGGTCTTCAAGTGCTGGTGCTAAAGCTGCGACTAACTGCTGTATCATTTGGTTTCCTATTTCATATGCATTCTGGTTACTTATAATTGTAGCAGGTTACGAAAAGGAAAAGCTTGTGTGAGGCCTGAAGATGAAGAGGGGATAGTGCAAAGGCCATTAGAATTGTCTGGATCATATGTTCCTGGAGAAATACCATACCGTCCACTTATCCGGTCTCCATCTACAGCGATATCCAGGGAATCCAATGGGCAGGGTCCACCTGTGGCAATCCCTCCTCCACCAGCAAAACACATCGAGAGGGTAAAATTTTTTCAAGAAAACAATTCGGATGGCTCTGCTGTGGCTGGACACATGAGGGGCCTATCATTACATAGTCGCAATGGCAGCAGTTCACAAAGTGGAAGCATCTATTACAGTGACTGATTGGACATTGATCTTTTTCATGCTTTGGTCTGTGATGGGTGCAACCTCTGCCATCATCTGGTCTGGAGCTATATACTTCTTTCTGAACCTCAACTCATGGATGTATGCAGGCAGCTCCTTTGTAATTGGCAACAAGAACACAATGACTTAGTGATAGGGGCTATGCATCAGTCAAGTTTCTCTCATTGTGTTGTGTAGCCCACAGTGCAGATAATTGCATTGGGGGAGAGCGGCGGATGTCCCCGGTCCTAATATATATTCACAGATGGGAAGTTATATTATCAGTGTTTGCCTTTGTACTGTTTTTGTATGTAAATATGAGAAGATCATTAAGTCAATCAACAGAGTCCACAGAAGAGTAAGAAGCCCATGATTTAGGATGACAGAGCCCGTCTTTCATAGAAACCCTTGCCCCCCACCTAGCAAGAAGAAATAGAAGGGTGAATTGTATACCGAGGTGAAGAGTGTTCTACCTTGGCATCCGAAGCATGGCAAGGGGATAAGCTAGCAACCAATCCACATAATGGGAACAAACATGAGGGAAGAGTTATCCAACTAAAATCATTTTTTCGATGGTTTCATGGTGCTATGTTGTTGTCGAACTCGTGATCATTTTTGTTTAATGAGACCTTGATCAATCCAATGAACATAGAGAGAGCCGTGTAACATCTTAGCATCGTATAGCCGTGACCAGTTGTATTGCCAGATTGTAAGTCGTAGCACCATGTTGGTAAACCATTGCAAAAAGTTTCACCACGATATCATGGTGTAGCAATTGATCATAGAAATAGCTTATGCTGGGAGCTACTGATGCTTCGGTATTTTTTATTAAAGCAAGCATGAGATTGTTGCTTTGCCGTGATTTTTCGGCCAGTGCTAATCCCAGTTCTTTATACCAGCATATTAATCAGCTGACTTGGAGGAAATGAAACTTATACCGACAGCATAAAAGTAACCATTGAAGTTGGATGAAATCTAATTTTGATCAACACATTCCTTAGTGATTCAACAAGGACCGAAATACCACTGATTAGGTGGACCGGACTTGCTGCTACGCCTCGCCCCAGAAAATCCCCTTGCCTTACCTCTCACAATGTGCTACGACTGCAACCAATGAACATTACATCTACGTTTGTCCAAGAACGCTGTAAATATAATGAAGCTCGTAGTGATAGGACAAAGGAGGAAATACAGAAGTGTTACCCATTTGCCGTTTGCTGCATCAGATGCGGTAGGCGAACAACGAGAGTACCTGCATCGGACGAGGTGGATCACCAACCTTCGAAAGATTCTCTCCCCTTTTCTTAATTCTCTTTCTTTTCATTTGATGTTAATTTTAATATATTCCACACTCCCCCAATAGTACTTCAATTCGAAACCCTTCTAGAAGGCATGGATGGCCGTCTGTCTTTTTATATGAATTATATGCGAAGGGGGGGTTGGTCGAACCGTGAATGCGACCGCAACCAATAAACAAACAGATTGAGCATCTCTGAATTACATCATCCTTGTTATCTTCATGCTTTGCTCCAAATTAATACCTTGTTTTATAGCAGACAATCTAGACGTGGTGAGTTGAACCCTTCAATTAATTATGAACTAGTTAATTGGGTGTCTATTTTTCAACAAATCCTTAAGATGTGACTCAGATGAGCCAAAACATTATAGAATTCAAATGGGAAGACTGGTTAGATCAAATTAACTTGCTTTCGACACCATGGACATTCAATCTTTGCTTACAAGTAACAAATGAAGTCTCTTTCTCCGGGGAAAACCCAACAAAAATTATAAAGCAAACACAAAATTAAATAATTTCAAGAATTAGGATCAGAATGGGGTGCTCTCGAAAGAGTGCAATGGAGGGAGGATACCTGGTCCAATCAGCAAGCCGTGTCAGTGAGAGTAGGAATATCAGCAAATTAAAGTTAAATGTCAATCATGGAAGGTAGGTAGGAGATTTTTTAGTTAATCTTTTCTCTGCTCATGAATTGACAAGAGTTAGTGGGAGCGAGTTGGAATCGGTCTTCTAGAACCTCAGCAATATAAAAATGGAAGAAATCTGGGGAGGTGGAAGACCATCCAAGAAAACATTTTTGTGTTGCAGAAAGAATATGGTTTTAGTAATGGTACACATCATGTCATGTATAAATGTCTGTGAGGATGACCTTTAAGGACATGGGGAGAGGGTACTGAAATTTAATGTCTTTATGTGATGTGCAGAATGGGAAGTCGATAGTTGGTAGGTCCACTGAAATAATCTATTTTTAATTCTTTGTTCTGTACGCCCCCCGAATCTGCAGTAATTACGCGGTTTCCGCACCAAACCATTAAAATATTTGCTTTCGAGTCCTTTTGAGTCGACCAAGGAGGCCGGCAAGGCAACTGTGTGTTCCGTTCTTGACGGTTGTCTGTAAAAACCTCCACAACGTGAAGTATTTACAGCTGAGAGCCCGGTAGGTTTGGATGCTAAACGTTGACCACGAAAATGGGGAAAAGTAAAGTGATCGTGAGTTCTATCTGCCAGAACCCTTTTTATACAACAATGTTTTTTCTAATCCGTGAGAAATATTAAGATTTGGAGCTAGGTAGTTGTGGGTGGAATTGGGAATAGAGGAAAACACGGGGGCCTACACAAGAACCAGTGAGCTTCATCTCCGCAAAATAAGTAGGGCGGAATCGACTCCAAGAGGATACACCATAAAAAGTAGGGCTACCTACCAAACATCCATCCGTCCATCAGCTCTAAACTTTAATTGCAATCGCCTAGTCCTGTCTCGACACCAACTGGGTCAAATGCTTAAAAAAAGGAAAAAGAAAAGAGAAAGATGACGTTTCCTTCCTTCCTCTCCACCACCCCTCCCTCCTATTTATCTCCTCTCTCTCTTTCTTCCTCCATGAGCGGTGCTCTTCAGGTTGGATGCACCATTTCAATCCAACCTCAATACATAAACGTCGTGCTGGGAAAAGGATAAAGGCGGGGAGAAGGAGATGGGGAGGTCACCGTGTTGCGAGAGCGAGCACATGAACAAAGGGGCATGGAGCAAGGAGGAGGACGAGCGCCTCGTCGCCTACATCAAGCGCCACGGCGAAGGCTGCTGGCGATCCCTTCCCAAAGCAGCCGGCCTGCTGCGCTGCGGCAAGAGCTGTCGCTTGAGGTGGATCAACTACTTGAGGCCAGATTTGAAGCGCGGTAACTTCTCCGACGAAGAAGACGAGCTCATTATCACCCTCCACGGCCTCCTCGGCAACAAGTAAATTTACTAATACATCACCCCTATTCTCTTTTCGTGTTCGTGTTTCGGCCAAAGTCGACTAAGAGTCGTTTCTTGCGCATGTCACTCGCAGGTGGTCGCTGATAGCGGCGCGGTTGCCGGGAAGGACAGACAACGAGATTAAGAACTACTGGAACACCCACATCAAGAGAAAGCTTCACGCCCGCGGGATCGATCCCCAAACCCACCGTCCTCTCGACTACACCAGCACCGCTGGTGCTGCTGCTGCTGCCACTAACACCATCTTTTCTAATGCTAATAACAGCGGCAACAAGGCCACGCCTCACTCGACGACTTGTGAAGAATTATCATCATCAACACCACCACCGCTCCGTACAGCGAAGAAAAGATTGAATTCATTAGCCAGCGCGGTGGTTACAGTGCGAGAAGAAGACGAATCAACGAACAACAGCATGAGCAGTGACGTGACGACCACCACCACCACCACCGCGGAGGAAGTGCGAGTGCAACTCATCAATAACAAGAACGGCATAAATGTGGATGAAGACGGAGATGCCAATGCAGACCTCGACCTTTCACTTTGCCTCTCCGTTCACAGCCCCAAGACTATCATCAGAAACAACAGCACTAGCAGCACGGCAAGTACTGAATTACTAAGGAGTCCTCCGCCTCCATCAGCTCATGGGCATCATGAGGTTTTCCTGAGTCTAGGGTTTCATCCCGACGCCCGACATGCCTGCAGCGGCAACAGCTGCAGTGCACCCACGGCTACAACACTCGACTTGTTAAGCGACCCCTCTTCACACCCCATCTCTGGAGCCTCTTCTTACTGGTTTTGATGTTAATGTATTCTAGGCTTAGACTATGGCTAATTACGGTCCCCCTCTCTTCAAACCCTCGAAACCACTTTTTATGGGAGAGATACCACAGCTTAGTTTTTGCTCTTTTGTTTCATGTGACAGATGCCTTCTCCTTTCCCTCTTCCTCCTCCGCGAAATTCTCAAGACACGGGTAGATGATGAGGGTCATTGTAATTCTGGAGACTCCTGCGATGCTAACAATCTCAGGAGTCTTTACCAACACGCGCACACCACAAAAGTAGGGCTGAGACAATTTGAAGTAGAAGGAGAGGTCAATGGATGGGCTGAATCTTTACCAACAACTTTCGTGGTAATAATGCTCATATAAATTGACTTAGCAGAAGGATGGCCTTCTTTTTTTGCCGATTTCCCTACGCAAGTCTAATCTCTATGATGAAGCTAGATTTTTGACAAAATTTTAGGGGGGAAATTCCAAAGAAATCCCCCTAATATGTTGTTTATTTCTCGAAATTGCCCCATAAACAATGACTTTGTTCCAAAATATCTACAGAAATTTATCACGGTGAATCAACCTCCTCTCTAAACCAGCGCCCATTTGTTGAAATTCGCCTCACATTCGATTTTATTCCAAAAAAGGCCTTTTGAGTTGGATCAATTTGACCTAAAAGCCTCCCTCAGCTCGTTGTTGATAAAAATAATTGTTGGCCAACAAACATGTGCTTGTCATGTGCACATTTTGCGCCTTTCCAGGAGGCATTTCGTTTCAAAAAAATAACCTTACCCCGTACATCTCACACGTAAGAACATGCCTAACTGGGTTCAGTTCAGTCCCAGGCATTCTCATAACAGCTCTCCTCCCACATCTACACTCATCCTTGATCTCCAATTTCTCTGTCTATGCTCGAGAACCCTAATATTTTCTTTTTGACATGCGGAGTTGGGGCGAAGTTGGGGCTTCTGGATGTTTTTTATGTACACCGAGTGGGCACGGGAGAAACGTTTTTTTCTCTAATGAACATGCCCCGGAAAAGGGGACGGTACATACATATGATGAGCTCACAGGGTTATTAAGTCAAAATTTAGGACGAAGTCAAATGTAAGGAGGAATTTCGGAAGGACGGCACCATTTTAGGAATTCATGGGGAAGAAGCTGATGTTGTATTTCATTCACACTGCCATAGCCAACTCGGAAAGGCCACAATTATGTTTAGACATGTATTGCTGAACATATACCTCGTAGCAGTTCACATCGCAAGTACAACAAACACGAGCACTAACTAAATCTTACAGACACATATGCATCGACGAGACGAGGGTGACGAATGATTGAGCATCGAAGCATTATATAGTGGATCCAGAGGAATGGAATGGAAATACAAGCAAAAGGAGGAGGGAAGATGTATGACATCCTCCACTTCTTCCCATTCCCACCACGATTTGCAATGCGCTTTAGGCCTACTACACAAGATCCGAATATCCCGACTACTATTTTGACTAGAAGAAAATCAATGCCCGTCCGTGGCGGCCAAGGGTCGCCGGTAGTGTGGGGGTGGCGGTGACACCAGTGGTTTGTCAAATGTTAGCTTTTCTGATTTTTCCTTTTGTTTTTAGAATTTTGGACTTCTGAGATGCGCAACCACATCATGATATTGTCACATATGCTCAAAATACTAAAAAGGACGCCACATTGAAATCCGATGTGCCATGTCGACGTCGGCAAATTGACTTAACATTTGTCGGATGACTTAATTACAACAAATAAAATACATTTAGGATTTGATTGCACCATTTCAAATGTTTAAATTGTTATGCAATTTTTTGAACTTTTTATCATTACCAAGGTTTGTCACTTCGATGGCTTCTAGACGAACTTTGTTAGGAGACTTGTCCGTTCTCACGCGGAGAGAATCGCAATCCATCATCGACGCATTGGTGGGATGACAATTCCAAACCCATAAATCCTTAATCTCTTTCAAGACGAATGATGTAGAATAATTATAATTCGAATCGTATCTCTTTTAGCGAGTGCTTGAACTCCCATAGTCGCGCGCCCTTGCGATGATTCTACTAACTTCTTCATCAATTAATAATAAAAAAAACACAAAAATGTTCGTCTATCGATTACCTCCAAAAAGGTCAAAGTGGAATCGATTCTAATACATGTGGTGTTTGATGCCACTGGCCGGCCATGTGACATTCGTTGAATCTCAAGTCGCCTACATGTGTACTAAACCTGGAAAATGTCCACCCATGTACAATTCAAAAGGTACCATCTCGTCTCTTTTTTTTTTTTTATAATTATTTTTTCATGCCCCAATGTCACCTAACTCTTTTGTCTTCGACCGAAAGAATATTCAATTGGTAAATATCAACGGATGCTATATATGCCCACCAAACAACAGTGACGACCCTTTAAAATCCCCGAATCGTCCAATCGCAGCTGTAGATACCTCCCTCTTCTCTCTCATTAAAATGGCATGAGCGATGCCGTCCATCTAGGTTCTCCGAATCTGTATCGCAGAGGTCCAAAGTGATGTACAATCCTTACCAGTCTTCTAGAAACAATGCATGCGTTTCGTTGCAAAGTCATCATCTCGGTAGGTTAAATGTCGTGTGCATAAGAACTAGGCCACTATCGATGAGCATATAAGGATCACATCGATGTCCCTGTGACATCAATCATCGCCGCAGTAATCACTAGCCCGTGAGTCACGAGGACCTAATATCGAAGGAGGCTCAAATCCGCTCGTTATCATCGGACCCTTCTAGTTCACACACTGGAGTTGCCACTCGACAAAGCTAGGGTTTTTGCTGCTCTCCATTTAAGAAGTTGCATAGTCATACAAGGCCGGAAAATTCATCACGACCGAGACATATTCAAACTACAAGTAGGGGATTGAGCATTCTGGTAGGATCCGGAGGATGAACAGAGATAAATGTAGCAATGCAGCCTAATATGCATTAGAATAGAGGATCATTCGCAATGGCATGTTTTGATCTGTTTAATTATGAACGATGGTGTTAAGACTTTCTTTTACCTTCATTCTGATTTACCTAGCAATAAACGATCAACCCCCTCCAACTAATAAGAGATCTTAATGTTTACTGCTCTATATTGAATTAAGGGCACGAGTTTAACTATTCCCCTACAGCAAAACCTGGGTCTAAAAGAGGTATTACCCAGAAATCAGATTTCAGTTGTTAAGATTCACAAATCCGTCTGAATCATGCTAAAGATCATAGGTTGGAGATCAGACCTCAACAGCAATTAGTGTGTATTGCAAATGTTTTTCAGTCACCAGACCTCTCAGTTAAATTAATGTGAAATTTGTCTCTTAGTGATTGACATCACAGGAATACATGATTTTTCTCCTAACTCTGAATAAAAGAAAAAACCTAAAAGCATCTATCAAATATCCAACTGATAAACTAGTCTGTTTCCTGGTACGCACATGACCAAATACACATACAAAATGCTACCAAATGAACTAAGAAGTAACATAAAATGCAAAAAGGTTGATGTGAGACCTACTGCATAGTAGTATATACAACTTTTAGGCAGACTGTTAGGATTTACCAAGACACAAGGCCTATGGATGAGTCCCCCGGGTTGGACGACAAACATGATTTCTTTTCCGAGCATGTTCCTCACTGTGATGCTGCGTCCGACATGCATATCCATACCAACAATCTTCTCTCTTGGATGCATCTGGTGGTAGAAGCTGTGAACATGCATATTGAGAGAAGATTAGACCATAAAAGATTCTTGAATGAGGACTTAATAAGTACAACAAATTTGCAGCATCACGAGAAGACCAAATGTCCCTTCAATTTTCTCAGGGATCTATTCTATTGCAGTCATTCTCATTCTAGTACCAAACATCTTATCAGCATCCACAACCGGCTGATTGTAGAACCCATCCTAACTCGATCATTCATATGGTTGATTTATCATTTTGATCATAGAATCCCTGTTCTTCCGACCCTACACGATCTACTAGACGAACTGCTTTTGCCTTGTACAACCTTTACACAGTGAAACCAATTCTGTCTTCAAAAAGTACCATGGATGTGAGGGACTGCAACTCCGAGCGATAGGATGTACAGTTCTGACTTTCTGTACCTCCAGAATCTACTAATATTACCAAATTAATGGTATTTTATCTTTAAGCAAAAGTTCACGGAATTTCCCCTCAATAATCCAACTGAGAGATCAAGAGAATCTTATGTACTTCATGGACATCTGAAACCTATATTCTGTGATCGTGTGGCAAAACCTCACTCGTCAGATTTAGAATAGACTGTCCCTTGGATTAGTTATTTCTCCCAATGACATCTGATATACTGGTTATAATCTATAAGCTGTAAGCTAATATTGAAGTAATGAGCAACCCACCACAGTAGTGGAATCATCAAACATAGAACATTGACAATACAACCATCTATAATTTGGACATCAGCCATCACATTAACACAATACAGTCCACTCATCATGCATAGCATGGTAACAAACATAAAATCAAAAAAGAGATCATCCAATTAGTTGTAGATACTTACATGTCTAGGCATTGAAAAGCGAAACCAGTACAAGAGGAAGGATACCAATTTGTCGTAGCAATCGCTGCATTCACCACAAAGACTCAGGGGGAAAAACAACATATATGATAAAATGGGGCGACAGTAATTTGCTTTACACACATTATAATTATCAATAAAGAGACCAGATTGATACATTATAGATGTATCAGGTCAGGAAACAGGCCAAACAATGTTGTGCTGTTCGTTCAACAGGTTAATGGCAAAATGCAGGAGGAACATTATTTCCACCAATAATGATATCAAAATAATAAGAACAATTAAGGACATTTTAATTCTTTATTTACCTTCATCTTAAAGCTAAAAAAATTTCTACTTTGAGATAAAATCCTGTTGATCAATGCCAAAATGTAAAGTTAAGCTTAGAAGCAACTACTGGCTCTTTAATATTCCCTGAATTATTGTGAAACAAAACTCAAGTAACCCTAGCTCTTCCACAAGATCTCTACCCCTAAATCAACTTGAAGTCTTCAATAGGCAATGAAAGGAACATCTTAATTCATGCTCCAATCAGCTGCAAGTTTACAGGCAAGTACAGAATGTACTTCATTAAAAGGTTATAGCTCTGAAAATCTAAAAAAACTCAAGACTCAGAGGATCTGACGCTCTTGACACTTCTAAGCATGAGGACTACCTTCAGCAACTAATCACTAGCAGAACATAAGGAGCAATGTGCAGCCTTGAAACAAATGGTAAAGATATCATGTACTCAAGTTTAAAAAAATACCATTTCAAGAAAAGATAACATCCAGTTCAGGAAAACATTCATGTTAAAAGCTTAGTGACAAAGAAAAGCCTCACAAAAAGTAGAAATGATAACTCACTTGCATATATGTGTTGCAGCAGTTATTGTCTCAGCATGATTAAGTGGCATCCTGGATCGATCTGGTCAGGAAATAAATATTCTAGAGATAAGGACACAGGTCAAGTGTGACTAAATAATTGATTCATCAAATGGTACTATGTTTCACAGAAAATTTGATTTTGTGGGAAATGTGTTTCAAGTAAGTTCTCGCAAACTTAGTTCCATTTTCAGTGAATGGATGGACATCTACAATGACTATTTTATGGTGTTTTGTCACCCAGAAACAATCCAGGTGCTATCCGGAACTAGCGTAAGATGATATATTGCAAAATGGCAATTATCTTGAACAAGATGACGGGATCCAGCATTGCGTTGTCCGGGGTCAGGCATTGGGGATCAATGCAGACACCAAAAACTTGGTCTGGGTACCAGATCCTTGGCATTGACACCATGGTCACTGATCCAAGTGCCCAAGGTCCTAACCCCATGGTCCTGAATAAGGGTTCATCAATTTCTAGTGCGGTAGCTGAGGTAATAGCATCAATCATTTTTACAGCATTTTAGCAACTTCTACTGACCATGAAAAAAATTCCCTCGACTCGTCTTCCTAAGCTATGCCAAAGGACTGGAAATGAAGGAAATGCTTTCAGGTCTTTTTTCCACAAAACAAATACACCCTAAGTAAACAATTGACTCCATAGAGGGAACCACGCATAGTATTTACAGTAAAAGAATCATCTTCAGTCAGAGAGTCAAAGGACAAGTATTTTTCGGCATTAAGAAAAAACATGCAAATGAACAAGACCTGAGATTTGCTTCTTCACTTTATCTACTAATGTTCATATCCTATCAATTACATCTACATCAATCTCTCCATCCTTTCACAGAAGTGACCCAAGATCACAAATTAAATCAGTCCTTGGTGCTATATTGACTACTCATCACCGCTTCAATTAGACATCTCTCCTCTTCCCAGAAATTGCACTCCATGTACTAAAACAAAATTTTTGGATTCAAAGTTTACTAAGATAGAATGAGTTTCCCATCTAAGATTATCCAAGCTTCATCTATTAAACAGAGTAGAGTTTATATAGGAACATCATGCTGACCAATACTAGTGATAGTGAATTCCCCCATTACCAAGAAAAGGGGTATAGTTTTAACAAAAAGTGGGATTTTCAAGTAGACTTAGGGCATGTTTGATAACACTCCAAACAATGTTTGATTCTATTCTTTTGTTCCCAAAAAAAAATAAAAATAAAAAATAGAAATTCGTTTGGTAAATTATTCTTTCTTAGAAACAAAAATCCGTTTTTTTTTGTTCCTAAGAATAGATTTGGAACGGATTCAAGAAGCAGAAAAAAGTTGCTTCTTGTTCTTGGGAACAATTCCAGAATCAAGCCAAATTTTCTTTTTTTCTTTTTTTTTCTCTTTTCTTTTCTTCTTTTCCTTTTCTTTCATTTGCTCTTCTTCTTCCTCATTGCCGGTTGTCGGCATGGCCGGCGACCAGCTAGAGAAGCAAAGGAGGGATGGAAAAAGAAAAAGAAAAAAAAGAGAAAATAATAATAAAAGTACTAAAAAATTAAAAGAAATTCTAATTCACAAAAGAATTTGAGATTTTACCAAACGTTTTGGATAGTCACTAAATGCTTTCAAATACTCATAAACTCGTCCGAGGAATAGAATTAGGAAAAACCATTTCTAATAAAAAATTGTTCTCGGAAACATAATGATTACCAAACGCACCCTTATAGTTGTGGAAACTCATATATTTTTCTTCCATGTGCTTTAACTGATGTGCAAACCACATCATACATGCCTTTATTGCTTGTACATGTGAAGCACAAACCCCTTCGTTCATCACTATACATGTCCTCAAGTTTGTATATTCAAATGACAAGGAAAATGAAGTAGTCAACTAAAAGAGTCATTATTTTGGCTAAACATTAACACTCGAATTGACTCACCAATTTCACGATTGTCAAATTTTCCAATCCATTCAGAGATAACGTCTTGGAGTGTTCTTCCCAGTTGTCTAATTGACCTCTCTGTGATCTACCGAATGAAAAAAGAAAGTTGAATAGACTTGCCTACTATGCAAAGACAGTAGAATTATCAACGATAGAGTTCATACATCTTGCTCATATCGATTTGTTTCATGTGCAGCAAATGGAATTCTTGCAATAGACCGCTCCATGATCTGCAACAAATGCAAAAGGTTGTATTTGTGGCTCAAGAAACCAATTTATCATTAATATATTTGCATAGGAGATTAATGAGAAAATAATCCAAGATATCATCCAGCAAACAAGCAACAAGTGGCCGCCTAGTCTCTTGACCACTCCAAAATATGAACAGCATGACCAAAGTGACAATTTCATATTACAAAACACGAAGGACAGCAGAAAGATAAGTATTAAAGTAGCGGAAATATGTTGAACGAAGCAAGAGTCAATTGCAGAAAAACTATCCAAACAAGACAAGAATGGGAATCTAGAGAACTCCACATACAGGTTTAAAACTGTCATACGAGCAGAGAGGGTGACCATCAATCCTTGCAACCCCTTGAGAGTGCCAATAAGCACCACAAAATGCTCTATTGCATCCCAAACCTGCATAAGAGGCACAACATTCCAGCATGTCAAAAACAGTCATAACATATCTCAGTAAAAAGGAAACAAGCATTGAGTCATTAGCGAAATCTTTTAAAATGCTCCATTTTAAAATCTCTCTCTCCACATAAGTGCTCATTTGACAACTGCCCACTTCTCAATCTTGAACATTGGACGGCACTGCAATTCTGTGAAAATTGAATACAGCATTCCAATGTAACCGCAGAAGAATCTTTAGATCATATCACTGCTCACTGTTCCATTATAGGACAATTAGCAGCAGATGGCTACAGCAATTAGATCCATCCTAAAGTTGCTAATTACATCCCTAATTAATTGTTTTTTCTGTAGTACAGAGTAATAGCATCTGTTGAAATTCAGCTTAGCTGATGAAAAATAATTTGCGGAATCAACTGCCAAATTACAAAATGAACAAGAAATAACTATATTATCACAATAATAAAGTCTGATCCCAATGAATTAGTTAGAATATATCGGTCCTTTTATATCATTGCCTTCAATTCTATATCAAGTAACCAATCAGTCCTGTTTTGCATACGAAAACTGGTCTGGTTTTTTATTTTCCTATGCATTTGAAAACAGAACTAAAAATAAAATCTGATCATAAACCGAAAACTATTCAGGTGAGCAGAGGGAAAATTGTTCACTTTTGTAACTCCAAACCGAAAAGAAAAAATGAGTTGTTTTCATTTCAAAAGAGAACACATTAGTATTAAAATGAAAACTTGCATCTCATCCTTAAAAATCAATACAACCAATCATGATTTTAAAATCTTAATTCATGTTGAGAATTTTCTTTTCACGAACCAAACATGTTTAAAAAAATGAAGAACTGGAAATACAGAACAGTTATCATTTTCTGTACCACTGAAAATAAAAGTCGAAAACTTTTTTAATGAACCAAATAGACCCTTAAGCTCTACGGCTCCATTGGTTTTAAGAAAAATGAACTTTGCTGGAAAAAAATTTCATGTGTGAGTTTGTTTCACAGAAAATCAAATATTTCAAAAACATTATACTAAAACGGGTTACATACAAAAATAAATGAGCGAAAAATATTTTGCATTATCGACATAAATTATATAGACATAGTTTGTTCGGGACAATCAAAACCTTTTAGCAATACGAACAATCATTGTTAGGACAATATTCCAAATCATTCACTTTCCATGAAACAAACGGATCTAAAGTATTACCGGAAGACTCAAACACACTTTTAAAAAGACTCGAGCACGATGACAGGACCTAGATCCAGGTGACATTGTCTCAAGTCTCGACAACCAAGTCCGCTGTTCAGGCTGCAAGGACCCAAGTCCCAGCATTGAGAATCTGAGTCTAGGTTGCAAAGACCCAGGGCCGAGATGTGGGTACCCGGGGTCCAGGTGATGTGGTCGTGGGTCTAAGCCATGGAAATTGCATCTGGCTGTGCAGATCTGGGTCTAGGCGACAGGGACTGAGGTCACATGTCAGGGCCGTTGGTTCCAGGTGCCAGGTCCAAGTCAGTGCCATGAGGAACTAAGTTCAGGCCACCTGAGGACCCAGATTCAGGCACCAAGGTCCCTGGGTCTCAAGACAGCTTGTGGTTGTGGAGATCATATTGTACTCTGAGCAAAAATTTCTGATTTAAAAAATGGAGTCATTTTCTTGAATTTTAGATTTTTCCTAAGCGATCCTAACACTGGAAAATAAGAAAAAAGTTTTCTAACAATTAATTTTCAGCAAAATAAAAGGAGCATTATTTTTAAAAATTGGCTAGAGTATTCAGAACTATTGAAAGTTTAGGAGGACAATTAACCATGGCAAAAGGCCTAGATGAGGATGAAACTAAAGCAAATACAAGAACTTTCTGGACTGAAATAAAGGAGGGGGATGGTGGATGGTTTGCTAGGTGCTTACAATGTTGTGGTACACTAATGTTTGATCTGGAAGGCATCATTCCTCCACATGCGTGACATGGTATGTGGACAGTATCCCGATCGCAGCAAAACCCACCATATTCAGTGCCTTATTCATGCAGAAAACTAGTCAATCACATTGTGCATAATATATAAATCTAAATAAAAAAAATAGCGCAATGAAAACTCATCTCTTTTTGGGTACTAAGGGGACCTTGATGCAGTCAAAAGAGATGCATAGATAAAACATAATCTTCCTAGGGTAAAAAATTAACATTTAAAAGGCTCTTAAAATGGGAAAAGGAAATATGCAGAACCTGAAACTAATGCAAGATACAGAAAAAGCTTCTCCAGCATAATACTTGGTTCTATCATGGAATATGCAAAAAGGCATTTGACGAAGGAAAAGTTGATTCTGTCACTAGTTTGTGCTGCAAGTGGAGAATCTAATTTTGCCTACCACATTGTGGGCATGAAAGATTAAGACCAGAAGTTTGCTCATCCACTGCCAAGTGAGGTCTTTTACGTTTTCTTCCACTGCTTATAACCTGAAAAGTCGCAAAATAAAGACATAAATTGATAAAGCTATGATCATAGAAATACGCTAAGTAGGGTGCGCAAAAAAAACTCAAGGCCCCAAAACCGGGCAAGGCTCAATAATACTGGGCCGGGCAACAGGGCCAGAAAATATCTTTGAGTTCAGGCCAGACTGGCCTGATTCATGAAATAGAACAAAGCCACCGACGTATTGCCATCAAGCCCCATCACTCACGATATGCTCTCCCTCCCCCAACCACCCCCACCCCCAATGTGTCTCGCTCACTCCCTCATGCTCCCTCATGCTCACTCTTGCAGTCTCTCTCTCTTTCTCATGTCTCACTCACACGTCAACGAGCTACAACGCCAGCGATAGATGCGCTATTTTGCTCGTGTCTTGTTCTCCCTCACACTCCCTCACTCACTAACAATAGCAAAACAGGTTCTTATTAGCCTGTTCTGATGTCTTCAAGGTTTTTGGTTTTAGTACATGCTATTTGTTTTTATGTAGAGTTTGCACATGAACAGTACGGAAAAGGAAAAAAGCATTTTTTTAAATTTTAGGCTTTGGCCAACACCAGCCCGAAATGGCCCAATTTTGTTTGGTCCGGGCCAAATGGCATGGTCTCGGTCCCGGCCAGGTCCTTGGCAGAGAATGGCTTGTACTCCGGGCCAGGCCAACAAATTGCCAAAACACGCACCCGGCCCAGCCATGCTCCATCCTGGAACTAAGAACCAAGGAAATATCAAATCTATAAGTCCAAAAGAATTGAGGGAAGTGTGATCAACCTATTTACAGCGAAATAGGGTATTATTTCGTTAGCCTGTAAGATAAGTGCATTCTCTTCAGCACTTCTATCTTTCAGTCACTAGGAACGTCCTTCTATACAAGTGGAAGAGAAAAAAGACCCACAAAGGAAACAATATTAGCATGCTACGAGAGAATAAAGACAATTAAGGATGGCAAGTTCAAATAAGGAAAAGAAGGATTAGTGCCTTCAAAAAACATGGTTCTAATTAGTCAGACTTTCAAAATTCTGTTGTCCAGAAAGAGGAGAATGTGCCCATTCCTTTCAATATCCAAGTGTGAAGAAATTCAAGGGAGCAAAGGACCAAATAAATGAAAAGACAATGGAAAGCATACAACTAAAGGAACGAAAAAAGAAGAGTCAGCCACAAAACTCCAGACATGAAATTCAATAATATCTTTTAGGATGTGTTATGATCTTTGAGGACAACAATAGGTAACCCAACACACCCCCACCCCCACTCTCAAAAACAAAACAAAAAAATGTACACCCCAACATAGCAGCACATAAACATGCACTCAATACAGTGAGAGGAATGTGGGACATATTAAAGGCGGATCAGAAGAAAATAAATTATACCACTCTATTGAGAAGTGTTGTGGATACAGAAAAGGAATGGAAAATCCTCGGGGTTAAGAAAAGCAGTATGCAACATCCATGGTCAGGCTAATTTTATACAAACCAGTTCCACAGTCCACAATCTATAGTGCCACCAAAGCATGGCCAAGAAGCTGAGACCACTCGAGCAAATGACTACAAGCTGAAGCAAACAATTCTGCCCCAATCAGCTTGTACACATGTCAACGTCCCTCTATTTTGCAAGTAATCTTCAAGTTATTCGATAATTTCAGTTCTTGAGAGGTCAATCTACCTCAGCTAGTGATGGAAATTTCTCTGTGAATGGATGCTAAGATGCTGTGAAGAAAATAACAACTGGCACACCATGACCACAAAAATACAGCAAAAGCTTTTTACTTCTAATAAATGGTTAACATGATGATTTTTCTATAGAAAGTATCATTTCTTCTGAATGCTTTCTAGCTCAAGATCCTTTATGTTATTCACCTAAAACTTATTAGCCCGCCCTATCTCTTTTTTACCCCAACATGGACATTTTCTCATTGGGACATACTGTCTCTTAACATGTCCAAACCACCTGGACTGGGCTTGTCCCACCATATCTTCAACTAAAGCCACTGGGGACATTCTCACATACTCATTTCTTGCTCTCAACTACGCTCATGTTATATATGTTCTAATACTTGAGGCCCTGAAAACTGCTGATCATAAGCCTTTAATGGTTGTCTAAAATATATACTTACCTTTCTTTAATCACACAAAAATAAATCCATTGACCCTTTTGCAAGATGGACCAAAGATACCGCACTTTTTGGTACTTCTTCACCTTTGATTTTCACTACTGTCCCACTCCTACCTCATCCTTAACTAATCTTGCTTCCATGTACTTCATTCTTGACCTAATAGCCAGATGCCCTTTGCTAAGGGTTCACTCCACAATTCCAGCTTCACACTCGCTCCTGTCCCAATATTAGTGGTGCATTGTATAAAGCACTCTATACCGGTACAACCATCAAGATGTACCAGTAAGCTCATCCACCAATGACGGAAAAATGAGAAATCAAAACAGCTCCTGTAGACCGTATAATACGTACCAGATTTGACTGGATCAATGCATGTGAATCTAAAATGGCAACATCTTCTTTAGACCGTCTTAGAGAACAATCAGCCTGCAGTATATCCTATACCCAGGAAGAATTGCAAAAAGCAAAGAAAGAGAAAAATCAGCAGTCAGTACAGGAGCTCTCAACAGTCATAAAGAGTGCACGACAAGCTCTAAAGAAAATATGGCATTTGATGTATTCAAAATTCAAGGAATGCCATGAAGAAACCCTTCAGAAGAGCTAGACACATTTATTTGATATATTCAGTTCTTATATTTGCCAGCATCCAAAAAGGCCAGACTGAAACATGTATCCAATCCCTTCATCAAAAGGTGCTTTTGGCAATAAGACCTGCTCGTGGCTGGTAGAGCAAGTCCAATATATAAATTATGGCAAACAGTCTTAGACCGTGTGATAACGCCCAATTTTACATTGTGAAATACTCTTTCCGTTTCCCAACTTCAAGAAAAGTAACATTTTGTAGTCATGAGTTCTCTACTATTTCAAAGGACAGACTTTTAACAGGAAAAAAGGGGCAAATTTTTTTTTTATTTGGCATCTCAATATGCTTAAACAAAGCAGTACCTCCACAACCTCACGTAAAAAGTGATTTTTCCCAGCAAACTGCACAAGTGCTCTACATTGGGGACAGAGTACTGTCACATGTCTTTCTTGAGATCTCCTTAACCACTCGGAGAAGCATCCATTGCTGCAATGCACAAGGACAGGCCAATTGATGCCCAGGTATCATACTATTGACTAGGAAGAGATTAAGTTCCAGACAAACCAGAAGTTATGAAGGCAAGGGGCAACAGAGATGACGTCGTGCCATATGTTCAAGCATATGCCACATTTTGCATTTTCAATGTCTATAGAGATCTGGAAGACCAAAATACAAACATTAACTGATATTGATTTCTACAGACAGCCAAGCATTTATTTACACTCCCATAAAGACATGATTAAATATTTAATTACCTTTAACCGCTTCTCACACCGCTCTGCAGCAGGGATCATTTCAAATCTATAGCTCAGATGCCCTGCATAAATAACACATTCAACAATAAAAAGAGCAAGCGAAAAGTAGTCCATACAAGGCATTTGAGAATTATACGCACCACACAAGTATAAATATGATAATTTAATGATCTGAGTCTGTAAATAAAACAACAATAGCATTTAATTAGAATATAGAAGATACATTAACACCCTCCATCTAATACTTATCATTCATTAAGCCCTCTGATCGCACCAAAGAAGAAGAATAAATTAACAACCTTGAGGAAAAAACGTTGTGAAGAAAATCATAATAAGTTAGACAACTTGAAAGCAGATTTCAATGTAAAGATGACAAGGAGAAGTTACAATCAAACACCCAGAAAAAAGGACACATGTCCCTATTTATTCTCAAAAGCATAAAGAAACCACTAAGCTGACCTTCTCTATCAGGCCCTGGAATAATTTCGGTTCCAGACTGTATGAGCATAATGTCTTCACTTTGAACAGTCGCTCCATCAATAAGAATCACGGTTGAGCTACATGAGCCAAAACCCACCAGAGATGAACCCTCAAAATCAACAAAAGAAAAAAAAGGGAAAGCAAACAAACTAATGCAGCAACTAACGTAATCAGTCAAAGGTTTCAACAATAGCAGCAGAAGCGCAAATATGGGAAAGGCTGCAGCAACAATGAAAGTAAAGATCCACAACAGCAAAATTAAAATGAATCATTGTGAGAGCTACCTAAAGCAGATTGTTGACAAATTAACCCCAGTAAAACCAAACTTCCTGCACGTATTTGCGTTTCCCTAACTAAAAAATTTAGTGTAAGACATTCAAGGATTTAAGAGCCGAGAAAAGTAATTATTTGGTTTGATGAATGCCAGTAGGCTATTACTACTAGACAATTAAATTAAATAGTAGAAAGGAGTTTACACGATGAAATGGACAGATTTCTCATTGTTCCATACGCCCTTTGATTAAACAATGTCAATCAAATCCTTTGTTGGAACAATGTTTAGCATTACTAAGTCCCCCAGAAAAGCAATTCGTAGAGGTGTATAATTATCCATCAGCTAGAATGAAGTATTCATTTCCATCCTCTCTCTTTCTTCGTACAGTGTCAGTGCCCATCCATTCAATGAAGAGTAACTTGGAACATAACCGATTTCAAGAAAACCACCCTCCAGGTTAAAAACAATTGATTTGCTTCTTCACTGCCTGTTCTTCATGTTCCTTCTACCATTTTTAAAATACCCTCTCTTCTTTAGATATCTAATTATGAAGAGGATCTTTGTTAGGTACTTTCTTTGTGTCCACACCACAGTTTCTCCAAAAGCAATAATATCCCTCTCGATTCTATGGGAAGCCACAAGTTTGACAAAGGAATAAACAAGATGGACCAAAAGTGGAAATTGGTCTATGAAGAAACAATTGATTTAGCCACCTCAGTAAAACATTAGAAAAAAAAAAAAAAGAAGGAAAACAATCTCTTGTTTAAAGGATGATATCAACATTGGCAAGACCACAAAATGCACATCATATTGAAGATAAAAGGGAGCAAAAACAACATAGCAAATAAATGAAGCGAGAAAATTTTGCTCACATGCCATGGATTTTACTATACCTCTTGTTCTGAATCATAGCAGAAGATTGATTTAAATTCCTAGTTATCTTGCACCACTCATGCTTGTTTCCGGAAGAGCATGAGATCTCTGAGTAGACAACCGTCTCATTTGATCCAATGTCAACAACTGAGTACCTTGAATCTGCTGGAACTGCAATTTGGAACAGAGCAAGTCAAATCTGGCATCTGGCATTGGATAAAGAAACCATACTCTGTAAGTAAATGACAAATGTCAAACAGACTATTTTTTTCAATTGGGTCTTTTACATTCAAGAGTCACTTCTCAAAAGGCATGAGTTAAGAATGCCAAGGCTTTTCAAGTAGCATCTTAAAGACCAAGATGCAGCACCTTTGCTTGACTGCAATCTCCAATTTGATTCTCATTCGAAGTTCTCATTATGGCTAAACAAGAATTCTATGGACAATTTCATGTGGTAACACGAATTCCTACAATTATTTGTCCCATTTTCCAGCTTGGCCTATTTGGAGAAGAGATGTTTCCCATAGTAAATTAGTGCCAAACTTGCTTTTCTCACAACTATGGCACAAATCATTTCCACAAGCAAGGTTAAGAAGTTGACTAATGCCCAATAGCAGACTTTCCACGGAATCCCCATCAAAGTGCCCACCTAAAACATACTTTAGGGCCATGGTGCTAGAAGAGTAGATATTTGAAATCCTTAGGTACAAAAAGTTTCCATATATAAGAGGTTTATGTAGCTCATCCCTTCAAAATTTTTGACAGAAAACAGTGAATAAGTAAACTTTCCAAAGGTCTCAGGTGACATTCAGCTGACAAAGTCAATTTCTTTGAATCAGCTCCTCGATTCTCTCTTGTCAGTGAGCTTTCCTCCTCACCTAGGCAAATTTCTTTCCCTCAACGGTATGTTGACTAAGTTGCTTAAAAATCAAGATGTGTCAACTTCTCAAGTTTAGAAAAGTTCATTTGCTCCATCCTATTAAGTGGGCTTGCTCTCTTGCCTATGCTTGTAGCTCTTCCTCTTCTTTCGCTAGCTTAACTCAAACGACTATCTGTTCGGACTCTTGATCATTTTCTCGAGACAAAAATAGATGTGGTGATAAAGCAAAGTGCCAATAACTCAGAGACCACGAATAAGCGTGGGCAGTTAACCAGTGTCACTTTCCTTGACTCCGACTACCATCTCGGTGGTACTTTCAATGAGCCTTTGGTTCCACCCAACCCACATTCCCTTTATGTCTGTAAGCTTTCTTTCGGTGAGGGCGTGTGAAAGAGAATGATGAGTCGCATGACAACCCAGAAAACACACGCGATTATACGGCACTAGGCAGTTCATTCTTCATTACAGAAAGATATCCCACAAAGACTGATACCCAATTAAACCATGAAAGCATCAGCCTTGGCAACGGAAAAGAGGATTCTTTTTTCTTTTTTCCCTATTCAATTTCAATAGACAATAATGGGTTCCATTGTCGCAAGGTCGGGGAACAATCACGGCGTGCTATTGAAGTGAACAGAGGGTAAAAATGAAATCTTCAACAAGTACAGCATGCTCCATGGAATAAACTGGGAAAAGAAATGGAAGA
Organism: Eucalyptus pauciflora; assembly: GCA_007663325.1. NCBI lineage: Eukaryota > Viridiplantae > Streptophyta > Magnoliopsida > Myrtales > Myrtaceae > Eucalyptus > Eucalyptus pauciflora. Next base: position 1,411,112 of record VMYD01000366.1, on the reverse strand, counting down.
AGAAGAATACCAAGCTTAGCCCAAATATCGGCGTCAAGACAGGGTTTTGAACCAGAGGATTCTCCCATTCCCACCATATACTCTCGAGACCGATCCAATGGCTTTCCCCACCATAGAAGGCCGCACGAATGTTGGGTAGAGAGAGAGAGAGAGAAACTTCTTTATACTGCAGTTGGAAAGCACGACGAGGAAACGCGCCGAGAATTCTCCTCGACGAATCTGAAATTGAATTTATAGGTTGGGGAGAGGGGCTGCGGCACTCCCCTCTCTTCTTCAGCGGAAGTCCTTTTCTTTTCTTTTTTGTTTTCGGAAAAAGGCAATCTGCCTTGGCCATACTTACATATTAAGAAAATCATCTCCTTATTAAGGACCCTTCTCTAAAACAATTTATTCATTCTCGATGTCTAGGTATGAAGATCGATCATGATATGGTATATGTCGGATTAGCGGATTAAGACAAAAAATGATACTATACGATTTTCGTACATTCTTGTAAAACCGAATATTATTCATGGTTTTTAAAATTTGATTTGTCGGATTTTCTTTGTGTAAAATTATTAATTACTTTGAGAGAACTTTTTTGAAGAATAATTATTGTGCTGATCAGGATCTAAGCTCCACGTTGCTTTGGTGTGAACAAGGTCTTGCGAATGGTGGGACAATCTAGGCCTCTTCTTTTGCATATGTGAACTGGAAACTCCCGTGACTAACCAAAAGAATCGACACTCGTAGTAAGATGATGCACCCTAGATAAGTATGGATAACGCGACAAATGAACATATCGATGCGGCGAAAGAACCAAGTGAAACCACTAATGGTGTCGGGATCTCGATAGAAGACCGAGAGCTAACTATCAAAACTCTAGGCTTTCTTCACACAATCTTCAAGAAATTGGTTGGATTGCCCAACTGATGATTTTATACCATAGTTCAAAACCTACTAACAAACGGGCGTTCATTCTAGCCTCTATTGTCAAATAGCGAACGCGTCATTCAATCAGACATACAATCTCAAAAACTAAGTGAGGCTGCAGTGTGTTAAACAAGCAACCTGACCATTTGAGCCAAAAACGTCTGGTGAAGTTGGCCTCACTCGATGAGACCTTAAAAAAACTCAATATCGGTTCCTTTAAAGCTCGAAACCACTGATCATCTGTCAAACGTAGCAAAATCCCACCACCTTTGCTCTGCTGATCACATTTAAATTACCGACTCCTTGCTCCATCCACGATAATGCGTTGACATATAATTTTACCAAAGAATGCCATAAAAATGTTCAGAAGAAGCACTAAATGAGTTCCAACATATCCAAATGATCCACATACTATCATAGGGAAACATCGCCATTAACTGATCAGCTGATATGAAATACCTACATAAGTCTCAGAAGCTGAACAGTTACTTCTTAAATTTATAGCATCTGTAAGAAAGTTGCTTGAATCTGCACCAAATCCCCGCATCTATGTACCCTCAGGAGTTGGTGCAGCTCCTCCAACCGATCAGACTTGCGACTCCCAATATAAGTTAGATGTCGGTCCTATTGGCTAGGCACTTGTAACTGAGGCAGCTAGTAAGTCCTGTACAAAATCTAAATCCTAGAATTTCCTACTGTTCTATTTGCCAGTTAACTTCCATGGCCTAAAAGCATGATTCCAATTGCAGAGTCAGATTTCTTCACAGATAAAAGGAAGACGGTCCGAATGAAGTAAACTGCCTCGCAGTCTGCATATTACCGACAGCATTGGTAATCTCCATAATTTGCTGCTCCACCTTGCCTTTCCATTTCGCCAGCTCTTTGAACATTTCCTTAATGACGAAAAAGATTGCTGCATTAGATTTGCATAAACTAAAAGGCTGAATGAAAGTTAAATCGTGTGCAAATAACCTACTTGCTTATTGGACCACATAATCCAATTGAAAGGCTTATAAAGGTTTTATTACCTGCAACAGAAGGAATGAATTATCGAGCTCCATTTTGGAGTTCACAGTGAAAGCACCTTGTTTCCCGTTATCTACAGCTCCATCGTGCTTCCTGGGTACAATACCCCACGAATCTCTGACCACGAAAGATATAGAGGGTGAATATCATGTAACATGTCGTTTTTTATCCATAAATCCCAGATTTTACCTGAACATGGCCATTCCTTCCTTTGCTATCTCCGACTCCCTAGCACACGCTGAATTCTGTGGGGGACCATCAATAGGCTTCGATCGAGGCAGAGAAGGGAATGGATTCTGCGTCAAAACGTCCCTCTGGAAATTTCCAACATCAGCACTCTCCAACCAAGGTGCAATATCCTCTGCTTGAATGTTGTCCAGGTTAGTGCTCTCCAACCAATCTTCCCATCTTTCTGATGCCGGAGGACTAAGAGCTGTCTTATGCTGCTTCGCAGCCATGATGCTCAATGAATTAGAAAGTTCTGTGAGCTGTTGCTCAGTTTTTGCTTTCCATGCAATCAAATCCTTGTACATCCCCTGCTAGAATATCAAGATGCTAAACCCTGAGAATCTATGTTAATAAAAAATCCTAGCAACTAAACAAGTAGACCACCTGCATGCCACTCAGAGAGCTAGATATTTCCATCAAACGCTGGCTGGTCTTTGCTTTCCAGTTCATCAATTCTTTGTACATCTCCTACAAAGAGAAGAGCGGATATATAGAACAATATGAGGCAAAGAGGGAAGGATACGAATACTTATATCAGCTAATGATTAACAGGAACCTCCACTAGATTAAGTTGTCCCTGCCCCGGCTTCTTGTCCAACAGCTCTTCGAAATCTCTGGCACCACAACAAAAAGGAACCACCTGTTACAAAAAGGTATGCTTCTTGGCTGAGTAAATCCTTCCAAACAGATTACCTCTTCATATTGGCCATTTCTTCTTTAAGCTGCTTGAATTCTGCAGCAGAAACAGACACCTCTGCATGAGCATCCCCAGGTTTCCATCCTGATGGTGGAATCCAATAAGGATCCTGCACTCCTGCTTCACACCGAATATCAGCTAAATCAGCACTTTCCAGCCAATACTCCATGACTCCATCTGTATTATGCCATCGCCTAAATCGATCTTTCCCGCCTGGTGCCACTTTACCATCAACATGCTTCAGTAAGTGGTCAAGCAGCCCAGTATCACCAATTCGTCGACGACCAGCTAATCTGAGTTCTGGTCTTCTAATTGGATTACCAAAAACAGCCCCTTCTGCCTTCAAGATCTCCAGCAAGCTTTGTTCCGCTTGCTTATACCTTCATAATCCAAAAACAAAAAATAGATAAAATTTGTCAAAAATGGAAGAGCCGGACCATTAACTAAGATTTGTGATCTCACCTCTCTGCTGACCATCTGTCTACAGGATGATGACGCCTTTTTCCCTTGGATTTGACCTGTGTACTTTTCTTCCTTTGCTTTTCCTCTCCACGTATATAAGGTTTGGCATCTTCAAAATGGTGCTTTCTTTTTGCATTTTCCTGCATTACAGGGGATTCTGATGTCGCGGCTTCCCCCTCATCATATCTCAGACCGTCCTTAGCGATGCAAGCAGATAGTATAGGCTTCCTATCTTCATCCTCTCCATCCTCACCGCTAAAAGGAGCTTGACGATCAGAAACCCACTGTGCCATCCCAATGCGTTGCAGTTCAAACCAACAGAGACCCTTTTTAGAAGCCGCTTCCCATTCTACAGAGGTATCTCCTAAAGAGCACAAACATACAAGGAGTTCAAAACACCGCAATAGAAGTCCAACTTAACCTAGGAAATAAGACCTGGAAAAGGACAAACAAAAAGATAATGTTCGAAACAGGGTGACACGAGTGAATGTTCCTTGAACTAGCACTGACTTTCAAGGGGTAAAACACACCCTTTGTTAATTGTACGAGCACCAAAGCACCCAAAAGGAATAGAAAGCAACATAAGAGAACACACCCATGAATGTGTTATGACACCACAAGCACACATGACATATACTCAAGGCAAGAAAAAAAATGAACAGGCTTTCTACTTTGACAGCATACGCCTGTCCTGCTGAAAGGAACCAGTCTTGACGGATATCTCGCTTCATAAAAGTGAGAAGAGATTTATTTGATCAAGCAAAAAGATATGAATGCCCGACTACCACAGTTAATTTGCTTCAACAAAGAGCTTGCATAAAATGCATTTCCTCACAAGCCAGATCGAAACAGTTTGGTAAATGAAAATGAGTCCCCTTGTGGAAATAAGGCCAAACTACATAAGTCACAGCAAGATCCTGCTTTAAATGCATGCCCTCACAAGCCATATCGAAACATGTTTGGTAAATGAAAAAAAAGAAAAAACCTTTTCTAGAAAAGAAGTCAAACTACATACAGCTGACGATGATCGACTTAAAAGAATGAGAGTGTACTTCATGACGACAAGTCGACAAACGCCACATCATTGTGTCAACCAAACAACCAGAGAATGAAAAATCGATGTTCTTTATAAGCCACTTCCATCACAAGGCCCACAGCCAAGGTCAAACAAGCAGCACGGAGGACAGCAACTGGAAATATATGGCGCAAACCCTTTCCTACATTTTCTAAAGCTTAAACAGCCATATATCTAGAAGAAGAGGCAATTATGAACAATTCCTGCGCGCAAAGAAACCAGGACTAGCGTGGAATCTTCCTCATACAGTGGACCACACCTTCGAGTTTGCAAGCAACGATATGATCGAAGTGGCTGTCTTCACACGACCTGAGCATCAGATGAGCAAAGAAGTTTTAGTATAAAAACCACAGTTTTAAATATGCTCCAGCACTCCTTACTCTCATTTAGCAAAGAGGATTGAGGAAACCATGTAGCACTTCAAGTCCTTCAGACAACTCAAAAGAAAGATGACCAATGAATCGGATGCATGGTTAACACATAAAACAATCAAACGTTTTCGTGCTGAGTGGGTTCAATATTAAGGAAGAAAGCGTACTGGGGGAAGGAGATAGAGAAAGAGGATGGGAATTGTTAGCTGAAATTCTGTAAAATCGGATGCTTTCTGGCAGAACAAAAGTTTTCGCAAGCACTTTCGAGAGTCCCGAGTGGGTCGTTATCAATTTTTTCCTATTTCAATAGTGTCGGCGGCTTCTCCTACGCAAGATTAATCACACAGGGACAGGATCAACCGATGCCGTCATCAATTATTCGATTTCCATGGAAATCCCTATGATTAAAGGCAGGTTACAGAAACAACGGCGCAACGTCCACAACGACAAATTAAGAGCAACAAGTTAGAAACAGTTGTGATAGCCTCAGTGACAAGCAAGCTTCCGAAGATGCGGAGATTACCGAAGATACCAAAACCGTCGTAATGGGCGACATAACTACAAAAAACAAGAAAACCGGCAACATGTCCACCGACCAAGAAAGTCGATATAACGTATATATCAAAGCATCATGGTTCTGTTTTCCTTTTCGAGAGCAAAGGCACAGCCTCTGCAACATCCGGGTCAGGCTTCAAACGTGCCAACAACACAAAGGATCCCACAAACCAACATGGCCAGCAGACGAAGCACACACAAACCTCCCTCCCTCCCTCTCTCTCTCTCACACAAACCTCACACACACACACACACACACAAAAACAATGCCAACCAGAGACGCGGGTGCACGTGAGGACCCATCGATCATCACCATAACGAGGAGAACAGGCGCGCAGATGCAAAAAAGAAGGCCGACCGCGTGCAACTCTCAACAAGGCACGAAGACCCACGAACACAGAGGACACTAAAACGAACGAGCGAGAGAGAGAGACTGCGGAAAAAAGGAAGAGAAACCCCCAAGAGGGGAGAGGACACAACCGAACCGTCGAATCGCACCTCTGCGTCCTTCCTCCTGCGGGGCTGCATTATCGCGGGCCAAACACAAGACAGAAAACAATGACGACGACGACGACGACGACGACGACGACGACGACGATGAAACCAAGGGGGGTGAAGAAGAGAGAGAGAGAGAAGGAGGGGGGCAACGGAACAGTAACCTGGAGGCGCAATGCGAGGCCTTCAACATCCAAAGCAATGGCGGCAACTGTGTCTGCGCAAATCAACAAGCCCACCACCCCCCACCCCCACCAAAATAAAAAGAAAAACAAAACCCTAATTCCCTCCCCTTCCCCTTCCCCTTCCCCTCCCCTCCCTGAAATCGGCGAGGGTGAAATCCTCCTCTCTCTCCCTCGGCCCGCTGCTGCTGTAGCCGAACAAGAGACAAAGACACAAAGAGAGAGAGAGAGAGAGAGAGAGAGAGTGCCTCGTTTTTTATTTTTCTTTTTATTTTCTCGGTTACCTTTTAGGGTTTTACAGTGATCGAGCGAGCCAGAGTCCAGACGACTTCCTCTCTCTCTCTCTCTCTCTCTATTTTATCTAATCGGAGCGAACAAGGAAATAAGTAAAAAACGAAAAAGGCGTGATGCAAACGGACAAAAATTCGACATCCTATTACACGACGGACGATGATGATGGAAATAAAAAGTGGGTTTAAATACGGCCATCCGAATTCATGAAAACCAAATGCGGAATAAAATATCCAGAGCCCGATAATTAGGAAACACCCTTTGCTTTTTTGGTAGTGCCTCCTCATCCCTTACTCACACCCCACCATCCCTCCCCTCATCCCAATCCCAATCCCAGTCATTCTGATTTTCCCTTGCATCCCGATTGCCGATTCAGCTTAGGCTTGTTGCAAAATTTAATTGAACTAAGCTCGCTCGGATTTTAAGAGGTCGAGATCGACCGGGCCTCGGGCTTGGGGAGTGAAGTTTGGAATATCGGAGAATCGAGTTTAAGCTAAGGTGCAAAGTCGTGATCTCTCGGCTCATTCTGATCGCGCTATTAAATGTGTCGATCGTTTTCCCAAAACGAGCGACGGTTCTTTGATGGGTCGTTACGTTTTTATTTTTGGAATGCCATTAGATAACATTACCTTGATCCTAAAAATGGAATTTTCGAGGGTTTCTGAATAGCCCGTTTAATTTGTATTATACCTATGTTGTCTCGCGAGTTAAAAGGCCCTTTTCCACTCAAACACATGATATCCTTTTTCACGACCAATCATTCTAACGTTCTGAATCACTTTTACGGCGTATTTTCACACTTCAATAACGATTTCAAATGGTGACAATGTAGGAACCCCCATTCGTGCACATGTGCTTTTCTTTTCCCTTTCTGGAGGTCCCCGTCGGCAATGCATTGCGGCCTCCCGCGGTGTTCTTACTACTCTTCAGTCCTCTTCCTCCTGCCATTCAACTCTCTCTCTCTCTCTCTCTCTCTCCCCCTCTCACTATACATACACAGCTATGCAAACAGTAAGAGTAATGAGTAATGTCAGAACGTGCTCAGGCTTCTCCATAGTACTTTGCTATAATAGCTAATTCAACAGCCCACCAACTTTCCAATTAGGATTCCGTAACGCAACCAGCAGAAAGCAACAGCCCAGTGTCCTATATGGCTCTGGATTTTACATAAGTACATGAGGAAACGACAAACGTAATCCTCCTAATCTATATTGAAACATTAAGCACGTGTACATTTTACAGCATGGTCAGAAAGGTAGGAAAGAAAATGTCCATATACTTGGAGGGAGACGCTACTCTTTCATTCCCTAAAATCCAAAAAGTGTGCACAAGGCATTTTTACAACCTTAAAGAAGAACTGAATCACTTGAATAGAACTGCATGACCAATGAACTGAACTACTGCAAGAAACACGGATCCAATATCAGTCCCATTCCCACTGCAAGAGGATGGACTGAATTGGCAAGTATGGCCGAGTTAATTCAGGAAGCTGTTCATTTATCTAAAATGGTCGACAAAATCTTTGCTGCACACAAATAGAACGTGACTGGCATCTCCGATTGTTCCCCTGCGTAATACCCGGATTCACTGCATTTATAGGAGCAATCTTCAACATCCAACTCTGTTGGGAATTGAACTCTACCCGAGTTCATCCCCACAACATCCAGCTTCAAGTTTCAGCCCCACTTATAGTGATCATATCCCGAATTGAGATGAGCAAGCTAACCTGAAACCCCCTCAGTAAAGATTGGTTTCCCCAACTAGTAGTAAATCTTAACGAAAAAAGATGTCCGCATTGTTAGTCATAATGGCCTCCACAGAAAGCTGCAAGTCGTAGTATCCTTAAACAACAACAATAACAACAAGCATGAACTGAATAAACATACAATTAATCCCGCGCATCGGAGTTTTCCATATTCGGCCTAAACCCCCAAAAGTTGATTGAACTGAAAACACTAGCACATTTAATGAAATGCTTAGACCATTTCGCTATCCTTTTCAGCTGAGATAGGCAGAAATACTGCATAAAAACTTTCCTCAACATACCATGATTATCAATAAGCTACATTCATGATTGCACGCACCTGTCCCCGGGCAGTTGCAGCATCTTAGATTCTAAATCGTGAGTGATCATCTGTTCAGGCACACTTTAAAAAGCCACTTACTTCACACTTATTTCGTGTATAGACAAAATAAAAGGATAGATTTGACTTTTTGATAATTAGCCAAGAAAATATAGCATCTACCAAATCCAGAACCATATTAAGGAGCATAAGCTTCCGAAATCTTTCATTATATAAATTATAAGACGCAAAAGTATACAATTCCAATAAGTGAAATTGACGAATAACGGACATGCTCCACGCGTTATGAAGCTGCTCACATTTTACTAGGCACAGCAAGATACTTAGTATGACGCCCCTGAGCAATGATTTTCCCACTACTCTTCTTTCTGAACTCTACGCTGGTGACACCGACAGCCTTCCCAACACGCAAAACCTTCGCCTCAATCTCCACTTCCTCCTGAATACAGTCAGAGCAATTTTTCATGTCTAATCAGCACCTACAGTACCCAAAAAAAACTCACAACACAGCATACATGATAGCACGAAGTAAAACCAAACCATGTGTTGCAGCATTTTGTTCTAATGTAACCAGACGAATTTCAGAGACAAGATGGTAAGTGCAATGCCCTGGAGGAAAACACTTATCCTAACTAGAGAATTTAGAATATCAGAGGAACTGCCCATTTAAAACCACCATTTCGCCAATAAACAGCCCATCCCTTCATTGTATGCCAACAGCTCACTTCATCCAACAAAATTTGCTTTCTAGAGTATGAAGAATAGCTCAAACATTTCTTGAAATTTGCAGCATCTAGGTTCATGCTTTAACATGTTAGGTGGTTTTATTTGTCTATCTGTGGCTTGGCAAACTAATTTGCTTAGGTACAATGCCAATCAAGTTTGTTTTCTTCGGGCTTCCATAGGAATAACCATTGGCAAGTAAGAAATCCAGCACTCGGGTTTTTCCAGATTAAGTAGTTCATTTTCCTGGGACAAGTAATGTGTAGAACCAACTTTTTGGACCCCAAATCTTAAGCACATTAGAGTAGCAGCTCCAGCAGGAGACTATTAGCCGAAGACCTTGTCCAGATGTTGTGATACCCCTAGTTCTTAATCAGTGTTTGAATTTTGCTGGGCAAACTAATCTTTGAAAAATCAATCTGGCGAACCTAGTTCCTATGTGGGTACATCTTTGCAAGGGCAAAGGTAAGAACTCTAAAGAAATCTGCTTGAGGGTCTTGCTTATCAAGCACGAAACGATACTGTAATTTTAGGATGAGTGCTTCCATTTGGATATCTGGTTCCATCTGTTACCTATCATTCGACAGAAAGCCAAATAGACTATGAAGAACCATTTGTTTCGGCTTAAATCCGTCATCACAGTCTCAAGTGCCGCGTGTACTCTTAGCTTCTTGCATATCGGATTTAGTCAACCAAATTAGAACAGACGCAATAATGCTCAGAAAAGCAGCATGTTCTAAGAGATGCATTCTTCGAGCGGAGCAAGAAGACAAGAATCGGGAAGCGGCAGGGGAGGGAAACGGGGGGAGAGAGAGAGAGGGAGGGAGGCTCACATTGAGAAAAGCAGCGTCCAAGTAAGAGACGTTGATCTCGACGGAGACACCCGTGAGGGGGGCTCCGACGGTGAACATAACGGCGGAGCCCACCACGTCCACCAGCGTCGCCGTCGCTCCGCCGTGCAAGAAGTTGCCCGCGTTCTGCAAAACCCAAAAGAGATCACGAGGAGATAATTCCCCCAAGAACCCTAGACGAAGCACCAAACGAGGGGGAGAGAGGTTACCAGCAAACGAGGGGGCACGTTCATGGAGCAGACGATGCGGCCGCGCTCGACGAGGTCGAGGCGGAGGCCAGACATGACGAGGCTCTCGAAGAGCTTCGGGGGCAGCTTGTCATCTCCGTCTCCGCCCGCCGCCGCCTTCTCCAAGTATCTTCTCACTTGATCCTCCATTTTCTCACCAATTCAGCTGTCTCTCTATGAAAAAGATGAAGCTTTTGCTATGCTTCCTGGATTCGTTGATCCTTCTTCTCACGAACCGATCCAAATAGATACAGCTAGAATATGGTAAAATGAAATATGGGTAATGAATGAGAGATCATTTGCAAAATTGGGTTCTTCATTTTTTTTTAAAATTATGTGGTTTTGACATTGAATTTGCATAATCTACACATGTATAATGAATATGTATACGCGACAATGAATAAAAACAAAGAACTTACATCCAAAAGTCCATGTTTTGATGTTTTCACCAATACGTTTGAAGAAGGAGACAAAGATGATTTTTGAGATATATATAATGTATTCGCATTTGTCCCTAGTTGTTATTTGATGAAGTTGTCTACCGGGATAGGTTGCGTTTTTGTTAGAAAGACCATCTTTTTTTTTCTCGATAACCGATAGGGAAAGCCCTTGGAGTTCTCATCTTGCAGCAAATTGCGGCAACAAGGAATTGAACTCGGCTTGCAAACACAGAAACGAAAGAGCGCCGCGACACGAGCACAGGATGCGGCGATAATGGGATGGCATTAGGTCGGGTACCAGCGGGGTAACGATGTTGGCACTTTTTCCAGAACGGTGTCTGCTTCGATAACCGTGGGAAAAGAAGGATAAGTGGCTGCTATCTTTAGGATGGGTAGAGTTGAAAGAGGCATGTGAACTGTAAAGTTTGACTCTAGTGCCGTTCAACCAATGATGCCAACCAAGGAGAGAGAGAGGAAGTTGGGGTGGTTTTGCTTTTCTGTGTAATGAGGGGTTACATTTGGTCTGTCCTAACTGGCTTTTGAGCGTACGCCAAAGGCTCAAAAGGCCTCTTCATATTTAGTTACAAAGACAAAACCATCAGTCTCTCTTCTTTCTGTTCGTTAAGGCATTCACACATGGTTGAAGGGATGCATGACTGCATCCATGCCCTTCAAACACTTACTTTTTCTCACGGCTCTCTCCCACCATCGATCTTCAGAGTCCATCCTTCCCAAGGTACGATTCATTCGCTTCCATTTTCTGTTTGTCTTCAATGTGTCGATTCGCATTTAACTCCATCGTCGGATCACATTTTGAGTTGCATTGCTGTATCCACCGTGTCGATTCCCAAGATACTTTGTGATTGCCCAGTTGATGGAAGATGTGCAGGGTCTCGATGCATCACCAACTGGGATGCTAGAGCTGCTAATAATTGATTAACAAGAAGAGCAAAATGTCACCAGAGTCTTTCTTCCCAGACTTTTTCCCCAATATGCTCTTTATTTCATCTGCACAACTCAATGTTTCTCCTTCTGCACCCTCAATACCAACCTTCATTATTTTAGTAAGCCTACCTTCATGCCACTAATTTAACTGAAATGATTTTGAATTTTGCTCTGCCTAATTCCATGTGCTAGTTCATGGCCTTCATGTTGATCCCACTGTTCAGATGCCGGTGAAGTCAAGAAATACCAACTCCACTATAATCCTAAGTCAATTGTCCGATCTGATCTTGATGGTATCCGGTCAAAAAGACCAGAGATTATTAGTGGTAGTGAAACAATTGCATTCCTACATTTTTTAGGTCTCTTCACCAGCTTTCAACACAACCCAATCTGCATACGACACTTGACAGATGTTGACAACAGGAGGGCAATTAAATATGAAAGACAAAGCTTCCTTGACTTCAGAATGATAGTTTCTACACCCATCTTGTGTGGGTAACCAGTACCATGCCATCTTTTTAGGCTTTCCCATTAAGTTTTTGCTGGTGCTTCTGGTATAAAGATTCCAAACAAAAAGCCATTAGAATACACGTCAGGCTAATAAACTACTAATAGAGAAAGGGAAAAGCATGTTTTTCACATACTAACATTCTGATGGAGTCAACAAGAATTTTTATTAGTACTTTTAAAGTTCACAGACCTTACTGGTCAAATTGAACTACCAGGAAGCAATATATTAGGCCACGTATTAGCATAACAATTCATCTTACTACTTGCTGACCATCTATCAGAGGCAGCTGGCAATTCTTTTCCTTGATAGTTATCACATTATGTTAGGCAAAGGATAACAAGAGGGTGACTCTTCTATTCATGAATACACAAAATGCTATGCATTGAGATTTGCAACTTGACGCAATTTCACTAATTCATTGGGATGAACTCTGACTTTGATTACAGGCTGAAGACCATACCCTTAGCAAGGTGAAAAAGCCTCAACTGGGGATAGGGAGAAGTCTTCTGTTTCGATTCCAGAAGTGAACATCCATGGAGAAGCCAGCAACACCAGATGCACCTGTTTCTAGGCCTGCAACCACATTTGTACAAACCGACACAAACACTTTCCGAGAGATTGTACAGCGCTTAACAGGTCCATCAGAAACTGATGCATCACAGGAAGGCTCTCTCGACAGAGTTGGGAGCATGAAGATGAAGAGGCCAACAGTTTCACTGCATGAGAGAAGGCAGTGCTGCACAAGGCAGAAGCTTAAGATAGTTAAACCCACCATCCACTTCAAACCTGGTTCATCAACAGACCAACATTCCTCACTCTCCAAATCAATTACCAATTCTGATGCCATCTTAAGTCCGCAGGGAACCCCTACTTCAAATTTCTCGAAGCTTTCCATAATTGAGCTACAAAACAAGGAACACACACCTCCACTGTTAAATAGTCAAGAAGAAGAAAGAGCCATAAGAGAAAGGAGATTCTATCTGCATCCGTCTCCCCACTCTGGGCCAGGGTCTACTGAACCAGAGTTATTAAATTTATTCCCTTTAACTTCTCCTCAGGCAAGTGAAGGATCATAAATCCAGCAGTAAACCGTGCTCTTTATTTGTAACTTTAGTCAGTAGTGTATGTGTGCAAACCCCACTGAACAAACCACCCCCTCCCCCCCCCCCCCCCAAAAAAAAAGGATAGATCTTCACCATCTCATTTTCAGGCTATGACATGCCAAATATGTTGTATACCTGCAATTTGTATTGAATATGAGTTTCAGTCCACTTACACGAGGGACTTCAAGACTGTCCAAGCTTCTTCAGATAAGCATTTTCTGCTTCCCTATTTTAAGACTGAGGGACTGTTTGTTTGTGATTTAAGAAGCAAAAGGCCACTTTTTTGCTTTCCTGCCAAAATTGAAAATATCATCAAAATATCAAAAGGTCTGGAAAATTTATGTCTGAATTTTCATATCAACATTTGTCTATTGTGAAAGCCTCGAATAATACAAGGAAAAGCCAAAGTGCGTACATCGGAAGTTTTAGATTAAGCAAAAAGTAAAAAGTAAAAGCCTATCTGCTTTAAATCTATGTAAGTTCTTCAAAAGTGTACATGGCAAATAAATTAAAATGCTGAAAATTTGAGATGCTCCTTTTAAAGATTGATACCACTCATGCAAAAGTCATTACAATGTGGTTACGAAAAGCACAAATGCTCACAGCCAAAAAAACATGACAAAAGCTGTGCAATAACATAAAATCCGTTTTTTCTACTCCTTACATTTAATCCCCCCAAACATATGAGACATATTTATGCAGCTCCACTAAGACTTCAAAGCCACATTAGTTACATTTTCACAGATTAAAGTAGGAGGTATATGTGGTCAACATCATATATTTCATCTCAGTTTATGTTGCACATGCATGCGCAGGCTCGCGCGAGCGAGTGCGAGAGAGAGAGAGAAGGTCGATATACTACTTGTGTGTCACATGGCCACAACTGTGGACGCCTAAGTGCCAGTCTGCCAATGGCATGGTAGTTGTCCAACTTGAATTTAAGTTATTCAACTGAAGACAACTATATTGCACATATGGACACAAGGATAAAAGAAAAAAAGTAGAAGATTTACCTGTCAAACTAGGATAACTCATATTCTCAACATCCAATAAATCTATTGTTGAGAATCAATCATCACTGCAAGCATTGAAATTATTGATTAATCATAACGGTACAAAAATGTACTATCAAGACAAATAGAACAGGAGTTAAGGAACACTGATGGGTCTACCCATGACAATTCCTTCCATCCAGTGGGAGTAGAGGAACAATGGAGTGACCAACTTAGCCAAGAGAAACAAATGGCATGAAGTGTCCTTGAGGATTCAAATTTATCTACAAAAGGAACATAGAGCAGTACAGTCAACTACTATAAAGTTGCGAACTTGGAAACGTGTTAAGTACTAGAGAAATAAAAATTTGAACAGATCATACATCTGCAACACCCAAGCAAGACAAGGATATCTTACATCAAGGCGTTCATATTAAGTTTGCTGGGCACTGTTAGGCATTAAGTGGGATTGAGTAGCATGTCAACAAAGGAGCCAGCAAGCCTCTCCTTGATTTGTTGATCCATGGTACTTAAGATGCCGAATATAATGCTTCTTTCCGGATGAGAGTAGTCTCCAGCTATAAACACATTTTTTCTCCTATCCACTTCAATCCAGCTGCATCCAGCAGGCTTTCTCAGATCTCTTGTTTTCATGAGCTTTCTCATCTCCAAAACACCATCCCACCTGGCATTTGCAGCATAAATATTTGACAGCACAATGTAGTTCCCCACGTCATTGGCTTCAATTTTAAAAAGATGGTCTGCCACAGCTCGACCCAATTCCACTTCATGGTGAGTCCTACATGCACCCAACAAGGTCGCCCAAATATTTGCATTAGCTTTAACAGGCATCTGAGTCACGAAAGAGTACGCATCATTCACTCGACCTCCCCGAGCAAGGAGATCCACTAGGCAAGCATACTGTTCCATAGTTGGCGTCATTCTGTGAACGTTGTGTATGGAGTCAAATATCTCTAATCCTTCATTCACGAGGCCAGCATGACTGCAGGCAGACAACACACAAGTGATGACAACATGATCCGGTTTTACGCCCAATGAAATCATGTGATGGAAAATTTTAAGTGCTTCTTCCCCCATACCATGCATAGCAAAACCACCAACCATTGCGGTGAACATCACCAGATCCTTATGCGGGCTCAACTGGAAAAGATTATAGGCATACACTATGCTTCCACATTTGGCATACACATCTAAAAGAGCAGCATTTAGTATAACATCCTCAAAGCAAGTTCTGACTGTATATCCATGACACTGCCTCAACAAATGAATGGAGGCAATCTGAGCACATACAGGGAGGAGGCTCATGACTGTCAGCTCGTTGGGCTTCATTCCTCGAGCTTGCAACTGATAAAAGAGAGCTAGAGCTTCATCAAAGCATTCATTTTCAGCATAAACTCGAATCATTGAATTCCAAGCGATGAGATCCATTTCAAGCATTCGGTCTATTATCTTATACACGTCATCATGTGATCCATGGTTTACATATCCAGACACCATTGAGTTGTATGAGACTAAATTTTGTTTGTTGAATAAACTATTAAAAATCTTTGAGGCACCATCCACGTCACCGCATTTACCATATGCATCAAGCATTGCGTTTCCAATAGTGGACTCTTTCTCCCCTAGCAAAACACCAGACCTGACAATGTATCCGTGTAATTCTTTGACCAATTGTAATCTTGAGACTGAAATGGAGAAATTTACTAAGATTAGCATGGTGACAGAGTCAGGTTTAGTTCCTTCTTTGAGCATCCAGCTCAAGAGGTCCAGAAACTGGCTATGAAATCCTCTCTCACCAAAGGCATCGAGCATCGTGTTCCAAGATACCACATCTCTACTTGAAATCATCAAAAACGACACAAAAGCTGCCTCCACATCATCACATTTTGCATAAAAATGAACCAAGTTATTCATCACCGTTGTATCCCCAAATAAGTGAGGTCGTCGAAGTACGTATCCATGGATTTGTTTGCCCCACTGAATCTGTCTTAATTGTGCACAAACAGGGAGAACACTAGCAAGAGTGACACTATCTAGGGTAAATCTCTCGGTCAAGACTAGTTCGTGAAAAAGCTGCAGTGCTCTTGACCATTCATCATTTGATGCATATCCTGCTATGACTGAATTCCACGAAACTAAATCTCTCACTTTCATATGTCTAAATAAGGTCTCTGCCTCTTGCACCAGTCCAATCCTTAAGTAGAATGTCATAAGTGCATTGCAGACAGAGACCTCTGCTGCAAGCTCAGTTCGTTGCAACACAAAAGAATGTATCTGTCTTCCAATGTAGTAGGTGGTGCTCTTTTCCAGAGAACCACAAACAGGCAAAACATTTGCAATCGTCGCATAATTGGGTGCCACTGTTCCTTTCAGCATCCAACGAAACATCCTGAAGGCATCATTCATCAACTTATTCTCTGCAAACCCAGCGATGATTGCATTCCATGAAACAACATCTTTGTCAGGGATGCAGGTGAATGCAGCATAAGCATCAGTTGTAACTCGCCCGCATTTTGCGTACATAGAGATCAGTGCATTTCCCACGAGGGTGTGCGAGTCCAAGCCAGATTTAATGACAAATGAATGCGCCCTCTTCCCTGCATCCAGATCACCTAATCGAGCGCACAAAGGAAGGACGATGCAAATGGTGACAGAGCTCATCTTGGGGTCCTGGACAAGATGCAATTTATTGAACATCCTCATCGTCTCAGCCTCAAGCCCCTTGGACCCAGCAAACCCAGACAATACAATGTTCCAAAGGACGATATCGGGGCTATGGATCTGACCAAACATCTTTTGGCAATCATCCAAAGCTCCGGACTTTGCATACAAGTTGAGCAGCGCTTTCGATATACACAAGCAGGAAAGATGGCCAAGCTTCAACGAATGGCCATGAAGAGTCTTTCCCAAGCGGAGGGCGGAGAGGCCGGCACAGGATTTGAGAACAGACGAAAGGACTTGGTAATTGGGTTTGAAAACAGAGGAAGACCGGACCTTCTGAAGGAAAAAGGAGACGGCTTCCTTGTGCCGGGCGTTGGCGCAGTAGTCCCTGATCACGTCGCTCCATCCTTTGAAATCCGGTTCGTGCATGTCGCGAGAGAAGTGGGGTACTCAAGTGTTCTCGAAGGCGGCAACACACAATCACATGGCGACTACCCGCATGGAGACTGCCTAAGCGGCATTTCGACAAACAGATTATGGGCGATTGGCCCCGCACTGAACCCAACACGGGAAGGAAAAATGCGGTTCATTGCGATAGTGGGTTGCCGCGACTGCCGCGACTGCCGCGACTGCCACGAGGAATGCTGCTTGGCGCCGAGAGAAGGTGGAAGAACGAGGAAGTCACCCTCTCTGGGTCACCCGCTGCGACTTTCTTGACGTTGGAACCGTCCAGAGCGAGCCCGCGGAGAGCTGAGATCATTTGATTGCGTTCGATTCTGCCGAGGATGAGCTCAGAAGAACCAGCCGCACGAGGCTTTCCGATTCCTCGTCGACCGAGACGTTTGGTCTGAACCGAAGCTGAGGATTCACGTCCGGGTCCGACAATGCCCGCCAAATCGAGGGCATGCTGTGCTAGTATCGTTGATCTCATAAATAAATCTGATTTGTTTTGTGAAATAATTTCTATCGATTGAAATAATTAAGCGTTTTCGCTATCAACGATAATTAATGTTTCAAAATAAAAATATTTCTTATTTTCATAAATGATGAAAATATTTTTTATTTTCAAAATTATTTTTTTTTTACGAAATAAATGAAACTATATTCATATTTAATTTTAGACAATTGATTGTTCACTCTTTAACTAACTTTGTAAGTCATGAATTTAAAAGCTGCTCGTGGAAACTCATTTTTTCTATTGCCGCCGGTACATTATAATTACTCTTTTAAAGTCGATTTAGTGAAATAGTTTGTAAAGTAACATGTTGAATTTATTGACGGTTGAATTTGGTCCACTTATTTAAAACCTCGCAGGCTAGTTCTATACACTAATTTTATGGTACATAGCATTGCTCATTTTAGTTCGAATTTTAGGGCACGTTTGATAACTATTTTATTCAGGAAAACAATTTTTAATTAGAAATTATTTTTTCTTATTTTGCTCCCATAAACAATTTTTTAGTAAAAGAATGCATTTGGTAACTGTCCAAAATTTCTATTCCCAGGATAAAAATGTGTTTGGTAAAATTCTTAAATTTTTTGTTTCTTTAAATTTTTTGATATTTTTATTATTTTTTTCTTCTTTTTTTCTTTTTCTTTTTCTCTTCTTCCTCCTCCTTTTTTATATTTGGTCACCGGCCACCGCCCTGCTGGGCGAGTTCGACTAGCTCATCGGAGCCTCGCCAAGCCAGGGCGAGGTCCATCAAGCTCACCAGAGGCTCGCCTGGCCACCCTTGGCCACCGACGAGGCTCGACCTTGCCCAAGCAGCGCTAGGCCGAGCCTCGCGCCAGCGTGAGAGGCTCGGCCTCACCGGGCCAACGCCAGGTGACGCCAACCTAGAGGTGGCTCGGCCTTGCCCAACCATGGCAAGGCTCGGGTCGACAAGCCTCGCTGGTGGCCGGCAACGCTTCGGCAACCAACCAAAGGGAAGAAGAAGAAAGAGGAAGAGAAGAAGAGAAAAAAAAAATATTACTAATAGAAGAAAAGAAAAAAATAGGAACTGATTCTAAGAATTATTCCCGGGAACAAGAAACTACTTTTTTCTACATATTGTTTCTGTTCCAAATCTATTCCCGGGAACAAAAAATTTTACCAAATGGATTTATGTTCTTTTTTTATTCCAGGAAACAAAATAATAGAATAGACACTATTTGGAGTAAAAACAAATAGGCCCTTAGTATATCTTTACTTTGTTTGCTTGTTTTCACAAAATTGAAAAGTAAGCATTAGAAACTTTAAGTAGTGAATTTAAGAGTTAGCGCTTTTAAATGCTGAGTAAGGAAAATAAAAAAAAACCATTCGATGATGTAGTAGATTTTAGCAACACAATCGGTGAGATTTAATACAGTAAATAGATTTTTGCTATATAGGTTAGCTCCTTCATCACCCAACACATTATGTGATTTTTTGACTCTAGTCAATTAATTAAAATGTTTCGACCAAAAAAAATTAATTAATACGTGAATGGTTAAAGGTTATCAAACGCACTTAATGATATTATACACTGAAAATACTATTTTTCAACATTTAACGATGTTATCAAATATATCCTTAGCATTCGAATTGTTTATTTATTCGATGTGATCCTTTATCTATATAAATTGCGCAATATTGTCCTTCACTCTATTGGATAATTTGAAAAATCAATATTGAAAGTCCTTTATATTATTTTTTATGATCACAAAACCTTAGCATAATATATGATGGGCTCTTAGAGTGAATGCCATTCTGAGGTGATCTGAATCTATGAAGATGTCAAATTGGGATACTGTCATTTATAAGAAGATTCTTCATAGGCTGGTCAATTGGATTGAGGGTGAGATTGCTTTGGCATTCAGGCAAAGCTCCTTAAATTGATATATTTTTTACTAAAACAAATATTGTTTGATAATAAGTAATTAGAACATTTTTGTACAGCATTTTTAAAAAATTAACTTCAAAAGAAATAGAGAAGAGGGAGCAGAGGTGTGAAGCATCACATAGGGCCATCAGACTACACTAGTAGCAACGTTGTGAAGGCTTCATAGGGGTTAGGCGACCTAGACGGGGCATTGTTAAGGTAAAACAGTGCAAGTAAGGTGGTGCTTGAGTCGAGCAACCCAAGGTAGATGCGACCTCGTTGGGTCGTGCCACCCTAGCAAGTAGGCGCCCTAGCTGCGTGACCCCAATGAGATTTGCCGAAATGGGGTCGGGTATGGCTGCCACCTCCTAACTCTTTGGCCATGTTTGTTAATGTTTCTTATTTCTGTTTATAAACAAAATTTCTGTTTTTTTTGTTTCAGGGAACAAAAAAAAAACAGAAACGCGTTTATTTGCGTTTTTGTTCCAAATCTATTTTTTTGTTCCTAGGAACACATTTGGAACAGAAACAAGAAACAAGAAAAACGTGTTTCTTGTTTCTGGAATAAAATTTAAGAACATATTTTCTCTCTCTTCTCTCTTTTTTTTTTTCTTCTTTTCTTTTCTTTTTCTTTTTTCTTTGGCCGGTGACCTGCTGTCGAGGGTCAGCGACGCCGTTGAGGGCCGGCGACCTTGCCGAAGCGTTGCCGGCCCTCGGCAAGGCCGAGCATCACCGGCCCCTGGCGAGGCCGAGCTCGCCTTGGCTGGGCGAGCTCAGGCTCGCCGGATCTGGGCGAGCTCGCCTAGCCAAGGCGAGGGCGAGCCCCAACCACGGCGAGGCTCGGCCTCGTCGGGGGCCGGCAAGCCTCGCCGTGGTTGGGCGAGGCCGTCGGCCCTCATCAGCCGGTCGCCGGCCATGGTCGAGGCCAGCAACCGGCCAAAAGAAGAAAAAAAGAAAAAAGAAAGAAAAAAAAGAAAAAAATATATTACAAAATAAAGGGAAAAAGCCACCAAAAACCCCCAACTTTGCCTCGAGTGACAGATTTACCCCAAACTTTGTTTTATGACGTGAAAAACCCCGAACTTTGCTAACTGTGACATGTTTACCCCAAACTTTTATTTGTGACAATAAAAACCCTGAACTTTCATTTGTGTGGCACATTTACCCTAAATCATATGGGCATTTTGGTCTTTTTATTTTTAAAACTTTTTTCTTTTTTTTTTCTTCTTCTTCTTCCCTTCGCCATGGCCGGCGGAGGGAAGCCTCGCCGGTGTCCGGCGGCCCTCGCCCGACGCAGGCGAGGGCGGCCCTCGTCGACGTCGGGCGAGGGCCACCCTCGCCAGATCTAGCGAGGGCACCCTTCGCCCGGCACAAGCGAGGGCGGTCCTCGTTGGCGTCGGGCGAGGGCCTCCCTCGCTAGATCTGGCGAAAGCACCCTCGCCTGACGCCGGCGAGGGCACCCCTCGCCAGGCCCTCGCCAGACCCTCGCCCGACGCCGGCGAGGGCACCCCTCGCCAGATCTAGCGAGGGCACCCTCGCCCGATGCCGGCGAGGGCACCCTCGCCAAATCTAGCGAGGGCACCCTCGCCCGACCCAGCTGA
Source organism: Eucalyptus pauciflora (assembly GCA_007663325.1). NCBI lineage: Eukaryota > Viridiplantae > Streptophyta > Magnoliopsida > Myrtales > Myrtaceae > Eucalyptus > Eucalyptus pauciflora. Next base: position 1,389,819 of record VMYD01000366.1, on the reverse strand, counting down.
GGGTTGCCCTCGCCGGACGCCGGGGCCAGCGGAGGGAAGAGAGAAGAAGAAAAAAATAAAAAAATAAAAAGAAAAAAATAAATAATAAGACGAAAATACCCTTAATGTGGTAAATGTGTCACAGGTAGCAAAATTCGGGGTTTTTCACGTCACAAAACAAAGTTTGAGGTAAATCTGTCACTCGAGGCAAAGTTGGGGGTTTTTAGTGGTTTTTTCCTAAAAATAAAAGAAACAAAAAAAGAATACAAATTTACCAAACGTGTTTCTGTTCATTTTTTATTCCCGGAACAAGTTTACCAAACGCGTTTTTTTGTTCAAAAATTGTTCCCTGAAACAGAAACATTTTTTTTTATTTATGTTCCCTGGAATAATTTTTAAACAGAAATATTATCAAACGCACCATTTGTCTCTGGACTTGCTGCATATTAGGCATCATTAAAAAATTTCGATGGATAGGGTGAAAAAATCTATGCTAATTTGTTAGCATTTGCAGTGCCAAATTTTCTATAATGAGTTTTGAAAGTAATTGAAGGTGCTCTGGAGACTCCAAACTGCTTTTGCAAAGAGTTGTCAAATGCAAAGCGAAAGATTGTTAAACCTTAATCAAGAAAGCCCAATATTGATGCAATAGATACTCCCGCTTCGGCATACCGAAGCTAAGAGAGTAGAGTAGGCACAAGCAAAGCCGAAACTTTTCTTTGTCATTGCCTGCATAGATCCCTTCGTTGCTACCACACCCGTGCAATTATTTGCAGAAATTAGGAAGTCCACGTCGGTGAAATTTTAAGATATGCACTTTTCATGAGAAGGGTTGCAATATCTCTATCTAGTGTCGGCTCATCTCGTGCGGATCCCATTTTTCAAGTTAGCTCTTGTTCTTTTCTGTTTGTGAGACATGTTAACTCTCGTCGCTCACTTAGATTGCAAAGAGAGAAATGTTAGAGAATCTCTTGAGAGAGAATGCTTTGTGTCATTAATTGGCTTAAATGATTCCAAATGAGAGGGAGAGCTCCCATTTTATATAAGAAATCCCCCATTACAATTGTTGATATAAGACGATATCGCAATTTTCTATCTATCAACTTTCGGCATTTAAGCCAAGAATGTTCTAGCATTCGGAGACAATTACTGTCTTGCCCTTCTCTGAGAATGATTTGGAAACCCTAAGTCACTTAGGACGAACTTATTCGATCAAGCATGGTCCGTTGGTTGTGGGAAACCTCAAGACCGTGAGACATGAGCGGTGATCAATACTCTAGAGAAACAAATGGAAAAACCACAAATCGCGCCTAAGGCCAAAGTTAGCATTGGGGATTGAAACTAACCACCTTCTTTAAGATACAAAGTCTAAAAAGTTTGAAATCATGATGTTTCTACTTTGTAGGCTAATCCGGCCTCTTTTTTTTCTTAACCTCTTTTCGCATTATCACCACGTCTCTAATCATTGCATCGAACCCATATGATCGTTGAAACGACGAGGGATTAATTTAACAAGTAAACTCATTTTAAAAAATCGTCATCATTGATAAGACAGACGCGATGAATCAATTAGATGACATTGCCACGGATGTTCTACTTATGTCTTCTATTTGCCATAGAAGAATTAGAAATATCTCTACTGGATACTCTCACTCCAGCTTAGGAAACTTCCTTGAAGCTTCATCGGGGTTAAAAAAATGCAAAGAAAACATGGCCAAATTTTGAAGTTTCCTTGTAGAGAGGAAGTACGGATAATCTATTCTATTGAATTCCTCATGGACAATCGTCCATTTCTTAAGTATGACCTTTGTCTCAGTACTTGGGAGCCAGCTAGGTGAAGAAAATGCAAAAAAAAACATCCCAAAATTTTCAAGTTTCCCTCTGTCCCACAAATTTTTTTTTTCTAAAATTTTTCTCACCTTTCGTCCACTCATGTCATAAATATTATATATATTCAGAATGAGAAACACCAAAAATAGTAAGCACTTAATTTCGCTATGTCTGTTTTGGTTGAGATATACAAATTATAGAAAAAAACTTATTCTTTAACAACCCAAGGGTATGAGCGCAAAAATTTGATTACTTAAAGATCAATGAAGCACCGTGCATGCTTGTCGATACCAAAGCCTTATAAACTAGTTAAATCCATGTTATTTATTTATTTATTTATTTACGTTGATTGTTGTGGTTCGGAGCAAGTCTACACATAAATATAAAGAGCGGGAAATTCTATGGAGAAGAAATTGGAATACATGTTAGTCATGTTTCTCATCCAAGGCATTAATTAACTAAATATTATATTATTTATGAGGGAATTGTGGGTTAGAACTTGAGGTGAAAGATTAAGAAGATGCGTTTAACCAAATAGCTCACTTTGGGTGAAAAATTAAGGTATTTGGTAATTCTTTGATGATATTTTATATTTCAGTAAATAGACGAGGAACTTGATATTCATTATAAACACCAATAGATTTGAAAAATATTTTGAAATCACTACAATTATTAGCAAAGTCTATAGAATGCTAGCAAGTCATGCCATCAAATTAATATTTTCTTATTTTTCGAGCATCTCAAATTCAATGGCAAAGTTGAACATAGAAGATGCTAAAGTCCCCTAGGAGATTGGATCGTGGAGTCTAGATGTTTGAAAAGTAGCGTCAAAACAATCAGATCACGTGAATCTCGTGGAGCCAACCATCCTTGTTATGAACTCGGTTCATGGGGAAATGATTTTGGACCAAGTGCTTAGTTCAATTTGAGTTCACGACAATTAACCAATGGAGCAAGCAATACACCACGATCATCAATTTGTAATCGATCAATTTATGTTGATGAGGTGTACAAAAATCCATTCGTCGAATGACATGTCGTGGTTAATATGTATTCAAAGAAGGGAACTGAAGCGTGGAATAGAGGTTATTCAAACATCGAAATTAACATAATTTAAAATGATTTATGTTTAATCTCTATCACTTACGATTATCTTTAACACGAAACCAAAAACATTCGAAACATCGAGAATAGCCAAATATTGGAAGGTGTATGATCGTACCCGTGTCCTAGAAGCTTCGAAATTTAAATAACATTTCTTAAATTCTTAATTTTGGGAGGGAAGCTCATAGAAGTAATAGGACATCTGTGGTACCTATCATTTGCTATTATTTAAAAAAAAAAAATGCAATTCATATTCAGATATTTGTTCAAGAAAATATGCCCTCGTGTCCTCACGTGTCCACTTGCGCTGTCGCATCATTGCATGCCGACTCCCTGCTAGTCGAGTTTCCCTTTTCTCTTTTTCTTTTTTTTTTAATAAAAATCCCCAACTGAAATAAATAAATAGATAAAAGCCGCAAAAATCCTAAATCATCCCTAATAACACTGCAATTTTTTTTTTTTTTTTTATGACTCGGGAACCCTGTACAATCGGTAGCCGGCGAGGTAAAGCCGATGACGCCTCCACTAGACTTCGAACTCATCACTTCTGGAGAAGGACCAATGAAGCCCTTATTCAGCGAAGTCATCACGACCGGTGGTTTGTAAATTTTTTTATAACATCATAAATCCTAAAAAAAATTTATGACACTAAAAATCCTAACCTTTATCGAGTATAATATAATTATCTCAAACATTTTTCTATGATAATTTATACTTATGTAACATCAAAAATATCGAATATAACATATTTATCTCAAATATTTGTCTATGACAAAAAAAAACTTAAATTTATACTCGTGTAACGTTAAAAATCTAAACTTTAAATTTATAATTTTGAAATTTTTTGAGATTTTTCTCTTTAAAATAATATTAATTTTTGAAAGTATCGACCTCCCCACTGCATCCCAACATATAAAAAATCGAATCCTGCGCTACTTTAGGTCTGAAATCTCGATTGCATCACCCCCCACTCTCCCCTCTCTTCAGATCTCTCTCTCTCGCCGGCTCCGTCGATCGATCGTTCGCTCGCCACCAGCAAGAAGAGCAGGAGATGGCGCCGCCGGCGGCCGCGGGAGGCGGCGGCGGAGGAGGAGCGGAAGGAGGAGCGGGGGGAGGTGAGCAGCCGCAGCAGCGGAGAGAGCAGGGCGGGTTCAGCCTGACGGGGATCATTAGGATCGCCGTCTTCTGGTACTTCGCCTCCAAGTTCTTCTCCCCCAAGAAGCCCTCCGATCCTTCCCTACTCACCTCCAACCTCTTCCAGAAAGGCGAATCCCTGGTACTCTCTCTCTCTCTCTCTCTCTCTCTCTCTTGTTGTGTAGCGGCTCCTCAATTCTTGGGGCGTCTTTTTTTTGTTGCGCAGGACATGTGGGTGTACCTCTCCGAGCAGGAGAAATTCAACGACTTCGGCAGCGAAGGCGCGCTCGTCTGGCACGAGACCGGCATTCCGTACGCCGACTGGGGACCGCAAAGCACTCGCTCTCTTTCCTCGACCTACCGTCCTTCCGAGGTAACGGCGGATGATTTCATTCGTCATCCGCTTTTGCATCTTCAAGACCTAATTTTGGAATGCGATTGAACTTGGCTTGACGTCGGGAGGAAACATTCGTTGCAGGCTCTGAAGCAGAATGGGAGCCTCTACGCGCACGTCTTCTTTGCGCGATCCGGCTACTCTCCTGACCCCAGTGATCCCGAGTACCAGCCGCTTTCCGCTTTCGGGAAGACGCACCGTATGTTGCTATTGCTTTACTTTTTCCTCTTTTTATTGCTCGAGCTACGTGGCTAGTTATCTCAAGGAACTTGCTTTGCTCTCTTTGATCTTTCAGCTGTTGTCACGCACTTACCCAAGTCGAGGGCAGATAAAAGAAAGCGCTTGTTGGGTGGTCAGGAAGAGTCTGATGGAGCTGGAAGCGTCTCTGAGGTTTCCCTGCCCTCTTTTTTTTTTTTTTTCCTTTTTTGGTTACTTCTTGTATATGTGCAATTATTGGTTTAGTAATATGTACTATGTATCCTGCCAGAAATTTACTGGTCGCTGTGTGACTGTAGCCTACGCCACTTCCATGGCTTCATGATCTCACCCTTTTGATATCTTTTTTGTTTAACAACCTATGTTTTGGGTCCAGGTTACTGAGGAAGATAAGGATGAGGGCCCTGTGGAATGGGTTCCATATTGGAAGCCCAATGTCACGATTAATCTCGTTGAGGACTTCACACGGTAATGATGTCTTTGTCATATTTTCTCAATTTCAGAATCAAGTAATGGAATATCTTTGTTCTAGCTGGCATGTTAACAAGCTTTATGCCACTAGTTCTTTGGTGATGTTTGATGTGAAGGGTCCATTGAATTTGATTCCACTTTTCTTGATGAAAGTGTGAAAGCTATCCTTTTGAGGTGTTTGTCTGCGTGTCCATGACTCTGCGCATGTATGGGTGCACTTTTGTGTCATCATTGTCGGTACTTTGTGTTGATATGATAAGGTCACTATGTTTTAGTGTCTTGTCCACTCTTTTTAGGTATTGAACGCAAGTTACACCAAATAGCTAACTGATAGAGATGCTTTTGTTGGCCCTCTTCCACCTTTACAACTTCAGCATTTAGTCAAGTGGAGCTTGTCATTTTTCTTGCATATATTTGTTTCCTGCCTTATGAGTTTGAGGTGTTTCTATATCTGTCAAACTTGTAAAACCAAAGACCTGCTCACGTCTATTGTCATCTGCCATGTGAGTGGTAATTTGATTTTCTTCTGGAAGCTACATGAATGCAAGAGTGTCACTCAGTTTGTTCCCCTTTTCCAAATCCTTACTAACAAATTTGCTTCTTCATGTGGAGTTTGTTGGGCATTGGAATCCCTAGTTAGTTTCTGATTGTGAAAATGTCCTAGTTCTTTTCTATGGAAGAAGAACAAACAATATAGTAGAAGTGAATGGTCTGAACCATTTAAAGTTTTGTCTCTGCCAATTTTATCCTCTAATCTTTCCATTCAATCAACTCTTCTCATCATCAATTACTTTTTCAGTATTAGGAAGTCATAATGTTATCAATCTCTGTCTTCATCTGCTTCTCGTATTACTTGGGTTGCTTTCCTTAACATCTTATTTAGCCTTTAAAACTAAATTGTTCGTGATCTATTGGCAGGTACTCTCGCAATGCTTTACCGCCAAATGTTGCTCCTTGTATCCTTGATAATTACCGTGCTTTTACCTTTCAATTTTTGATAAAAATGCAGTTGGCTGCCATGATTTTCATTGGGTTTTTTTTATCATGTGGGCTATTTGTGTTCGTTCATTGGACAGCTAGAACTGTGTTTGTACTCCATTTTGTGGAGAAATAATGCTTGTGCATGCAACATACCTGTGTGGAATGTTGTAAAGCGCTTCTCTATCAATTTTTAAGAATTTGGTTGATATTCTGATGATGGAGATGTTTATTATTATCATGGTGCAGAATGGGCCTTAATGATGAGATAATGTTGACGCCATTGCCTATTAAAACTTAAAGAACCTTTAGACTGTTTTTGTTGTCATTTCACTTTATCCGTCATGAAGTCATAAACTTTTTGTTGTAATGGCTTTTGAAAGTGCACTCTCAGTTCTGATGGACTTTTCTTAACATATCTATCCAGAATTTTTTGTTTTTTTTTTTTTGCCCTGTAACTCTTTAGCAGCCACGCTTGGTAAAATAGCACAGCAAATCAAAATATTAATCAGTGGCATAGCAAAAATGCGTTCCTCATCATTAATATGTTTGCTCGCGGTAATGGTGGCCTCTTGGGAGAATTGATAACTGCATCTTTTCGATATTCGATTATATTACTATTTCTCAAGTTACTTTAGCCAGGTGGTTAGATGAATTCTTTGATCCACATGCTTCTCAGGCTCCAAAAAGGAAGAAATTTCTTCAAAGATTTGCACTTTATGATTTACTTTATTCTCTTTGTGATTTATTCATTTGTTATAAATGGAACATCTATTTTTTGTAGAGATATTTATGCAGGCTTTCATTTTTATCTCCTAATCATAAAGTATTTTGCTTTTGGGATAAACTAGCTCTCCTACTATCTTGAAGGAATCGATACTGCTTAACATTGATCTTCTTAACTCTATATATCCAGACTTGAATGTCGAACCTAGTACAGAAAGTTATTATCCAACTATCTACTTCAACGAATTTTGGTTGCTTAAAGATAAGTTTATACCCATTAATGAGACGGTGGATGAAGTGCCACTAAATCTGGACGTGGGTCCAATCAGCATGACCAAGTGGCAATTATTTTTACAAATTGATCAATCATTTCAAGTCCATCGCAGTTATGGAAGTATGCTTGAGGGGGAGTCTGATGAACTTAAGGTACTCCTCCTTTAATGTGTGCTCACTCTTTTTTACTTGCCACGTTTTCTTGGTTTTGTGATTTTGATCTCTTATTTAAATTCCAGAGGGTATTCTTGGAAGGAAATCCTTATCTGTTGGGAATCACAATGGTTGTTTCATTACTTCATTCAGTGTTTGACTTCCTGGCGTTCAAGAATGGTATGTTATTTCCAGTAGCACTCTTCCCTACAAATTCTGTAGGCATTGATTTCCAAGGAGTCTCACTGCTTGGACAGGACGGTGGCTAATCAATATTCATTTGATTTCTCTGTAGATATCCAATTTTGGAACAAAAACAAGTCTATGGAGGGTCTTTCTGCAAAGTCTGTCGTTGTGAACTTCATATGCCAGCTCATTGTATTCCTTTATCTGCTTGACAATGACACATCATGGATGATATTGGCAAGTTCTGGAATTGGTTGCTGCATAGAGTTCTGGAAGATTGGGAAGGCAATGCACATTGAGGTATTGTTAAGAAAGCATGCATGAGCTTTTCTTGTAGGCATCTCTGTGTGTAGGGCTGCACAGGAGTAAGCATGTGTCCACTCTTGTGAATTTCTTATATGTCCATGCTTGTGAATTTCTTAAGTTTACTATTTGAATCTAACACAAGGAGAAATTTGTCCAATAGTAACAAAATGATGTTATGCTCTGTGGTTGTATTAATACTTCTCAATTGTCCAGTTTTTCCAGTGTCTTAACTCTTGAACTCTTCTCTTTCATCTCTAGATTGATAGGAGTGGCAAGATACCCATGTTGAAGTTTCGTGATCGGGAATCATATGCAGGGAACAAAACAAAAGAATATGATGATCTTGCTATGAAGTATCTCTCCTACGTTCTTTTCTTGCTTGTAGCATGCTCTTCTGTTTACTCCCTTATGTATGAGCGCCACAAGAGCTGGTATTCATGGATTCTCTCTTCATTCACAAGCTGCGTGTACATGTTTGGTAAGTCTTCTCACCTACACTCCACTCATATAAGGATATGAAGATAGGAGCAAGTAAAAAAAGTGGTTGGGTGTTTCTGTTGGGCATTTCTATTTGCCATGATACTATGACATTTTTGAGCTGCTTAATTTTATAACAAGTTGAGGTCACAACCACTACTTTAACTCCATACTAATCCACTCAATATACTAAGGGGGGGGGGGATCTGTTGTACTTTCTAAAATATGAAGAGCAAAAGTTATGGTGACTTTAAATAGTCTCTTTGCTATCCCCTAAATATATGCTTCCTACTGCTCTATAACAATTTCCTTGCCTAACATTTGTCTTGTTATAATTCTTTTGGGAGTTAAACTTTTACTTGGAAAAGAATCATTGTTGGTATGCACTAGTAATTAAATTGATTCGAATGTTGAGCATACTTCCCGCGAATTCTTTCAACTTTAAAGTTCAACCTAGAGTTTGGGTAATGGATTCATATACTCGTTTATTGGTCGTTTACTATAGCTGATTAAGTTCATACATAGTTATTAGGCCAAGTTTAGCACATGTTTGTCAGTAATCCTTTTGGAATTTTGAAGTATTGATGCTAAACCTTCTTACCCAGAAATTCTTCAAAGGTATTTATTACTTTTTTTTGCTTTTGTTTTTGGGCTTTCAGTTTTATTATTTATGTCCTTGTGAAGGATGTCTGTCTCTCTTGATCTACCTTTGTTATTTGTGATAGTGGTATCTCTTTTCAAATGACACAGAGTAGAACTGCTGTAAAGTCTGGATTAACTGCCATTGTTGCCAACAATAAAGATTGTCGTCATGTTGCTCTAGTTTCTAAATTTCCCATCACTCTGTGGTTGCAGGCTTCATCACAATGTGCCCTCAGTTATTTATAAACTATAAACTGAAGTCAGTAGCACATCTACCCTGGAGACAGATGACATACAAGTTTCTGAACACCATCATTGATGATCTCTTTGCCTTCGTCATAAAAATGCCAATGCTTCATCGGCTTTCCGTCTTTCGCGATGGTAATCTAATCATTTGTATCCAACTTATCTTCTTGCTTGATCTTTGCATCTAGACTTTGTGGCTAGTCTCCCAATGACTATCAAACTGAGTAAATTTTATCAGTAGAGGCTTATTGTCATTGACACACTAGTGCACTTAAGTTTTGGTCCTTTTCCTCAGTCTTGTTGAAATAATCACAATTAAGTTTGTTGTCTGATCTACTATATCGTGCTGAATTATTCTGTACTGCCGTATGAATCTGCCGTTCTAGTCTTTTTGTCTGGTTGTTATCAGCAATTCTCATATATGTTCCCTGGTGGTATTGTGCAGACATCATTTTCCTGATTTATGTGTACCAAAGATGGAAGTACCCTGTTGACAAGACACGTGTCAATGAATATGGATTCTCGGGTGAAGATGTTCCAGCATCACCCCAGGGTGCAGAGGTGGCTTCTTCCTCGACAGAAGGGGATAAGAAAACAAACTGAGCCGCCATTGATCCATTTGAGACAATGATAAGATCAGGAGTGTCTCTGGCTTGCTTCCCATTTTTCTTATGTTTAAATTTATTAACTTCGACAAATTTTGGCTTGTTTAGCATTTGTAGGATATATATACACATATTTAAAGAAGGCTTGTAGGCAGGGTAGCATCCTACAGAATAGCAGGGCGTGGCAGCATGCAAGGAGTGCTGAGCTTATTAAGGAGCTTTGCAGTCTCTTCTTGCACACCATGTCCATGACCGTGATATGAATTTGGCTTTTCTATTCTTCAATGACGGGTCTACATTCCTGAAGAAAATGTTTAGATAGGCTGCTTGGTCCTTCTCTTGATTATTGTTTGGTTTTTGTTTTTTAGCAGTTTGCAGTTTGGACTCACACGTTCATGTGATCTTATTATTGTAACCATACATTTTTGCTAGTTAGGTGTTTCAGAGAAAAAAAGATTGCCTTAATTTCTCTGAGTACTTAAAACAACACGATGCAAATATATCACGTTCTTGTTTCATTTCGAGGAGTGGGCGTCGCACTTGGTTGAGGCGGACCTCTCTTTAGCAGTTGCTAGCTTTTGCAGTGTTTCTGCTGTCTTTCTGGGTCAGCCTTCTTGTGGGGAGGCTCAACTTGACATGTTGTTTTCGTTGAGTCTTGTTCCACACTAGGCCTTTTCCCTGCCACTAGAGGCCATTGACTCGTGGCAAATGGAATGCAATTGTCTTTGGGTACGAGGGGACTTGATATGTGAAGTATTGCGATTAACTTTTTCCGAGCTATAGTTCATCTTCTTCCCTAGAGAGCTTCTGTTCATAGTCCATGGCAGCTCCATCTTGTTCTGAGGTTACCCACGATAACGGTCACCGTGGGGTTGTAAGAGCTTTTGGCAACGCCAATCGCTCGATCTATGATTTGATGCTGAGCTGGTGAACCTCTAGATATGGAGGCTTGGCCAATGGCCATTGAGTTCATCGAGATCTCGATGGCTAGGCCATGGAGGAGGAGCGGCTGGTCGCCGCATTTTCTGGTGCCTCCACCCAAATTGGCCCTGGCCGCGGCAAAATGGGCACTGCCTGTTCTCAACTTGTGGCAATGAGAAAAATGGTAAAGCAACTACGGATCAAGAAAAAGAAGCAAACTGAAGCTCTACGAGGGTTGCGATAGTGAATCAAGAGAGCTAGGTACCAAATTTTATAATAGTAATGATTATTTCTTAGTTTTTGTAGATGATTTGACCATAACAAGATGTAAAATAGAATTTTTGCAAAAAATCCTAGGAGCTCTTGCGGGTAAATTTTCTTTAAAGGATACACATTACTTCTTGGGAAATTGAGGTGATACGCACAAAGCCTGATCTCTTTCTCATACAACACAATCATATAACGAAGATTCTTGATCGAGCAAGCATGCTTGGAGCCATGGAGATTGCTACCCCAAGGGCCACCAATAGTTTCCTCATTCTTGTTGATAGGTCACCTTTTGCATATGCTGCTAAATATAGAAAGATTGTTGATGCTCTTCAATATTTTGCATTCATAAGACCCGATAATGCATTTGTTGTAAACAAACTTTCTCAGTTTATGTATTACCCAACCGAGTTTAATCAGAGTGCTATTAAATGTGTTTTACATTATCTCAATCTCGGCCTGTAATTACAAAGTAGTCCCTCCCATTGCTTCATGCATTTCTTTGATTGGTTGGGCATGCGATCCGGATGATTGTAAGATTACAATTTGCCTATATTGTTATATCGGACAAAAATTTATATCATGATGCTCTTGGAAACAATGATTTATTGCTCATTCATCCACAAAAGTTGAGTATTGTAGTGTCGCGGTGACACCTTCTGAGGTCACATGGATTCAATTTCTCTTAAATGAACTTGTAATATCTTCTTCAACCGCACCTAATATTTATTGTGATAACATTAGTGCTATTTATGAGAGCAATAATCCTATTTTTAACTCCATGATGAAACAGATTACTGTTGATTATTTCTTTGTTCATGACATGGTTAACAAAGGTCTACGGCAAGTATCTCGCTTGTACACTCATGATGAACTCGCGGATGCACTACAGCACCTCATTCATTTATGGTTGAAAGGTGGCATTCGTGTGAGGGTGTCCTGGAGAAGATATGTCTCGACAATTAAACAACTTCAGAAAATTGCTTTCAATTAGGTCAAGATCAGTCAAGCAATTCTTGCATTCTTGGTAAGTACAGCAAGAATTTCCGAAGTTGAGAAATTCAGTTTTATCTTTCCTCGAATAGAGAATTGTGTCTTTCGTTATGTGGAGGCAATAGCTTAGGAAGGTTACGATATTGCATTGATTCTAGCTGATGTCTTTCCATATATCATTAGCTATCCGGTATGATAAATACATGTACTAAAGAACAGTAAAGATAAAACTGAATTTCTCCATCTATACAAAGAGAAATCCCCACCTCCCCTACTATCGTTATGACAATATTTAGCTCACTGCTTACATATCATGAATTGTGAACAAGGTTACCATTTCGCTTGATGTATTCTAATTATTTCGGTAGATCTAAATATAAACATAAAGTCTCTGATTTACTATTATAAATAATGAATTATAATATATAAATATAGTTTAGAGATGAATAAATTTGTAGTACTTGTCTTTTGTCAATCATGTTTGAATAAAATTGATAATTAGTATTGCAATGTGTATATGTATAAGGTTCATGAAATAGATATTCGTGAAATAGAAACAAAGTTAAGGTGCGACGCCCAAAAATTTCGTTACTTAAATTGAACATATTTGAGAATATATATTTTTTTAAAAAGAATTGTTAAATTAAATTAAATTCCATTGATGATTCACTTTCTCTCTTTCCTTTTGGGGGTGTTCGGTCGAAGGAACCCATTTTCCCTTTTCCCTCACCTGCGTTTTCTCTCTCTCTACCGAAACACTCACTCCTTTTCTCCCCTGTCCTCGTTTCGTTCCACCAAAACCGACCCAATCCCCGCCCCTCGTAGCCCAGCGCCTCCGTTCAGCAGCAGAGTCGCCACTGCCCCGTCCCATTCGGAGCTCCCGCCGCCGGTCGCGAAGACCCGACTTGCTCGATGCTTCCTCTCTCTTCCACCGGTGAAAAATCCAGGCAAGTGGGGCGGTGATTAAGGTTCTGGGTTTGTGTAATGGTCGTGCCTAGCTGTGCATGTGAAAATCAGGGTAGAGTTTGGGGGTTGAATGCGAAAATTTGGGAACTAAAGCTCTGTTCGGAGCTGGGATGTGGTTGCTTTGGTTGATGAAGCCACGGTGGCGAGAGGCCGTGGGTTTGCTGTGTGGGCCATCCAGTTGATTGAGGGGGGAGTCGCAACCTATTTTGGGTCGTTTCGCTGTGCGGGTCAGCGAGAACGCGACATTGAAGGGGGCCGCGAGCTCGGCTTGCCCCTCTATCTTCTTTATTTCCCATATGCATGATGAAGTGCGGTTTTTATCACGCTGTAGTTACCTTGGATGCCGTAGAAGAGTGCCGAGATACCACAAAAATGTTTGGTGGAGAAAGTTGAGCTAAGATGAAGAAAAACGGTGCAATACTCTCTGTTTTAGAGAATTAGAGATGGAAAACCCTTTGTTTTGGTGTCGCCTTAAATTCTGAGGATGTAGATAAGGAAAAGAACAAGTCTACTTGAGAGAACATCCATTGGATTAGGTTCGACATCTAGTTGTAGTAAGGTTGATGAGAAAATGTGTTGGTAAGAGCATTTACCTTGAACTAGTAAGCTGTACTTTAGGAAACAGCAATACCTTATGTGATTCCACGAATTTTCTGTAATTTTCTAGAAAGAATTGGACCTTAAACTTTTAATGAAAGTTGTAGGACACATCCTTAGGAACGACATATCAAAATTTGAGAGCAAATGGTCAAGTTTAAGGTGGTGAAACGATGTTTCTTCTGTAGGTACTAAATCTGAGAGTTGCTGCAGAATTTTGAGGAGAAGACAGCAAATTACTGCTCTTAATGCACTGATATTTAGGCTTAGGTTTCTTCACGGAAAATGTTAATCTATGTATCTTCTATAACATACTGAAATTTCATAACATTCCGATAAGGTTAGATATACTTTCTGTGTCTGTGATTGAAACTGCTCATTTCAGTCTATAGACTGCTTTGATCCGAGAATGTGCAGTAGTTGTTGTGTCGCCTTTAATGAGAGTTCATATATACCTTGAAGTATTTAATGATGTGTGTTTAGACCTATTTGTGGTTGTTCACATGCTGAAGTTGTTGATGCTGCAATAAGGGGAATTGTGAATGTGTGAAGTTGGCTAAGAGCCAATGTGAGACCCCGGGTGTCGGGATGCCTGGAGAGGGGTGATGAAGAGTAGCGGTATTCTCTCCAGAGGCCTGAGAAAGGCTGAATAGCTTCTCAAGGAACCTTGTGATGCCAGGTTGGGTGCGAGGGGGACAGGGTGGAGTGTCATCTCCCCCTGGGTGATCGTGGAGCTCGTGATGCTAGGTTGGGTGTGAGGGGTTCAAAGTGTTGTGTCGTCTCCCCCTGGGTGATTGTTGCAGCTAGATTTCTGTGAATTCAGCAAATTGATGATTTTGTTTACTTATTTGTTTGATTATTGGCCAAATCCAAGTTAGGACTAACCGCCCACTTGCTGATTTTTTATTTTAAAAACTCACACTTGTTTATTGTGTCTTTTCTTCAGATTAGAAGGTGACCGAGGAGCGCTCTATTGTGTCTTTTCTTCAGATTAGAAGGTGACCGAGGAGCGCTCAACGTGAGGTAGAGTTTTGTTTCTTTGTTGTTTTGACATATTGTACATATTCGACAGGAGGCGGGATATTTAGTGTTTGTAGAAATACCCCACCTTAGCCTCATCTCCCGATGTGTATGGAAACAAAGTTTTTTTTTTATTTTTTTGGTAAATATAGTCGAGTGCAGTTCAGTTCAGTTTCTTATGACTCAGCTTAGAATGGAATTTACTTTTATGATATGAAATTAATATCTCCCCTAAATTGTAAAGCAAGTCATGTAATTAGATATGAGATTCAGGGTGTCACATAAGGCATTCTAACTTACATGAAATAGATATTCCAATGAGATCCATAATTGAGGGAAAATTCCAAATAAAGGACTTAAAATGCTCTCATTTCTCCAAATAAAAGTCTAAAGTGAACATTGCTTTAAATAAGAACATTAAGTGACCTCATTTTTTCGAATAAGGATGTGAAGTGAACCTTGTTTCGAATAAGGGCTTGAAGTAACTATGTCATTCTCGAAGAAAGGCCTAACTCACCGATTAATAAAGGTGTTTTTATCCTTTATATTTTTATATTTTTTTTTCCTTTTTCTGTATTAGATAAAATAAATAAATTAAAAAAAAATGGAACGGAAGGTAAATGGCGAGGGCTTTGTAGGCCCTCGTCGCCCCACCACCATTGCCGGAAAGGGCTAGTAATGGTGGTGGATGGCTAGCTAAGGGTCGACTATGAGTGGTGGCCCTCGACCAAATTTAGGCAAAGGCCGCCGACCTTTGCCCAAGTAGGGGGACGGCTATGACCCTTGCCTAGATTTGGGTGAAGACCTCTAGGTTGTCACTTGCAATTGGCAGGGGTCACTGACCACTAGCTAGGGCCTAGCAACCCTTGCCATTGGCCATCCCCCACCACCGTCATCCCATCCCGGTGGCGGTGGCAGTGGCAAGGGCCGATTTCATTTTCTCTTTTAAATTAATTTAATTTTAATCTAATTTAAATAATACTCAAAATTTAAAATTATATTTAACAAAAATGCCCTTGGCTGGCTGGTGAATCAAATACTTAGTTCCAACTTTCAAGGCTACTTCATACGTTTTATTTAAAACTGTCATAACCTGAATCAAATACTTAGTTCAAACTTTCAAGGCTACTTCATACGTTTTATTTAAAACTGTCATAACCACCTTAGACCCTTATATGGAATTTTCCTCATAATTAATTATTCTCGATTTTGGATTGCTAGTAAATCTTAAGCCAAGAAGTGGAATAATTGTTCCATGTACTATAGAACCGGATATCGATCTGGCGTGGTTGCTTTCACCGTCTTTCTTATATATAAAAGGAAAATATAAGTAAATGTGAATGCGAACAATCGAATCAGGTAATGCATTGATTGTGAAAATCCTGATAGAGTAGATTAGAATTGGAACTTTGCATTAAAAAAGAAAGACATCATTAACCAAGAGGTTGATTGCAACTTGTCATTGCCAAACATCATGGGCTGATCATAACCCTCCACTTCCACTTATCCAAAGATGATAGGAGTTTGATTCACCATAATGGATTTCCAAATGAATATAAAAGGACAAGAAGATTGAGGATATTTTCGTAAATATGACAGGGTGTGGATTGAATATTCCGGCGAATCGCATTCTACGTCAAAGTTTCCCGTCATGTACATGCACGAAGTTGGAAGAAAAAAAGAGAATAGGACAGGGCTTCCAAAGTAGATAACTCTTCTCATGCTAAAAACCAGTGAAGCAGGAACTTGAAATAATTGTTTTAGCTGATGTGTATAGTCAGCACAACAAACTGAGGAAATATCCACTCAATAATCGACTTATTTATTTAATTAATTATTTATTTGGCCCCAAAAAAAGAAATTTGATTCTTTTTTGGCCTCATTGATTAGAAGAAAGGTCAAATAGGTAATTACGGTGCATGTCGACGCTCTGTCTGAGGTGTTGACTAGATGAGTCATCATCGACACGTGTGACGTGGACGACTTCCCCCGGCCACCCCGTAGAACGATGTCGCAGGCTCGCAAGGGGATGAGTGAGAGCGGTTCCCGGGTAGAACCGGGAACCGGAGAACCGAATCGGAGGGTTCGGTGCGGTTCTCGGTTCTAAAGGGGCCGGTTCCGGTTCCAGTTCCCGGTTCCCTTTTTCTAGGAATCGGAACCGGAACCAGCCCCTCTAGAACTGGTTAGGGTTCCTTAAAAGTTAAAATCCCTGAATCAATAGTTTAGTTCTCCTCTCTCGTTCTCTGCCTTTGCCCCTTCCTCAATGCTGCTCGCCCTCGATGTCGCCGCCAGATGCCGCTCGCCCTCGATGCCGCCGCTGAACGCCGCTCGTCCCGTCGCTGGACGCCAATCGCCCCCCGCTTGCCCTGCCCTTTCCTCCCTTGATGCCATTAGCCCCCTCTTGTCCCACAGCTCAGCCGTTGGACATCGCTCGCCCTTGACGCCGCTGCTGGACGCAGCTGGTTCCCCTGATGGACGCAACTCGTTCCCCTGGTCGCCCCTAACGCCGCTCGCCGCTTGCCCAACCGCCCCCGACGTCTCTCGCCACTCGCCTTTCGTGCCGGTAATCTCTGCCACCCCCTCTCTCCATCGTTTTGCGAAGTGTCACAAAACTGAGCAAAGCCCTTTGCTGTCCTGCAGATTTCAGTTCTCCTTTAGTGTTGTTTTTTTTGCGCGGCCTGTGCATTTTGTTCGGAAGAGAGGAGTGTGAAGGTGGGTATGTTTAGGGGAGCATTTTCGGCATTCAATCAAGTCAAAAAGTTTGGACAACGTAGAAATTGAAAGTGAGTTGAGACAATTCATTTGCTTATTAACAAAGAGTTGGCTTCTGTTGCAGTTCATGATATGCTGTGGCTTTTCGTTGATTTACTTTCTTGGAACCATTGTCTCCTGGCGTATCTTGGCTCTGATCGGTAGTGTCTTAGTTCCCTCTTTTTAGGTTATGTGGTGAATGAGTTGGAAAATATGTCATTCTTGGTGATTTCATCTTCAGGATGCATTCCCCGCGTCATACAAATTTTGGGGAGATGGCTGGTAAGTTGTTAGTGGAGTAGAGGCATAGGCATTAACATTTCAGTGGCAATTCACTTTGACACACAATCGAATTGGTGCATATTGCCATTCTAAGTATATGCTAATTGTGTAGAATCATAGAACTCAATGACGAAGCCAAGATTATGAACTTTTCATTGTAAGAATAGTAGAAAGTCATTCGCAGGGAAAAGTCCACCGAGAGGAGGAGTTTGAAGTCACATTGAAGCGGTAAAGTTTAAAGGAAAAAATAACACTTTGATCGATTTCGCAAAATTGTAGTCTTTTAGTTATCTCTTTGAGTTCTTTGATTATGAAATTATTTGAAAATGTTTTGCTTTGTTTCTCTTTCTCGAATTGATATTTAGTTCAGTTTTTTGTAGCCATTTGGTTTATTATAATCACATAACTACTTTTTTTTTATGTGTTCTCTTATGCAGCCATTTGGTCAAGATCAATGTTATCAAGATTTTTTGGCAGAGCACTTTTTGGTGTTGCTAGAATAAAGTCTTCTACTGGGACTATTGCTGTTGCTTCTGTAGCTACATCTAGGATTGGACACAACCTTCTCAAGGCATTCTTTCAGCCATATAGAAACCCAGAGAATGACACTCTCGATGTCTACGTGCATTGGTGGTTTTACCTATTCGGGACTTAGCATTGCGGGTTAGAGACCTCTTTTATTTTTGTTGCCATTGCTTCTGTAGAGCTGGATTCTTAGGATATCTACTGTATAGTGTGGATCTGCAATCCAGAAACATGAATGCCATGTCTATATTTAGTCTCTCCATAGATTGGTGTCTCTTTGTGGAAGCTTTTTAATAAGTTTTGTTGCAATTTTCAAATAATGAGTTGGCTGATTTTAGAGGATGCCTTGATATTATTCCACATAAATGCTCTAAACTTGAGAATAGTGTTTTTGAATGTCAAATTTTTGTTAGTGCTTTTTCTGGATATTGTTGTTTTGCCATTGCTGTTTTGCCATCGATGATGATGCTGCTGCTGTTCGGACTTCGATGACGAGCAGCCCGCGTGTCGACGAGCTGTTCAGTCTTATTTGTTTTGTATTCTCTCTCATAAATGACAAGCTTGTTTCTTATTGTTGCGTTCATTTTCGTTTTGTTTAACTAAAAATGAAAAAAATAAAAAAAAAAGAACCTGTTGGACCCTAGAACCTGTGATAGGGTAGGCTCCAGGTTCTAGATTCTGACGGGTAGGTTTCAGGTTCCACAAAATAACCTGCACCCAAGGGTAGGTTTTAGGTTCCAGGCGAAACCTGTAAGGAACTTGGAACCACTCACCTCTAGTCAGTACCACTAGCTCACCCTGAGAATGGCACTCCTGTAATTTCACCCCCAAAACACCGCCCCACCCTTAAAAAAGGAGGAAATTTCCTTCCTTTGCCCCGAAGAACACGAACCCATATGCTCGTTTTCCACATTTGCTATTTCTTGTTTTGCTTCTTCACTGCTTTCCCCCCTCCCCCCCCTCTCTCTCTCTCAAATTTTGAAATTCAAGAAAAGTCTTCTTTTCCGTGTTCAAGAAGCCTTTTCCAATCAAACCCATTGACCAAGAACTCCAAAATCATTGTCCCCCCCCTCTCTCTCTCTGTTCTCACGGAGCTAAAGGAGGCAGAGGAGAAGAGGTTGTTGTTGGGCGTTGATAAAGGTGGGCATTAAATTTGGGTGGGAATCGGAAGCGGCGAAGACGGAAACGGCTGCCGCCAAAGAACGCGAAGCTCTGGCCGTGCTTGCGGCGGAATGGGACATGAGCGGCGCTCGGACGAGAAAGGAAAGGACGGTCGGAGAAGAGGGACCATGAGTTCCTCTAGCTTTGACTCCGGTTCGACGCTCCTTCGCGATGTTGTCGAGGAGATCCTCAAGCGACTGCTGGTGAAATCTCTCCTCTAATGCAGGTGCGTCTGCAAGTCATGGTGAGAGACCATCGACGGTCTTCGTCTTGTGGACCTTCACCTGGAGCATGCCTCCAATTGGCATCTCGCGTCTATAGAATGGTGCGGTCCTCCTCAGAGCTTGTGCTTTATGTTCTCCGACGAGTCTCTTCCCATGTCAAAAATGGTAATCCCGTTTGCTACATTTGCTAGCCGTTATGCCCTTGTTTTTTCATGTAATGGTTTGATGTATGTTGTAGAGCCTTCTCGAAATGGCTATGGCCGGTCGATATATCTCTGGAATCTATTCACTAGAAAGCATAAGAATGTTAAGGATGTTCAACCATGTCCTAAGGAGGGTGAAATTCTTTCCATAAGTTCTCTAGGGTTTGGCTTCCACCCTACGTTGAAGGACTATAAGATTGTGGTGATTCTCGATCGTCCACTATTATATAGTCTTTGGGCCATCAACAAGAAAAGGCGCGGAGTAGACATTTATTCACTCAAGACAGATTCCTAGAGAAGCTTGGACTGTGAGGATCCTACTTTCAGTGCTTCCAATCCCCACGCAGTATGCTTGAATGGGAACATGCACTGGCTTGTTTCCAGGCCTCGACGGAAATCAATAGTTTTGTTTGATGTTGTTCGATGAAGTTACTCTGACGAGAGAGCTTTTGCGCAAAATTAGTGTAAGTGAAGTAGTGACATTGTTAGTATTGAAAGATTTCCTGGCTGTGTGCACTCTTCGTTCGGAGGTAGCAGTTGGGCATCCCAGACAAAATTCCATTTGTTCCGTATGAGTTATGGAGGAGTACTCTATGCTCGAGTCTTAGATGGAGCTGCAAGCAGAATCAGTCTGTCATACACGCAAATGTGCAAGCAACTTAGTCATCTCTAAAGTAAAACAAGGCTCTCTATCACTGTGACCAAATTGGATTCTGCCTCTAGTGGATGATTTGTTAATTGTCCATTGACTGGATTCCAAGAAACACGTTCATCATCATCATCTAGTAACATTAGAAGCTCACCATTTCCCATGAAGCAATCAAATGTTGTTACTTGTCCATCAATTGGAAAAGAATGTAGCTCCATCCAAGACTTAGGCATGCAGTACTCCTCCATAACCCATATGGAACAAATGGAATTTTGTCCAGGATGCTCAACTGCTGCCTCCGAACAAACAGTGCACACAGCCAAGAAATCTTTCAATACTAACAATGTCACTACTTCACTAACACTAATTCTGTGCAAAAGCTCTCCTGTTAGAGTAACTTCGTCGAACACTTCATTAATGACATCGAACAAAACTATTGATTTCCGTCGAGGCTTGGAAACAAGCCAGTGCATTTTCCCATTCAAGCATATCACGTGGGGACTGGAGCCACAGAAAGCAGGAACCTCACAGTCCAAGCTTCTCTAAGAATTTGTCTTGAGTGAATAAATGTCTACTCCGCGCATTTTCTTGTTGATGGCCCAAAGATTATATAATAGTGGACAATTAAGAATCACCACAATTTTATAGTCCTTCAACGTAGGGTGGAAGTCAAACCCTAGAGAACTTATGGAAAGAATTTCACCCTCCTTAGGGCATGGTCGAACATCACTTAACATTCTTGTGCTTTCTAGTGAATAGATTCTAGAGATATATCGACCAGCCATAGCTATTTTGGGAAGGCTCTGCGACGCACATCAAACCATTACATCAACCAATGAGAGCGTAACGACTAGCAAATGCAGCAAACGGGATTGCCATTTTTGACCTAGAAAGAGAATTGCCGGAGAACAGAAAGCACAGGCTCTGGGGAGGACCGCACCATTCTATAGACGCGAGATGCCAATTGGAGGTATGCTCCAGGTGAAGGTCCACGAGATGAGGACTGTCGATGGTCTCTCCCATGACTTGCAGACACACTTGCATTGGAGGAGAGATTTCACTGGCAGTCGCTTGAGGATCTCCTCGACGACGTCGCAAGAGAGCGTCAAACCGAAGTTAGAGCAGGAGGAACTCATGGCCCTTCTTCTCCGACCGTCCTTTCCTTTCTTGTTCGAGCGCTGCTTGCATCCCGTTCTGTCGCAAGCACGGCCGGAGCTTTGCGTTCTTCGGCGGTAGCCGCCTCTGTCTCCACCGCTTCCGGTTCTCGCCCAAATTTAATGCCCACCTTTATCAATGCCCAACGACAGCCTCTTCTCCTCTACCTCCTTTAGCTCCGTGAGAATAGAGTGAGAGAGAGAGGGACAGTGACTTTGGAGTTCTTGGTCAATGGGTTTGACTGGAAAAGGCTTCTTAAACACGAGAAAATATTGGGTGGTCTGAGAGCACCATGTCAACGTGGTCCTCAGCCACTCACGAGGTGCCATGTGGAGGGGTGGGCCCACTTGGTGTCCTCTTCACTTTTCTCCAGCTCCTCGACACAGCACTTTTCTCTCTCCTCTCTCTTCTCACTCTCTCCCAAATAACTCTCGACTGGTGGCTCGGCTCGACAGAAGAAAGCACTGGTCAATGGATAATAAATGCGCAACACTCCCACTTAAAATTTCTCTCTCATCACTTGAATATTTTCTGGGCTCTCTCTCTCCTCGTGGACAAGCTGCACTTCCTCTGTTTCCTTCTCAGCGCATCCCACCCCCTTCGCCTCCGTCTCCCCAAAAATGACGAAGGGGATTTCGATCTTCGACCGGGATTGCAAGGCGAGGGACTCGCTGGGGAACAGAGAGCAGAGGCGCTCCTCGGGATCGCACCAATCTACACACACGAGGTACCGGCTGGAGGCGTCGAGAGTGGAGTGGCTCCAGTAGAGGGCCACGAAGCGATGGTCGTCGAATGGTGGACCGCCACGACCGGCAGACGCTCCGGAATCGGAGGAGGGATCTCGCCGGCAACCGCTTCAGGATCTCGATGATAATGTCGTCAGGGAGCTTCGCGCCGCCTCTGTCGGAGGAACTCATGGTAGTGGTTTGGTGAAGCAGAAAAACCGGATTGAATTTTGCTGCAATTACCCCTTTTATACTCCTCTATGTTTGCCACGTTAAGGCGATGGGGCCGAGTCTATATCGGTTCATTTCACCCGTTAAATTTGACGATTTATACTGATCCAATCTATATTATCGAGATACATTAATATTTAACTCAATATAGAAAAACCCACTCCCACCCATTTAATTCACTTTAATCTCTTCGCACGTATATTACTTGAATAAAAATTTCACATCAATTTTTTTTTTAAAAAAAAAAGTAAATTAAACAATAAAAATTAGTAAATAAAATAAAAAAGTGAAAAACCTTAAATTGAAATACTTTTGAATAATTATTGATAAGAAAAAGTTTGATTAGTTAATGATTGACATGAAAATAATATTTATTTATAACAAATCTTCTAGGATGTGAGAATGCGTAACTTCATAATTGTGATTTCCCAAATTAAAAATTATATTATAATGTTTAGAAATTCTATTTCGATATTGATTGAATTTCAATCTAAACAACATCGAGATTCCTCTAAAAGCACTTCTCCGATTTGTATGTGGATATCTATCTATCAATAATATTTAAAAAAAAAAAAATCCAAATTTTAATTATTTTTAAAATTTTGAATTTTTTTCTTTGTTCCCCCTTGTTCCTCCACTGGCAACGACCGACTTGAGCTCATCGGCTCGAGCTCCGTCACGGCAGGCGAGCTCCGACTCCGCCGAGGCCGATAAGCTTGCTGCTCGCTAGATCTAGGCGAGCTCTAGCCTTGCTGACAATTGGCGAGGCTCAGGCCTTGCCTAGCGGGTCACTCGCCGTCACCGTGCCGATCATCGGCTAAGGAAGGAGGAAGAAGAAAGAAAAAGAAAAGGAAAGAAAAAAGAAAAAAAAGAAAAGAAAATTGAAATATAAAAAATAATTCTAATTTCAATTTTTATAAATTAAAAAAAAACATTTTTATATAGTTAAAGGAGGAAGTTGGGTTGGAAATGAGTTTTTAAGTTCAACCCATTTAAGACTCATTTAACTAGTCTTTTTAAAATGTAAATAACTCATATATGGTCCATTTCAAATGGAAAATGATCAATATATGACTCATTTATGATTTAAATGGGTCAAATATGAGTCTAAGATCCATTTTAACACCTCTAGTAACAGCCCACGTGACATGGCACGATTTTGTTACGTGACTCGACACTTGAAAACTGATTTAACATATGAAAGATTATTAATCCTTATCATTTCTCAGAACTTGACATTTTTTTTTTTCCGCTTGTACCATTTCATAGAAGAAGTAAAAACATCATATCGAGGGGCTCTTAAAATACTAGTAAGAGACGTTGTCGGTAGGGGTAATAATATTCCCAAACCCAATCAACCTAAACCAAGCATTTCAGGTCTTGTTCAGTTGGGTTTCGTTCCAGTTTCTATAAAAAGTAAAAAAAAAAAAAATTGAGTATCTTGATAAATACTTTAAGAAAAACATAAGGAGTGAAACAATTTCACTACTTTCTTTAGTAACTGCACACTTCATCCACCGAATAGCATAGACCTAGTTGGTTACACATCTCTTTTAAGACGTGGAGGTAGGGGTTTTGACTCAACGTTTGGGAACTAGAGACGGTCTTAGCTAGAAAACCATGATAATAGTAGTAGTAGTAAAACACAATCAAACTCCATCTACTTTCTTTAAAAATTACAAATATCTTAATCATACATAACAATTTCAGTTCATACATGTGCAATGCCATAATAGCTTATCTAAATTCTTAAATTACACGTATCTAATTCATTAAGTACAGGAGAACTACAGCTCTTTTTCCAAATTGCATCACCAACTTCATGAAACAAGAGGGTCATTAGGTAGAATATTCCCACAAGCAGCCCAATAGGACAGAGACAACTGTTACGAGCTGCACTCAAACAAGTACAAACCACGCAAATCTAATGCGTTAAATTAAACAGACGCTAAACTGGACAGATTTCAAGTTCGATCCATCTAAGAATGTCCTCTTGAAACTAGAGGGACTTCAAATCGATGTTCAACTAAAAACTTTGATCAATCTAAGTACATCCTCCACAGAAGCAGCAGCTTGACCATCAAGCATATTATTGCTTGCCTTCCAGATAAACTTTATGCTGGCCATTCCCCAATTGCAAGAGCCAGGTGAACTCAGATGGACAATCACCAGAATTCCCGTTAATAAACAAGTGCTCCGGAACCTTGCAGGAGACTTCGAGAGGAAAACTCTAATTTGAATTGACTTTCCTGGACATCTGTCGGAGACTTCTATGATGCAGATCAAACTATCACAAGAACCAACAAAACCGAAGCAGTTGGGAGGAGTAACAATGGGAAGTTGGAGCTGTGACTCAGAAGGCTCGGAAAACAGAGAGAACGCTCATTGGAGAGGATTGAGCTAATCTAGACGGTGTGCCAATTGGAGACGCGAGAGCGAAGTGAAAATTGGGGGAAGAACACAAAAATGCTACTAAAGGGGACGGAAAGAACCATGACAAATGATACTACCGTAATCTGATGAAGAAAAGCAGCTATACGTTACAAGTCACTCTATAGTCCAAGTCTCTAAGAATTCTTGAGTAATTCGATGCAAAGAACCAGTCAATTCAGCCAACACAAATTCTGTTCCCAGGAAACATCACGATTTATCCAATTTCTCAGGACCAAGGCAGAGTAAAACCTCAAAATTAGCAGGTAAAAAAGAGAAAAAAAGATCAACATCAGCTATGAAATTGGCCACACACAATCCCCACAGAATACAATCAATCGCAGTTGCATTTGCCACAAAGCAAAAGGAGTGTCTGAAACCGGGGGCAGAACAAGGTCAAGCCCCATATAATTCTCTCTAGACCCTGCAAAGTCCTCTCTCTATGGCTTATGCATGCTTTGTTTGTCCATTTCCTCCTAGTCTCATCCTCTCTGCTCAAAGCCACGCTTACATTTCACAAAAAAGAAGCATAAGAGACAAAACCCTGTCGATTTCTGATGGTAACTCTGCTCATCTCAATCTCTTTGCTCTGCATCACTTCTTAGGAAATGGAGAGCTCATGACTATGCACATGCCATTTGAAAATCCAGCAGCACTGATTTCAGATACAATGCCCTGAAAATTCATCTAATTAAAGTTAGTAAAAAGTCTAGCTAAATATTATCCAAGACTAGCAAAAATATCATGTGAGACGAGACTAGAGATAGATAGCAAAAGTTGTTAAAACCACTAAACACAGCATTCGAGTACTTAAACCATAGACCTTGATAATTGAATATTTTTCAGAGTAAGATTTAGTGTTGAAAAGCCAATCACCTGTGCAGCAGCTTCTTCATAGCCTGTTGTTCCATTTATTTGACCAGAGAAGAAAAGTCCCTCGATGCTTTTGGTCATCAGAGACCTAGAACATTGATGAGCAGGTAAGTAATCATATTCTACAGCATAAGCTGGCCTTAGCATTTGCAATTCTCAAGTCCAGGTAAAGTTCTCCGGAGAGGCAACTGCAGCTGCTCTGGTAAACCAGTTGAGAATCCGTCAGAGAAAGTCTCTATCTTCATCATTGTCATTCTCTTTGATGGATTTATTATAATGGGCCTAAGTTGGCCCGGCCACGATGGGCCTAAAGGCCCGGCCCACGGGAATAAGGCCCGTGGAAAGGGGAACTTATAAAGGGATGAGAGAGAGAAATGACGCACCTCTTGGCATTTTTGACAGTACGTTCTCCTTTCTCTCCCAAAATGCTCTCTCTCTCCAAGACGAAGAACGAAGTCAAGAAGCGACTCTGTCTTCCCTTCACGGCAATTTTTCGACATCGGATCGAATATGACTGAAATCTCTTCCTCTTTATGGCATCGGTGTCTAATATGTGGCCAACAAGGTACGCTCGAATCCGTGGTGTGCTTTACGTTCGGTGATACGTGTTTAATTCCCGAGCTCATCTTCCGCATTGATTTAGGGGTTCGGTTTAAGTGCCGAATCCGGTATTTGGGGATCCGACGATCCCAACATTGGTATCAGAGCATCGGTTCACGTTTTTCCTGATCTATTTGTTGTTTATGATTGTTTTTCGCACAAAGCATTTCGGCTGTATGGATTGGGGCTACAAATCCCGACACCCGAGCATGTTCGCCCATTTTTTCCGACTTTTCGTAAGTCGAAATCAAAATCAAAGGGCATAGGGAGGAAGGCGACGTCGAGACGAGTCCGGCGACAGGTCGCACGCCGCCGGGGGACACGCGCCGGTGGCGAACCAGCACGCGCCGGTCCACAGATCGACGCGTGGTGACGTCAGCATGACGTCACCCAACTGTCGGTAACCACTGGAGTGACGTCATCGCTGACGTCATCGTCGACGTCGGTTGGCCGGGCGGTCACCAGCCGGCGACTCGACTCGACCCGACTCGCGGACGCTTGCACGGGCGCGGCACGTGTCGGCTGACGTCTGCGTGACGTCAGCCCGCGCACGCGCGTGGCACGAGCGGTCGGCTCGTCCAAGCGGCCCGACCGGGCGACCGGCCTGACCGGCTCACCGGCCGGACCGTTGACCGCGACTGCGAGCATTGACCGTTGACCTTAAAAAAAAAGAAAAAAAAGAGGAATTTGTTTTTTTTTTCAATTATGTCTATATGGATTATATGTAATCCATTTTTTGTTCTGCATTTGTTACAGGAACAATGCCTCCCCGTAAGCCGCGCGCATCTGTGCGCACAATGTCAGATGAACAAAAGGAAAGTCTTACAAGGTTGATAGCCGATTTGAATGGTTATCGATGGGATAGTGATGACATAATTGATCATGTCATAGAGGTCAACAACAAAATTCAGGAAGTCATTTGGAACGGTTGTCCCATGCCAGATATTCAGATGATGCGATTCTTTATGAACACTCTTCCACTAGAATGGCAAGGGGTGTTGAATCGCCTACGGGAGGTCAAAGGATTTACTAGCTATAAGGAGCTAGTAATGGCATTCGTAGATGAATATCATCGGGTAGGAGCCACAAAGACTGCGACCCAAGGAATGACTTCGATTGGGCCAGGACTGAATGTGGGTAAGAGAAATCCTAAGGGATATCCATCTGTTTTTCCGTGGCTGTCGAGAATGCCTGAAAATTTTACAGAGAAAAATCAAAAGAAATTGAACAATGTAGCTGCTTTCCCTATCAGTTGTATGATGCCTCGTTTATAGATGTTATGGCTTGTCTTTATTTAATGTTCTTGGTGGACATCTTATGTAAAGTTAACTACCTGATTGCTGTTGTTGTAGCAACCTATATATTAGCCATATTATGTGAAAGCATTTTTTTATTATATTGTATGTCAATTATCTGTTGCTTTCTGTAATTGCTGGTTGATGTGAGTAGTTAGCTGTGGGTAGTAATAGAAGTTTTTGTAGCTTCATAGAATTGATTTTGCATATGACAATCATATTAATGATAGTTTTTAAGTTAGGATTTTTGGAGGATGATTGGAAACATAGTGACCTTTTGATTCTGAAACCTTACTTAAAATTATTAATTAATATGATGGGTTTGTGCGAAATAGATGCATAAGTGATAGGCATTAATAACTCGTGCATATATGTCTGATGTGTTTAGATCAATGGCTTCAGCCACAAAGAGCATAGTTGCCGAGCTGAGCAAAGGTGAAAAGTTCAAATGTGACAACTATGAAATTTGGCAAATGAAAATTCAATGTGTGTTGGAAAAGCAAAAAGCACTAAAAGCTCTTGACCATGTTGTGGAAGATCTAGAGGATGCTGTGCGCCAACTTGAGCTAGCTGATCATCGCCTCAAGGCATTAGAGCAGGAAACAAATATTTTCTGTGTTGCTTTAAGCTCAGAAGGGGCTTCATGCTCTAAGCGCAAGCGCATTGATTCGTTCAATATGTGGAAATGCAAGGGATCAAGTCCTCCTTGCAAGAAACCAAGTATTAACCAACAAAAGAGAGGAAAACGTCATCATGTGAAGAATATCTCAAGGGTGAAATGTTACAACTGTGACCAGAATGGTCACTATGCCCGCGATTGTCGCGAGCCAAAGAAGGTACACACCCTTTGCACAATTGGGAACTTTGCATATGTGTCAAGTTATGTATTCTTGACTGAATCTAATCCTCTGTGGATTGTGGATTCAGGAGCGACAGACCATGTAGCGAAGGATAGAGGAACCTTCGTGGAATTCTGACGAGTACCTACTGGAACTAAGTGGATCTATGTGAGAAACAACTCCATAGCTGAAGTGAAAGGAATTGGAACATGCCAACTGAATATGCGTGATGGACGCACTTTGTTCCTTCATGATGTGTGGTATGCTTCGGAGATTCGTCGAAATTTTGTATCTGTTTTAGTGTTGGTTAAATTAGGTTTTAATGTGAACTTCCATAATAGAGGTGTAGATTTGTATTTGGATACAAACTACTATGGTTATGGTTACTTTCTGGATGGTTTCATTGACTATGTTAATGCAAATATTTGTTATTCCCTTCTCACATTTCCTAATTCATATGATAATGATGTGAATGTGTGGCATGCTAGACTTGGTCATATTGGCCAACAGCGTATGAATAGACTAGCCAAAGAAGGCTTGTTGGGCAACATTGAAAAAGTCGATTTGCCCATATGTAAGCATTGCCTAGAAGGGAAAACGACAAGGAAACCATTTGGAAAAGGTAAAAGAGTTGAATTTCCTCTGCATTTAATCCATTCTGATGTCTGTGGTCCTATGAATGTGAGAGGAAGGCACGGGGCTGTTTATTTCATCACTTTTATAGATGATTATACTCGATTCGGATATGTCTATTTGATTTCTCACAAATCTGAAGCAATAAGTTGTTTCAAAAGGTTTATGAACCTGGTAGAGAATCAATTAGACAAGAAAATAAAAGCATTGAGATCCGATCGAGGTCGAGAATATTTATCTGATGAGTTCAGAAAATTATGTGATGAAAAAAGAATAGAAAGACAGTTATCTATTCCTTATACTCCTCAATAAAATGGTGTTGCGGAGAGAAGAAACAGAACCCTACTGGAAATGGTTAGGTCCATGATGGCGCATGCTAACTTACCTATCACCTTTTGGAGTGATGCGTTGTTAATTGCTGCCTATATACTTAACCGAGTGCCTTCCAAATCAGTCACTTCCACTCCATATGAGTTATGGACAGGTAGAAAACCGGACTTAAGTTTTCTTAAGCCATAGGGTTGTGCTGCCTATACACATGAGTCCTCTCACAAGTTTGGGAAATTGGGTCCCAGAGGAAAGAAGAGTATTTTCATAAGATACTCGGAACACTTAAAGGGGTATGTGTTCATAGGTGAGCAGGAAAGTGGGAGTATAATTGAATTTGAATCACGGGATGTCACATTCTTAGAGGATGAATTTCCTAAGAAGGGCGAAATAGGGGAAGACAACTCCCTATTTGAAACCTCGGATCAAGATAATGATCTTAGTGGAGTTCGTCCAAGTGGGAGTAATATGAGAAGTGATGAATTGAATTCAACTCATTCTCAATTGCAACCACATAATGAGACGACATCATTATCTAATCCCAGTGGAAGCATAATGGGGAATGATGTGCAAAGTATACAAACTCCCATACGGCGAACAAGTCGCCAAAGTATTCCCTGTCGACGTTTTGACATAGAAGGGGAAACTTTTATGGTTGCTCCACAAGATGAGGATGAGCCTAGAAATATTAATGAGGCTCTGAATTGCTCTAGTAATGAAAAATAGATTCATGCAATGGAAGAGGAAATGGAGTCAATGAAATCAAACCAAGTCTAGGAACTGGTTGATCTTCCAAAAGGACGCAGAGCTATTGGGAACAAGTGGGTTCTCAAAATAAAGCGAAGGGCTGATGGCTCGATAGAAAGGCATAAGGCTCGCCTTGTTGCAAAAGGGTATAATCAATAGGAAGGAATTGATTATGAAGATACGTTTTCTCCTGTAGTAAGATTTACCTCGATTCGCATTATTCTGGCAATAGTATCTAGTATGGATCTTGAGTTACATCAGATGGATGTAAAGACTGCTTTCCTCAATGGAGAATTAGAGGAAGAAATATACATGGAACAACCAACTGGTTTCATAGTGAAAGGCCAAGAAGAAAAGGTATGTCGACTTTTGAGATTGATATACGGCCTTAAGCAGTCATCGAGACAATGGTATATACGTTTTCATAATGCCATAATGGCATATGATTTTACAATGATTGATGAGGATCATTGTGTATATATCAAAAGATCCAAGGATCAATTTGTGATCATATCATTATATGTTGATGATATACTGATTGCCGGAAGCAATATGGAGTTTGTTCATAGTGTCAAGAGTTGGTTGTCTTCCAATTTTGAGATGAAGGATATGTGTGAGGTTACATACATTCTTGGAGTTAAGATTTCAAGAGATCGTTCGAAGAGATCATAGTCTCTTTCGCAAGAAACATATATAAATAAAGTTCTTGAACGATTTCGTATGCAAGATTGTAAACCCATAGACACTTCTATTGCAAAAGGTGAAGGATTGAGCCATATACTGTGTCTGAGGACTCCACAAGAAAAGGAACAAATGAAACATGTTTCTTATGCTAGAGCAGTTGGGAGCTTGATGTACGCTATGATGTGTACAAGACCCGACATATGTTTTGCAGTTGGAATGGTGAGTAGATACCAATCCAATCCAAGTCCAGCATATTGGAAAGCCGTTAAGAGAATACTGAGGTATCTGAAGGGAACTGCTGATTTCAAGTTGAATTACCAAGGAAATGATCTGCGACTTGAAGGCTATTCAGATGCTGATTGGGGAGGAGATTTAGATGAAATAAAATCTACCTCTGGATTTGCTTTCTTACTGAACAATGGCGCCATATCGTGGAGCAGTAAGAAGCAAACGTGTATAGCCTTATCCACGAAGGAAGCTGAGTTCGTGGCATTATTAGCAGTAGTACAAGAAGGAGTTTGGCTTAAGAGATTTTTGGATCATTTAGGTGTTATTGAGTAAGCTGCACATCCGTTATTGGTTAACTGTGATAGCCAAGCAGCTATAGCGTACACTAAAGATCCAAAATATCATGGCAAGACCAAACATATAGATACCAAGTATAATTTTGTCAAAGATATGGTTGCACGAAAGGATGTGAACCTTGTAGTACATATTTACGCATAGAATGGTAGCAGATCCTATGACAAAGCCAATACCTAGAGATGTGTTTTATGGTCATGTAAAATCTCTAGGATTGCGTAGAGTCTGATGTACTGGATATTGTAATTTCCCTGAGTTGTTCACATGTATGAACTAGTGTTGTTTCATTATTAATGCCTATGAATCTTTGTTTGATCTTTATGCATCTTAATGCTCAGTGCATTACTTTATATTGAGAAAGTATGTCGGACAGATAAGAGATTAGCCCACCCATACGGGTAATCACCTCTATTTACTATGTGATAAATAGAGATGAG
The DNA here is from genome assembly GCA_007663325.1 of Eucalyptus pauciflora. Classification (NCBI taxonomy): domain Eukaryota; kingdom Viridiplantae; phylum Streptophyta; class Magnoliopsida; order Myrtales; family Myrtaceae; genus Eucalyptus; species Eucalyptus pauciflora. Next base: position 1,357,982 of record VMYD01000366.1, on the reverse strand, counting down.
ACGGTTTTTTTAAGCTTATTATCTAGGTGATAATCGAGAGCTCAAGCTTAAAATACATATGTCGCCTTAACTGAGTGTTAAGATGAGGACATAGTACTTACAATGTCCGAAAGTAAAATAACCCACACATTTTACTTTATCTGTCTAAGATGCCAGATGTGAGTTTTGATGAATTTTTTTTTGAATGAGTAAATACGTGAACTCAAGTTAGACATTGGGTATGTCTGAACTATCATCTGTACGGTATTAATTGTGTAGACATACGCTCCATGGGAAATGAGTTAATACCGTAATACGTATTTCATACTACGTATGCATGAGACGACCTATAAGAGTGGCAAAAGTTTGATCTCAACTTTTATGACGTGTGAGACTCTTGAGGAATAGAGTTCCTCAATTTTTAATGCCCTCATGACTCTTACTTATTTTCAAGATTTCTATTTAATGTTTGCTATCTTAGAATGTTGCCAATGGTCATGAGTTGATTCGATCTAATGGGACATTTCTAGAAAAGCAAGTTGAACTGAAATTGAGAGTTTGAAGGAAAGAGGAAGATCGGATTTGTAGAATCACATTGTGGTTTTGTATTCACAGGTCGACAAATTATGACTGTCTTTGGGATAATCATAATTGTGAATACAATAAATATATCATTGTTCAAATGAGATTAAAGAGAGATATAAATGTGATCGATTGATCTAGGGTGCACAATATGAGCTGCTATATATTCCTAACAGATGTATAGCAATGAGCTCTCAAAGTATGCTGGTCGCACGGATTATTCATCGGTATGAATGTTGAAAGAGGAAAAGAGGGATTTTCAGTTGATGGGCCTCAGTTGGGCCTATCCGCCCATGTTGGTTTTTGACCCACCATGTGCGAGTGGGAGATGATGGATTTATTATAATGGGCCTAAGTTGGCCCGGCCACGATGGGCCTAAAGGCCCGGCCCACGGGAATAAGGCCCGTGGAAAGGGGAACTTATAAAATGGATGAGAGAGAGAAAGGACGCACCTCTTGGCATTTTTGACAGTACGTTCTCCTTTCTCTCCCAAAGTGCTCTCTCTCTCCAAGACGAAGAACGAAGTCAAGAAGCGACTTCGTCTTCCCTTCACGGCAATTTTTCGACATCGGATCGAATAGGACTGAAATCTCTTCCTCTTTACGGCATCGGTGTCTAATCTGTGGCCAACAAGGTACGCTTGAATCCGTGGTGTGCTTTACGATCGGTGATACGTGTTTAATTCCCGAGCTCATCTTCCGCATTGATTTAGGGGTTCGGTTTAAGTGCCGAATCCGGTTTTTGGGGATCCGACGATCCCAACACTCGTTAAATAAAAGATACAAGTAAAACAATCACAGGAGCAGAGAGGAACAATAGATTTGAGAATACTAGACACTCGAATCTACTTCCCGTCCAGTTATTATTTCACTTAAGACCCACGAGATCTGTCCCGTGTATAATCAGCTTTGATTATCTAAAAGGACAAAGGTACAGCCTCGTTTGTTTTTTGGCTGAAAATCATCAAACCATTCTCAGTACAAGTCAAATCAACCCATCATATCTTCTCAAACTCAAGCATAACACAAGTTCCTGACGAATGAAAATGGGATAGCAATATACTGCCATATGGTACAGCATCATAGATAAATCATATAAGACAGTTCTGAGTGAGGGAGTGCGCGTAACATTAAGGATTCCCACCCATGGAAGCCACATAATATGGATATCCCTTGTGCATCTCTATCTGGTAATACTATCTAGATTGTCAAGATGATGCCCCCTTAGGTGTCCACAACCTGGAAAATCCTATCACCACATGGAAATCTCCTATGCACCCTCGTCTGATGGAATACACTTTCTAAGGTGCATCAAGAACAGTGGTGGAGACACGAGGGGTTAATCAGACATCTGCAGATTGCCCATACAATAAATCAATTAAGTCTGTGTTTTTTACAAATTACAAGTGCATACTCGACAGAGAGAGGATTGTAATCAGCAAAACCGTGGAGCCACTTGCATTTGCTCAAAATTCAAAGAGGCCAGCTAAGGAAAAGATATCCAACAAAAGAATAGGCACATTCTTTGAGCTAAGCCAATCATATCTATTTCACTGCTATGAAAAAAATAGTAAGAAAAACTTACCTGGACATAGAGATCCGGCACGGTACGACCCTCCGGTTCAAGAAAATTTGATGGGACTCTTTATCTTCAAATCTAACAATCTGCAAAGAAAATTCTATAAACAAATGCCCAAGTATCACATAGGAAATTCCACTATGTCAATATCCCACCAATTGTGAACACTATGCACATTCCACTCATTGAAATCAGCATTCTATTGAAGGTTTTGAAATCTAAAAGGGAGGCATCTCATGGAAATGTTAAAATTCGATTAAACGAAAGTTTAGAATTAATCAACTAATAAAAGAGTAAGAGTAAAACAAAGAGACCACTGAATATAGAACTAACAGGGGCCCTTTTTAGGCTGATATAGCAAATAGGCTTTACTGTACAGAACTTGCTATCACAAAAAGCATGAGATAAATCACGCCAAGAGAGCAATCCCCATAAGGATACTAATGAAGCATGAGAGAAGATAGATGAGAAGCAGAAAGAGGATCCACTTTAACAACAGGACCAGCTCTAAGTTTGTACACACTTCAAAAATTGCTAGTCCTTCACTATAATATCACTTTGCCAATTTACAAGCATAATGGCCTGGGCCTACAGATTCCAAATAAAGAAAATTGGAAAAGGAAACTGTGGAAGGAAACTGAGAGAATGACCTGCTGAACATTTTTAAGGAACCCGGAAAGATTTTCACGTAACAGTATTCTACTACTTCAAAACCTGCTATTTTGCCAAAGCTGTGCTCCAAATGACAAATAAAATAGATCTGCCATTGGGTTAGTACTACTTTCTGAGAAAATGCCTCATATATTTGGCTATTGGAGAAAATTACACAAGTAGAGGCATCCAAAGCACGAGCCCCTAGCAAAAGTTCATTTTCAATAAGAAAAGAACGGAATTGCCAGACTTAAATGTAAGCAAAAATCAAAGAAAACAGAAACCGTAAGCATACTAAAGGTGCTAGCTGGCCTGCTAGATGTTACCAAGGCTTAGACAGTAGTGCCACAAAACTGGCGAAGTGTACTGTAGGTTTATTTTGGTTAAAAATGCACTCCACAATTAAGCAACTAGGCTAACCATCAAAGAGCAGGCAGGAAAATCAAAATATCAAATAATAAGGAGGGCAAGGAACAGCAAAATGTATCTTGTCTTCCCTTATCTTCAATTGAAGGGCAATATCTAGGTCCTTTAGCTTCGACCCACCCACCATAAGTAGGGGTTTCATGCAAATTCTCTTCAATTAGCTGGTGTGTGCTCTTTGTTGTTCGCGTGAGATAGCAGCACATGTTCTCTTTCGATATGGAATTCAGGGTCAAAGCTGAACAAGCTGATCTGTTAGCAGTTAGTCCCCAATAAAGTACAATATTAGTGAACAGATGATAAAAGGTGACGATGCATGGGTAAAGAAGAAATAGATTGTTGCTATTCCTTTGAATTAATCTCTGCACCATTGCAGTATGACTTATCTTTATCTATTAACCTGCAATTTCTGAGATGAACTCAACTCAGGTTAAGGAACATCCTAAAGCTGCTGAATAGTAATTAATAAGAGACTAAGATCAGTCTTTATCTATGTATTCTGCATTGTATCTCAAGATAAGGAACATCCTAAAGCTGCTGAACAGCAACTAAAAAGAGACTTAAATCAGTTTTTTGTTATTATGTATGCCACACTGAAGCTGTATGCCATAACAAGAACTGTGCATTACTTGCAATAATATACCTTAATTTTATCCTGAAAAAAAAATAGTTAATTGCATAGCATATAGATTTTAGGCGCATTTATTTTGCATTTAGCATTGAACCGACGGCGAGCATTGATTCAAGTGGGATTTTCACATATTCGACTAATATACACTAGGGTGACATATTTTGGGTGGAAAGGAAATTTTCGGATGAAATATTTGGAAAATACAAAAAGAAGAATATTGCACGTAGGGCATATATTGAGTAATATATTCTTTAACTCAAAATAAGAAATATTACATAATCAAAGGGAATATCGTGCACAACCAAAAAAGGAAAAAATATATGTCGCAAGAATGTATTTTTTGGACCTATAAAGATACATCGCGCGCAAAGTAAAGGAGAGGGCCATACAATGCACATACGGCCACATTGAGTTTTTTTTATCACGTCGAAAGGGCTTCTCTCGGTTTTGGAGGTCAGAAATTCAACATAAAAAGAGAGAGATTTCTCTTTTGTTCCATCGTTGGGGGCTTCCATGCGAAAGAGCAACACCAAAGAAAGGAGCAAAAATCAGCTTTTATTGCTTTCTTTTCTTCTGACCAGCAGCAGAAGGCAGAACAGAGAAGAGACAGAGGGAGGAGACGTGAAGCAGACAAGGTGAGAGAGAGAAAAGAGAGGGACTTCTCTCGGCCGAACGAAGGATCCCGTTCATTCACGAAAAAAGGGGAGAAGTGGGGGTCTTCAAGCGTGAAGCTCGGTGCTTACAATTTCGACGCCCACAACTGCCGATTCATGGTTGACCACCACCTACTGGTACCCCAACTACTGCCGTCGCTGCTGCCCAGACGTGCCACGAGCCCTGTACTCTAAGTTCCAGCAATTCCAACGAGGTCTTCATCCAGTTAAGCAATCTTCAGCAAAGCCCAACCACTACTCGACAATATCAAGATTTCATGGCGAGCGTCATCCGAAGCCATGGAGCTTCACTGTTAAGCCATGAGACGGCCATAGATTAAAAGGGGGAATTTTTCTCAATCTCTGCAATTTTTGTCCACAAAGTCAAGCACTTTCACCTAGAGGGAGAAGAGTGGACGTGCACAAAAGGGAGCCCTCATAGCCTGAACAAGAGTTTATGATAAAAAGCACAAGATGTGGTCTCTCTCGTGCAAGATCTGTTGAAGGCAGTCCAAACCAATTTTCTTTGACCAAATCTTGCAGGTTTTCAAACGATCTTGCCACGGAACCGTCGAGCACCTGCTGATTCTTGCACCACTATTGAGCTCATCCCCAGATCGAGCCAGACGAATGACTTTTTGTTTTGTTTTGTAGGTAATTGGTCGGCCCCTTGCTGTGCCGAATTCGCTGACCCGTTTGGCGAGCCTAAAGTTCATGGTCAAAAGAATTACTAGAATCTTGATTGAATAATTCCAAGTGGTGAATTTATCTTCTTTTGCATGTTGTCCTGATTGAACAATAACACGTGTGATTCTTTGAAATTTTACTTCATGCATGCAAAAGAATCTTCTTTGGCCAGATGAGCGTGAGCAGCTTGGGCGCGTGGCGATGTGCAAATCTCAGTGAAGAAATAGCCATACTATCTTTGTCCGCCATCCTCGCAACGTCATAATAAGCCATCGCCGATGCCACAATCATCCGTCCGAATTTGGAAGCGTCACTCGCGTGACTTCGTGAATTAGGTAAGACTCTCGATTAATCTAATTTTCATATATGTCGCTGCCTAATTCGTAATGTCGCAATATTTCTTTGAATATTTGATCGATATTGCCATATCCAAGAGATCTCTCATGAATTAGGGAAATCTTCCTAATTTCGCAACGTGCATATGATTGATAGTCTGATTTCACGCTCAAAATACGACTCGCAATCGCACGGAGAAATCACCAATCCGATCTCACGCTCGAGATATGATTCGTGATTTTGTTTAAAATTGACCAATCCGATCTCACGCGCGAGATACGATTCGTCAATTTATTTCCATAATTAAATGGACATGGATGATATTTTTGTTGGATTTGTTGCTCTGCTGGTTTTGATGCTTTTATTTGTTTGCTCCCATAAAAGAAAAATAAAAAAAAATATTCGAGTTAGGATTAGATTTGCCTTAGAATATTTCTTATTTTAGGGTTATCTAGAATAGGGATTTTATTTTGAATCATGAAAAAGAAAAAGAAAAAAAGTGCATTCATTTAGGATGTTAGTTTTTTTATTCTATTATTATCTGAATTGCATGGTTAATTTAGGGCATTCTTTGCACGTCATTGCATATTAGATAAAAATTGCATTTTAGGTCTAGATAGATCTTTAGATGAATTGCATAATAGGCTTTTTTAAATGCATGTTTAGAAAGCATTTAGAGTAGATAGTATTTCACTTTTGTTTGATTTTCATTTTTTAGTGATTTTAATTACGAATTTTTGGTTAAATAAAAAATAAAAAAATCATAATGTGCACGTCATATAGAATTAGGTTCATGAAATGCATGTCATTTAGTGATTATTGCTAGAGTCATTTAATTAGAAATTGCCCGTCATTAGAATTAGGTCATTTTAGTTAATTTAGATTGCATATTTAATTATTGCATGTTCATTAAAAAAAATCATCAAAACTTTTATTCATTCACATAGTTTAAGACATTTTGCCATGCCATAGTAGAAGCATTATATTGCATATTGACTATATTCTCGTTAAAAAAGTGAAAGCAAAATTGATTGATTGCTTGTTAATTAGAAATCATATCTAGAATTGCTGATGTGAATTCTGATCTAACAACGCAGATGCTTTCGTTGCTCTGAGGTAAGTTTGCAATTTATTTATTATTTATCTGGGTGTTAAATTAGTGGATTGCGTACCCACATGATCACTTCACATGTTAGGGAAATAGATTTAAAATCAATTCAAACTGCTTACCAAACATTTTTTTAAGAATGGTACCGAAAGGGCATTAGAGAAATCTAGTGTAACCAAGTCCCCGTACCCAAAATCTCTGGTTCGTAGGAGTAAAGTGAACCTCCCGTTGCTTTACTTGGGTTTCTAATCGACCCACCAAAAATAGATTAGTGGCGACTCCTAGTTAAAAATCAATTGCACGTTAAAAATTTGAACCTAAGTCGTGAATTGGTATGGGCTTGGGAGAGCCCGAGTTAAGTCTAGGCTTAACAATACATTAGCCAAACCTTAGGTGGTTCACACCCGAAAAATTGGTCGCGACAGATATCTAAATCCAACTTAGGACAACGAATGAAATACCTCTTCGTCTCCATGCTCGGGTTCCAGTCCAGAAAAATCTACAGTACGAGAGTCCACACATGCTGGAGTTACAGTTTTTAATCTATCAGTTTCAAATCCAAGACGCTGCAAATTCTCGGTCAGTCCATGTGAAGCTGACTCACCAGCTCTTCCTGCAGACATACAGGTTCTACTAACCCAAATTTTACCACTCATAAAAGTGCCAGTTGTGAGGACTACAGAGGGTGCATAAAAATTCATCCCAAAAAATGCACGGACACCATCCACGTTGACATTCTTCCCAAGCAAGACATCTGTCACCATTGCCTCTCTAATAGAAAGATCCAGAGTGCTGAAAATTCATAACATTAGTCAAGGACAAAAAGAACAGAAGAGTGATGCAGAATGTCCCATGAAAATAGCAACCGTGTTTAAACCTAACTCAAACATCTTAACTTTAGATAATTAAATTAGATGCCACGAATATATGTACTTAAAAAAATTGTAAGAGGAGTTATCTACCTATTTGCCAAAAATGAAAACTCGTGAGCAACAATGCTGATTTCACAATTCCAACCTTTGAAGACAAGCACATGTCACCCCATGATTGCACATTTATACATAAACAAAGATCTTTTTCAGTTGTAAATTAAGTAAAGATTTTGTTAGAAACATAGAAGAAGGGGGAGACAAAAAGGAGGTGGTGTATCCGCGTATAGAGCGGCAGTACTACAAATTGTAATTATACTCTTTCTATGTGGATTAACAGCAAAAACACGGTAGCAACAAGAATTGAAAAGGACTTGAAGAACCAAGTATGAGGAGGGAAGATTAGTGCATGAAGACCATATCACTTGAAAGCGACTAAAATGGAAGAAGGTGGAGACTCCAATCCTACAAAAATTCTATTAGAGAGTTCTGTTCAAATGCATCAAAAGAAACCACGGGCAGCAGCGCTCCAAGAGAGGAAAATATAAACAACAGACGTCTTTAATGCTTTACACAAGCAGCACAAGTCCCTTAAAAAGAAATCTCTTACTAAGAATCTCATTCTGAGAACTTTATATAATTTCCAAGATGTCTTTCAGTAGAAGAATGAGATCTTTGAAAAGGAGATCATACTTTTGGAAAGAAACCAATGACTTGCCATCCAACAGACCACGTGATTACCATTTATAACAAGAAGGAAAAAGCAAGATGATAGCATCAAGCTCTTGGTCACAAAAATGCCTACAAACAGTAGGATTATGTTACAAAATCCAACCAAAAACCTTAAGCTACTTGGTGGATGGAGACAAGATCCATATAAGGCCCATTGAAACCCATAGACAAGCGATCTTTAAACCCTTTTCATGTGCACATCGAATTGATAAAGGTAAAGGTACATGGAATTGGTGCATTGGGAGCCACACAAGAAATAAATTAGGGCGGAAACTTGGTTTTGATATTATGTTAATATTTCCAACCCAAAAGCTGAAGCTATTAGGTGGAGGGAAACAACATACATACGACACCCATTAAAACTCCATGGATGAGCAATATGGGATACTCTTTAACAAATTCCACCAAGCATTACCGATTTCTGAATACAAGATGTCCGAGAAAAGAGCATTCTCTGATCATTAGAAGATGCAAAGAGAGAAGGGAAGCAAGATTTAAGAGGGAGATACCGACACCAAATGTTGTACCGAAATCGAACTTTGCCGGGATCACCTTCTTCAAATCTAATCCCTCTACCACAAGAATCTAATCCCTTCCATTATATTTCTATTTAACAACCACATGCAAACACTTCCAAAGACCATGCCACTAATGCCATGAAGAGAGCAATTATTATTCCAGTTGACCAAATGAAACTTATGTTCACATGTAGCCGTGCAAGCCCATAACCTCTCCAATGCTTTGGTAGGATAGTCAAATGTAATCTAGAAAAAAGAGTAAAAAACACAATCCAACGAAATTCCCCTTTCAAAAGATTAGTTCCCTTCCAACAACTTAGGGGTGCATGACAATTGCCTATTTCTATTCCAGAAACAAATTTTCTATTCTATACCTGTTTCTGGAATAAAAATCCATTTGATAAACCTAATTCATTTTTTTTTTAATTTCTGAAATAGATTCTTGTTTCAGAATAAGTTTGGAATAAAAATCAAAAGTGGAAATTTTGTATTTTTTTATTTCTGGAATAGAAATGAGAAATAAAAATTCTTCTTATCGTTCGTCAATTGGTCCTTCATCTGTCGCCGTCGACCACCATCCGTCGGTTGCCTGCCGCTGGTCGCTGCCGCTGCCGGTTGCCGGTCCATTACCGTCCGAAAAGAAAAAAATTTGTGTCGTTATCGAACGAATTTATATTTTTAGAGTAGAAATTTTGTGTCGTTATCAAACGGTTATTTTTGCTTAGAAACTCTTCTAGAAATAGAAATAGAAAAATCTATTTCTCTTCCAGAACCTATTTCTGGAACAAAATGGTTATCATTCACCCCCTAAGTGACTTCATTTTTTCGAATAAGGGTTTGAAGTGAATCTTCTTTCGAATAAGGGCTTGAAGTAATTATGTCATTCTCAAAGAAAGGCCTAACTCACTGATTGATAAATGCGTTTTGTTCCTTTATATTTTATATTTTTTTTTCCTTTTTATGTATTAGATAAAATAAATAAATTTAAAAAAAATGGAAGGGAAGGAAAATGTCGAGGGCTTTGTAGGCCCTCGTTGCCCCACCACAATCGCCGGAAAGGGCCAATAATGGTAGTGGATGGCTAGGTAAGGGTCAACTATGAGTGGCGGCCCTCGACCAAATTTAGGTGAAGGCCAGCGAGCCTCGCTCGATCAAGGGGAGGGCTGCAACCCTTGCCTAGATTTGGGTGAGGACCTCTAGGTTGTCACTTGCAATTGGCAAGGGTTGCTGACCACTAGCTAGGGCCTAGCAACCCTCGCCGCTGGCCATCCCCCACCACCGTCGGCCCTTCCTGGCGGTGGTGGCATCGACAAGGGCTCATTTCCTTTTCTTTTTTATTTTTTAAATTAATTTAGTTTTAATCTAATTTAAATAATACTCAAAATTTAAAATTATATTGAACAAAAATGGCCTTGGCTGGCTGGCGAATCAGGTGCTTATTTGAAACTTTCATGGCTATTTAGGCTTTTAATTTGAAACCGTTATAACCACTTTCAGGCTCTTTTATGGAATTTTCCCCATAATTTATTATTCTCGATTTTGGATTGTTGGTAAATCTTTAAGCCAAGAAGTGGCATAACTATTCCATGTATAATAGAATCGGATATCGATCCGGCGTGCTTGCTATCACCGTCTTTCTTATAAATAAAAGGAAAATATATGTAAATGTGAATGCGAACAATCAAATAAGGTAATGCATTGATTGTGAAAATCCTCATAGAGTAGATTAGAATTGAGACTTTATATTAAAAAAGAAAGACATCATCAACCAAGAGGTTGATTGCAACTTGTCATTGCCAAACATTATGGGTCGATCATAAACCCCCACTTCCACCTATCCAAAGATGATAGGAGTTTGATTCGCCATAATGGATTTCCAAATGAATATAAGAGACAAGAAAACCGAGGATATTTTCGTAAATATGAAGTGGGTAGCCATTCCAAAAAGCTTGTTTTCTAATTATTATAGACAGGGTGTGGATTGAATATTCCGGCGAATCGCATTCCAAGTCAAAGTTTCCCGTCATGTACATGCACGAAGTCGGAAGAAAAAAAGAAGAAAGAATAGGATTAGGGCTTCCAAAGTAGATAACTCTTCTCATCCTAAAGAACCAGTGAATAAGGAAACCCTGAAATGATTGTTTTTGCTGACCCGTATAGTCAGCACAACAAACGGAGGAAATATCCACTCAATAATCGATTCTCTTTTTCTTTTATTTTTAATCTGACCCCAAAAAAAAAAAATTAATTCTTTTTTGGCCTCATTGATTAGAAGGAAGGTCAAATAGGTAATTACGGTGCATGTCGACGCTCTGTCCGAGGTGTTGACTAGCTGAGTCATCATCGACACGTGCGACGTGGACGACTTGCCCCGGCCCCCCAGTAGAACGACGTCGCACGCTCGCGAGGGACTCCCCCTGAGAATGGCACTCCCGTCATTTCGCCCCCAAACGCCGGCCCCACCTTAAATATATAATAGGAAAGCAAATTACAAAAAATAAAAATAAAAAATAATATAATATAAAAGGGGGGAAAAAAAGGGAAAAACCAGGCATTGTTTTCCGGCCACTCCAAAAAGCAGTCCCCCCCCTCTCTCTCTCTCTCTCTCTAAACCGACTCAAAGGAGGAGAAGAACAAATTTCTCGCGATTTCCCAAAATCACTTTCCTCTTTTTTTAAATTAATTAAAAAAAGAACAGCAAAATTAAGAATTTCCTTTCTCCTTTATTTTTTTTAAAAGAGTTTCGCCATGGAAATCGACGAATAAGCAACCGAAGAAAGAAAGAAAGAGAGAGAGAAGAAGAAGAAGAAGCAACAGATCGTCATCGTCACTCCCCCCACACCCCAAATCGAATCTCGCAACCTCGACCATCTCCTCTCTCTCTCCCCTTCTCTCTCTCTCTCTCTAGCAGATCGCGAATCCTTCGACCTTCTCTCCTCCCAAAGCTCCCACCTTCCGATCTCCGCCCCTCCAGATCCCCCCAGATCTGACCCCCCGCCCCCCACCATAGCAGCCGTCGGCACCATGGTCGTCGTCTCCGGCAGGCCCATGAAGCGCTTGAAGCGGCGCGTCACCGCCGACCTCCTCGACCTCCTCACCTTCCCCTCCTCCTCCTCCTCCTCCTCCGCGGCCTCCTCCGGCGGCGCCGCGGGGGGGCCGTTCCGGGCGAAGGTGAAGGAGTTCCTCTCCAGGCACGCGATGCCGCCCCCGCCGTCGTCGCTCTTCCCCCACCTGACGACGTGGCAGGTGCTGTTCCGGGTGGGGGACGTGGCCGTGACGGGGGGGCCCGACCCGCTGTCGCAGTCGCCGTCGCCGGCGGCGGTGTGCCTCGACGTGGTGGAGGAGGAGGTCTCCAGATCCAGATCCGTGTACTGCGACCAGTGCCGAGTCGTCGGTGAGTTCACTCGCTGAGTCACCGGTATTCTTGTTTGGTAATACTGCTACCGCTATCCGGCGGATGGTTTTCCGGTCCCGTGCTGAGCCGCCCCTCGCGAATGACGTCGAGCGGCTGGCGTGGGTTTCAATGTGTCGCGCCGATCTGAACTGAAACATCGTCTCGCGATACGAGATAGGATAAAAATGACGAGATATTGATGGTGGTGTGGACTAAGCAACGGTCAGGATCTATTGGGACCCCTCGAAATTAGTGGGATTTTGCCACGGGAAAATTTGCTTTTCTTTTCCTATTTTTAGTTTAAATAAATAAATGGGGGTAAAAATTAGGGAAAAGAAGGGACGGCCGGGCGTCTCTGGTCAAGCAACACGTGGCGGATGCTGAAGAAGCGATGGTGAGCTGGCGGGGGCCCACCATCTCGGACAGCTGTGGTCCATCATCGAACACCATTATGGCGACGACTTTTATTATTTATCTAAAAGACTTGTACCGAGACAGCTCAGCTGATTGCCTTTGCCACGTCACGCTCGGTCCTCCGACAACGTTTCTTGAATTGGATTTGCGGGTGGATAAAAATCGTTTCTTTTTCCACTTCTTCTTCTTTCTTTTTCTCTTTGATTTTCCTTGCCGGGTGGACGCAGTGAAAATGTCGATTTACTGTTACTGGTAGAGTCTCTTCCTGTCGTTTCTTGGTCGGTCTTGGATTCATGGTTTCATACGATGATTGCTTTGACTTGAATCATGGGTTATCTGAGGTAGCAGATGTTGATTTCTATTCTATCCTCACGATCTTGATCCTCAATTCTTGATTTGCCAAAGGGTGGAGCGGGCATCCGGTGTGCGGGAAGCGGTACCATTTCATAATCAAGGCCGACGGGAGCTCCATCGGCGGACACCACAAGCCCTGCATCTGCTGCGGCGATCTCTTGCACTTCTCCGAGTCCAGGTGAACACCCCCCTTCCTGCCCATTTGATCGTCGCCGGCCGTGTGTTCCGCCGTCTTCCGCCGTCGTGACCGCTTTGTTGGGTTTTGCTCGCTTTCGCAGGTGCAACACTTGCAACCATGTGATGACCGAGGAGGATGTGGAGGACTGGGTGTTCCACCAGCTGGAGAACACTACCCACCTCTTGCACGCTGTGGTCCACTCCAATGGGTTCGGCCATCTGCTTAGGGTCAACGGCCGGGAAGGGGGTTCCAGGTTCCTTTCCGGCTGCCACATCATGGATTTCTGGGATCGCCTCTGTAAAGCGCTTGGAGTGAGGTTAGCATTCTCTCAATTCATTTTATACCCCCCAAAAATAGACTTGCATCGAGTTAGAAGATTAGGGTAGGATTAGCTTATGACGCTACCTTATTCTTGTCCTGGCTCATAGTTTCGATGTACTCACTGATTCCCAGTCCTCTCCAGGGGAAGGGTTCAATGTGGATTATATCTTTCCTTTTCTCTGCTCCCCTCCCCCTACTCCTCCCGTAAAAAGAGTCGAACATTTTATTAAATGAGAAGAGAAGTCGGTAATCGATAATAGGTTCCATCTATTAAATCTCTTTGGTGTTTCGTGTATTCGTTTCTTGGTTCCAATGTGTGCTTACTGATTTCATCAGTGGCACCTCATATATTCTGGACGAGCTGTCTGTTGATCTTGGACATTTTTCTTTTCCATGCATGAGCAGAAAGGTTAGTGTTATGGATGTATCGAAAAAGTTTGGGATGGAATATCGACTGCTGCATGCTGTCACCAAGGGACACCCATGGTATGGTGAGTGGGGTTATGAATTCGGCACTGGTAGCTTCGGTATCACACGGGATGTCTATAATAGGTCCGTGGAAAGCCTTTCCAGCCTGCCTCTTTCGACCTTACTCTCTCAAGGATGGAACCCTTCTTCTCGCTTGCTGGAAGTTATCTCATTCTACCAATCCTTGTCCAAGCGCGAGCTTGTAAATATAAGGGATCTCTTTTGCTTTTTATTGAGTTTGATCCATGGAGCTCGGAAATCCTTTTCCAGAGATGGTGATGCCATCTTTAACAAGGTTAGGTCCCGTGATCGTGGGGTCTTGGGTTCTTGGACAAGAAGTGAGGTTGAACGAGTGGAAGAAGCCATAGTGAGGGTTTTACGGGCTGTATCCAGTTCTAAGTGGGTGAGCAGGCGAGCGCTTAGGGGTGCTGCTTACAGAGTAGCATCTGCGGAGCTTCTTGATCACTGTCTTCGGGAGCTCGGGGATCAATCCGTCTATAGTGCGATGGTCATTAGCTCTCGGTGGAATCCTGATTCTGGTGATTTTGAATACAGGTCAGTTATCTGTCGCTTTTAGGTTCTTCTTTGTTTGATAGATACTTTCAGACAGTCAATGACCATTTGACTCGGTATTGACAACCATTATCTGTTTACCTAAGCCAGACCTTTTTAGATTTCCAAAGTCCCATAGATGCCAAGTTCTTTCTGACTATCTTCTCCTTATAGCTTGCTTTGCGCCTCTACTCTCTCTCTCTCTCTCTGTGTTAGTTCTGTATTCTTTGTGTATGTCAAGTCTCTGTTTCTCAAAGCGCTTAACTCATATCACAGGCTTGAGCCTGGAGGCACTGCATCCACTGTGAACATATCCGGCAAAAAGTCTTCCTTCATCAGTCATCCATCAGAGGATAATCTCATACGGGATTTGAGATATTTGTATGACTCTATTCTTCATCCTCATACAATGTTGAACGAAGGAACTCATGCAACGGATTATGTGGAGGCAGCCCAGAGACTCCTTGATTGCAAGCAGTTCATGAAAGACTACAGGGCAGAAGAAGCGCCATCAACTGTGAACCCATTTTCAATCTCTCTTCTGTGTCAGGTGGAAGTGGCAGATCATGCGATGTCAAGTACAATATGTCCTCCAGAAATAATTAATTTGTCCCCAAATGCTACAGTTTCTGACCTTAAGCATGAAGTGGCGAGAGCTTTTCAAGACGTATATCTGATGTATAGAAGATTTCAAGCTGATGACCTACTTGACTGTAGAGGTGTTGATGATTCCACCCTGGTCAAGCATCTAACAGGTGTGACTAACTTAGTTCGTGTTCGGGGAAGATGCTTCGTGAAAAATGGGGTTAGCAAGTACAGAATGGAGAGAGGTCTGGAAAACTGGACGGTGGATTGCAAGTGTGGAGCCAAAGATGATGATGGGGAGAGAATGTTAGCATGCGATGTGTGCGGTGTGTGGCAGCATACGAGGTGCTCAGGCATAGACGACTCGGAGTCGGTTCCAGCAAGGTTCATTTGCGGGGGGTGCAGGGGCTCAGGCAGGACGACGATCAAGGCTAGTGAGGATGACAAGGACGAGGCCAAAGTTTACGTTGTCGATATCCGTGTTAATCAGATGCTAACCGATGGTGTTTTTATGTTGTAAATGCCCTCTACACTTAAATTATTCTAGTGAAGTTGACCCTTAGGAGGACCGCTTGTACATAACTGAACAGCTGGACAGAAGATGCTTCGACGCTTAATTTTGCGCTACGTTTTCTTCGAACTTGTAAATGTTTGTTTCTCTCTCGAATGGAAAAGTGAAAAGGAAAAGATTACCTCGGTTATATATGCTCTCTCTCTCTCTCTCTCTCTCTCTCTCTTCTCCACCCCCCCTCCCCCGTGTGATGTGATGATAGAATTGCCTTTGTTGGATTAGCGTGGTTCAGGCACTTGATATTGATACACATGACTACTTGAATGCGTGCGCTCACTTTGACTACACTACTTGAATGCGTGCGCTCACTTTGACTACAATCTGGGCCATATCTCAGAGAGGGCAAAGGGCCCGCTTCTCTCAGACATGTACTGAAACATATGCAAAGTTGCATTCTGTATATGCTGCGAGCTGTCTTCGTGCATGGTGGGCTCTTCTGTGATGTGTTTGGAACAATCAAGAAGAAAGGCGCAAAATTGAATGTCCAGGAAAGATCGAAAGATGGATGAGTTTTGAAGGAGCTCATTATGTTTGCCTGTCCTTTTCTTTGTGGAAATCTTTTGTCTCGGCCCTCGGGTTGTGAACCTAATTTTTAGGCTCAAGAGGACCCGCATGCGCACATACCACGGGCCCTATTTGGTGGATAATTCAAGTGCTCTTTCTCCTTCTTCGCTTGATTGATTTAACAATTATTTTCATGATATAACTCGTGCCGGCGTGGAGAGTGGGGAAGGTAATTATTGTCATTGATTTCATTTGTTTTGTGGAAAAATCTTCCCCCTCTTTTTCTTTCGTCATTTAGCATCTTTTGAAAGATGGGTCGACGAAAAACGTGCTCATCATAGATTTAGTCCGGTCATGGCGGTGATATGTCAAATGGTTGCAATGGAAGCTAATGACGTGGATGAATGTTATCTAAAAGAAGTTAGTAGTTTTTGTGAAGTGCATGGTGCGTAAACCTCTCCCTAGATTGGGGCTAGTGTTTGGGGTCACTGGATGGCACAAGCAAAATCTCAATCATGAACAGCAATTCGTCAACATGAAGGAAAGTAATATTCTAATATTATGTCAAGGAGAAGAATGCGCGTGAGGAGCACTCACGGGGTCAGACAATTGTACCCTCCCACGCGCAAATTTTGCCATCCTTTTTCCAAGGCACTATCGACTTCTCCACTCCCACGTAACAACAGGAGTAGGTATACTTATTGGAGAACAGCTGCAATGTCTATGGGCGTCATGCACTTTCACTCTCTCCAGACCCACATGGTCCAACCCAGCAGTCGCCATGCATGAATGGACACATGTGTGGTTATCATTTGCTTACCCAACATTACTCTTCTGTGAAGTTTTATCTACATGTTGTGCTACTCATTGCTGAGAAACATCGATCACTCTTTATCTAGAAACAATTTGGTCAACTCTCTGTAACCTTCTGTGTAAGCTTCCGATGAATGGTCACTACCACCTTTTGTAGGGTTTAAACAGAGATCAGCAAGCTTCTAGAAACCCCGATTTTTGCAGACTTCTTTCACTGCGTCGTAATCACTACAACTGTTAAAATTATTATTGCTAAATTATGCGTAAGGTTTGATTAGTAAACTACAATTTTGGATGTTCATGAGACCCGAAACAAGTGATGTTAGAATCAATGGTTGCCTTGGCAAAACCAAACATGGCATGAAAGCCAAAACACCACTGGCCTATATATGACTGTTGTAATAATATATAGGGTTAAGCTTGTTGTAAACTTTCATGTCCTACCGTCCTTTCCATGCTGTACGCGTTCAAGACCATAAGATATGATCTCTTCATTGTCTAACGAATTAGAACAAGCGTTTTTACTCTATTCACACATCATATTACCTTTGGGAAGAGCAGAGACATATAAGTTGTCATTATGGAGCTGCACTTTTTGGCTGAATCATCAGAATGTTATGACTTTTGTGTTGCGATGTGTTGCATGGAGTTGATTGACCTAAAAATGTTACCACTAAGATAATCCATTGTGCAGCAGAGAGAGTAATGGTGATTACTATACTGCCGCAATGGATATCTTTGGAAATCTTATCAGTTTAACACCAAACCTGCTTTATTAAAGTCAACTGTGTATATTGCTGAATGAACACAGCATTTCCAATCTCTTAATGGGTGCATGAAACCAATGAGCACGCACCGAGGCTATTGCATGATTCAGTGGTGACTCGTTACGTGTCGAGGACAGCCTGTCGAGGTGGATCAATCAAAACAATAAGCAAGTGGTTAATTTTGTCAAAGGTGGTCATGCACATATCATCACATCGTGGAGGAGGAGATAGACCCCACTATCTTCGACTTTTCCCACACGTGGGAGCGTGTTTTGGTAGTTTTATGACTTTATATTATTCACTCTTAACTCTAAGCATCGTATATGGAAGGTAAACCTTTGCAATCATGCAACTTTCTGTTCACATTGTTCATCTATTTAAGCAGAGCGCTTGGACTTACTTTTGAAGTAGCTGGACATCGTTCTTCAAGATACCCATTACCTTAGAATTCCGATATATTTGAATCTCCGGTGCCGGTGGCGGTAGTGATGGTGAGGATGAAGAATAGAGCTGCGGCGGACGTGATGTGGGTGGTGATGTTGTTGATGGAGATGATGGGGTCGAGAGGGTCGTTCAATTTCGGGATAGGAGGAGTCGATGGGCTGAGGATGGACTACTACCTCATGTCCTGCCCCTTCGCCGAGCAGATCGTCTGGAACTCCGTCACCTCCGCCCTCCAGTCCGACCCTACTCTTGCCGCCGGCCTCCTTCGCATGCATTTCCACGACTGCTTCATTCAGGTCTTCCACTCCAACCCTCGAGTTACGACATGTAGGCGTACGCATAGTTTAACTATAAACAAAACGAGCTCATCACGTGGATCCATATATGTCGGCAATGACTTTCTGTGCTGCTTGTTGAGCCTGAACATGGACTTTATGCGCGTGTACAGGGATGCGATGGGTCGGTGTTGCTAGATTCGACCAAGGACAACACCGCAGAGAAAGACTCGCCTGCGAACTTAAGCTTGAGAGGGTACGAAGTGATCGACGATGCGAAGGAGCAGATCGAAGAGCAATGCCCGGGCGTCGTCTCCTGCGCCGATATCTTGGCCATGGCCGCCAGAGATGCTGTGTTTTGGGTAATCTCTTACATCCTTCATGAGGGCAAGCAAGCCTCAGTCACCCCCCTCCTCTCACTCTCCTCTTTCAACTCTCCTGACGTAACCATATGAATTACAGGCGGGAGGTCCAAGATACGAAATACCGAAAGGGAGGAAGGACGGAGCGAGATCGAGGATAGAGGACACCATCAACCTCCCGGCTCCCACCTTCAACGCCTCCGAACTCATTCGCATGTTCGGCCAGCACGGCTTCTCCGCCCAGGAGATGGTCGCTCTGTCCGGTATTCGATCGCTTCTCTCTTTTTCTCAGCCCGAGTTATCCTCTACCTAACATACATCGATATTCAAGGAATATTTTTACATGGTCTAATGTAACAAGAAACCTTCACATCAATCCAAATCAATCCTCGCATGCAAAGAGCTATTCAATGAAAACATCACGCACTTAGTCGTAAATCATCTCTCGAGCATCCAATGCTATCTACAGGAGTGACCGACACTCTAGAACATAGATGGCATGACCCGCAAAGACTAATTAAATGTATTATTTAAGGGTCGATGAAAGGTGCAGACAAGCTAATTTGTCTTGTTTCAAGGAGGGTTAGGTTATGCAAATCTTTGATCTAGGATCGCCTTCTTTTCACATCAATAATTTATCCAAGGCACTGCTCCCATAAATCATTCAAAAACATGTGCAAGCAAATCATGGAGCGGATCGTGTCTTTGCTAATTTGCAATCAATTGGGTCCGATAGGTGGACACACGTTGGGAGTGGCAAGGTGCTCGTCGTTCAAGCAAAGGCTGAGCAACTCCGACCCGACCCTCGACTCCACCTTCGCCAAGACGCTGTCCAAGACGTGCAGCGCCGGGGACAACGCGGAGCAGCCCTTCGACGCCACGCGGAACACCTTCGACGGCGCCTACTACTACGGCCTCGTCAACAAGGCGGGCGTGCTGACGTCGGACCAGACCCTGTTCGCCAGCGCCCGGACCAAAGGGATTGTGAACGGGTACGCCATGAACCAGGCCATGTTCTTCTTCGACTTCCAGCAGGCCATGCTCAAGATGAGCCTGCTCGACGTCAAGGAAGGCTCCGCCGGCCAGGTCCGTCTCAATTGTCGCAAGATCAACTGATCCGTCCCTCATTCCTGGGGAGCCTCTGAATTTTGCCCGGAGATATGTACGACGGACATGACTTGCTCATCATATGTAACATCTGCACTAGTTCATGTTGCCCCATACATGGCTGTAACTTTTTTTGTAAGATCATGTATTGTTGTGTCGTCACAAATGATACGAATATGGGTGCTTGTCGGTTTGTTTTATGTGTAATTAAGGAAATAAAATGATGTCTAGTGGGAGATTAGACTATGAACACGGGTGCTTGTCAATCGCATCCACGTGTCATATTTCAGTGATATCGTACTAAGCGACACATTGATATTTTTTTATTCGGATAAGTTAATCTGTCTAAAGTTGAAATTAACCCTTTTGAAATGGATCTCGCGTGTAAAGGTGGATTAGGGTAAGAGAAATCTCTAAATCTAAGCTCTAGACTGATGTAATTAATTGGCATATTGGAAGATTTCCAATTTCTTTAAGATTGTCTATTTGAATCCCATCAATCGCGTGTAGATAAATTATCTTTGCACTAATACATTGTATTTCATGACTAACAAGCTACGTCATTAAATTGCTGCTGCTACATAATTTGTGTTGACAATGCACTATGCGCTTCATGTCGTTATCATATTCAAATTATCCCTACCTTTCGTGTTTCATCTTGTCTCATGTAAAACAAATTGTGTCGAATATGTGCAGCCTTAAACAAAAATGAGCTTCCCTAAATGGATAGTGCATTCACTTGTCACGTTTCAATGATATCCTACTTATTGACAAATTAATATTTTTTTATACGGATATGTTAATCTATCCTAATAGAAAAATAAGCTTTTTGAAAATGGATGTTGCGTGAAAAGATCGACTGGGGTAACATAAATATCTAAATCTAAGCTGCAAAACAAATTTAATTGATAGACGCATTGGAGGATTTCCAGTTCAGAAACTCTTGAAAATCACCCGTTTGAATCTCATCAATTGCGTGCAAATTATTCATCTTTACACTAATATATTATATTTCATAACTAAAAAGCTAAATTGTCGAAATGCTTTATGTAAATAATTCGTGTTGACAACGCATCACATCATGTCGTCATCATATTCAAATTATCTCCATCTTTTGTGTTTTGTCTCATCTCGTCTCGTGTTAATAAATCATGTCGGAATCGTGCACCCTTATACTAAAATGAGCTCCCCTATTCAGATACTGGAACCCACGGATCCAAGATGAGTTGCAACTTGCAAGGACAAGAGAGGGGATGCGAAGGGCGTCACGTTTTCACTGGGATAAAATAATGATCCTCAAGCTATTATATGGAGCTGCATTTGGTCATTTAATAAATTTACATTTGGATATTACAGCATAAGGTCAGATCAAAGTAGAAAATCCAATCATATATTTTAGTGCGCCATAAAATAAGATTGAAAATATTCGAGATTCCTTGGTCGTGTCCAGCTGCTCGGCCTCCACCCACCACTTCCAACATCGATTTGTCTCCTTAAGTGTGCCGTCACATCCGTTGCCCTCTCGATCGACTTCCCCAACTCGAACGAGTGAAAAGTGCTCGTGGGCACGTGCGTATTTCACTTTGCCTCAGCGAAAGCTATCTAGCATCCCACTTGGCTCAGCGCAATCTCCCAATGAGATCTTCAAATCTTGCTCTCTTCAACTTCCTTTGATTTGTCTCCTTATTGCCGGCTTCACCAGATCCACCACCATTTCCACGCCCCTAGGTTGTAGTAGTCCTTGCTCAGCCTCGCCGCATCGGAGGCAATCTAGACGTCGGCAAAGACGAGTTGTTGCGAAGTGATCAGGAGAAGCAGTGGGTGCGGCCAATCTAGTCGACGAGACAACAACAGTTGATACCGAGATGAAATTCGCGATGGGATGGCAAACCCGGTGTGCCAAGCTCAAGTGCCACTTGACTCGAATGCGACGTCCATGGGGTAGTGAGGGGCGAAGAGGAAGTGGAAGGAGATTCACTAATTGGACGGCATTGACGTCGCATCCATCGACGAGGATGGACATGCCTTTGTTGCGAACGACCATCTCAAAGGATACTCAATGGTAATAGTCATGTGAGCACAACTTCTCATTTTCATCCTCAATCGATAGAGCACAATCAACTTGACGATTGAAGGCGACAATGATCATCTGGTGGTCAAAAGTGAAGATGGCTATTGCATTGGCTATACTCATGTTGTGACCAATAAATGACTAGTTGGATATGTCACTCTATCACTCAATTATTAGAATGATATTTTCATTATGTATAGATTTTTTTAACATAAGTTATTATCGAGAATAAAATTTTTATAATTATTTATTATAAACGATACAATCAATTATTTTTAAAAAGATAATTTTCAGTTTATTTTATTTTGTATTTTTGCCAAAGATGAATGAATGAAAAAAAAAAGAAAAAAAAAAGGCCCCAGCGGGTTCTGCTGTGCGTTTCCGTTGCCATGTCGGAATCCCAGCACCCGATGTTGGGAGGGGAGTCGCAGTCCTCTCCATTCCTTTCCACCGCCGAGATCTGACCTCCGATTGAATCCGATTCGACTTGACTCGACTCGGATTGGGCCTCGCAGATCCCGCGAAGGAAACGATGGAGAAGATGAACCAGGCGTACGAGAAGGTCAAGATCCTGGTCGGCATGGAGGTCGACGACGACGCCCCCGACGACTCGGCCGCCGGCGGCGACTCCTTCATGGACGAATTCAACCGCCAGTGCACCCTCACCACCAAGCAGGTCCCCTCCTCCTCCTCCCTCTATCGCCCCTCCCGATTCCTGATTCTGATGATCCGGAGCGTGCTCATTGTCAAGTCCGTGAATTTCGAGTTGCTACGAGGCTGTCGTCGTCGTTAGGGTTTTTTTCCTTCCTTGCTTCCTTCCTTTCTATGTCCGACGTCATGTCAGGATCTTGTTTCGTCTGCTTGCTCCTTAGATAGTGAAGGAAGATGGGGGTGTTTTTTGAGCAGGATCTGTTCAGCGCGAGCATTTCGACTCCACTTGACTTCTTGTTGTTGATGGTGGCGTTGCACTAGTGAGATAGATAGCTGAATCAATCAATTGTATATCCAAAGGCGGTTGTTTTCAGTATGGTTATCCACCTGCATTAACAAAATTTGATATTTTTTGTTATTAGTATGCTACCACAGATAATATGAGTCTGTTATGTGAAGTAGAGGAGTGTATAAAATCGGCATTTTCGACTAGTTTCATTTTATTTGTTTTCTTGATTGCAAGGCTCTAGCCTATGAAAAACATTCCCCATTGGTCTCTTGACTTAACCTCGTTTCTCTTTTTCGATTGGACAGAGGTTCTATGGCTTTGGCATATGTTTGGCTGCTGGGTTAACTTGCACGCTTTTGGTAAGTCTAAACAAGTAACTGAGTTTTCGATTTAGTGTGATCTATGCTGTTGATGTGCTTGCTTACGATCACCTACAGAAAACACGTGAATTCCAATTACGAAAGAAAATAAATGGAATGAATTGAGCTTGATATGTAGAGTGTCCGTGCTATATTAAAAGGTAGGCAAATGAACATACTTTTGCACGAGAGCTCACGAATTTGAGGCTGGGGGATTCTTTAATTACCTAGAGGATCATTCTATAGGACTGAAGAGCCTACATCCCTGATTGGTTGTTCCACTCGGTGCCTCTTACTGAGATATTTTTGCTGATGTGAAAATCCCCAAGGGGTCGAAAGAGTCGGTTGAGGCTGCACATCTGGAAGCCTGGTCATGGGCAAGTTTCAACTATGGCAATTCCCTCAAGCTAACCTCTTGGGCCTCCTACGTTGGTGATTTATAAGTTTTGGTGGATTTTGGGGACTGCTATGACCTGGTGGGATAATTGGGTCATTTAAAAGGTCCAAACTTTCAATGCCATATGGAAGAAATAGTGAGTACAGGGAAAAGGAGAAACCAGAGAAAAAGAAGTTATTATATCTTGGAACTGTACTACTCAAGATTTTTGTACATTGTTAGGGATTCTCAAGGAAAAAGAACAAAGAGAGATTTTTCTATCCATGACTTGGACCAAGCACTGGGCACCAAGTATATATGTTTTCCTGATTGGATATTTAAAACATGTGATGTTCATGAGAAAAAAAAAAATAGTTCTTATTTCGTTTCTGTGGTGTGTATTTCTATGTCTTATTAGTTCTAATATCATTTTTTGCCTTGGCAGTCTATGCTCGTTTTCTTCCATCCAATCAAATTTGGTATCACATTCACTTTTGGCAATCTGCTTGCTCTTGGGAGGTTTGTGCTTTGACTGCCTTTTGTTTTCTTACCTAGATAACTTAATTCTGCTTTTGGTTCTTAGTCATTTGCTATGCATGCTTTGTGCATTTCTGCAATTTGATCCCCATTGGTTGTGTCAGTATCTTATAATTGTTTGATTTCCTAGAAGTTAATGATGCTGTTTTCACCATTGAATAAAGAACTACCTGATCTAATGGTGTCTTCTTAGGTTGAACAGCTTAACCGACTTATCAATGATGTAAAGGACAGCAAAATTGTGAAGGAAAAATATAGAAATTGAGTCTTCAGTTTTAACTTGTTCATTAACTAGTTCTTCCTCCATTATCTCCAACTTGTTTACTAGTCTTGTTACCTAATTAACTTAAGGGTGTATCTTGATAGACTTTTACTTTTTATGTTTTGCTTAATATAAATCTTGTGGCGGATCCCGTTTGACAATTTTCTTAAATCTAAACACCTGAAATTTCCACAGTATACATATGTTGAAGTGGAAACTCACATCTATCTTGTTTATAATTATTTGAAATTTGGAGTATATTTGACACTGTGGCAGGAAAGGAAAATAGTACTTTTTACTTGATTATAATCAAACAAGCCCTAAGTTGGTGTGAAATTCTATGTTGGAGTATCATTACTGATTGGTCTCCATGCGAAGTCCCTGAGTTCAATTTTCTTTTTGAATAACAGCACAGCATTCCTAATAGGCCCAAAAAGGCAAGTGCATATGATGCTTGATCCGGTTCGTATCTATGCAACTGCCTTATACCTAGCAAGTATGATAGTGGCCTTGTTTTGCGCCCTCTATGTAAGTTAAACTGTTGCTTTTCGCCAATAATGTATTAGACCTTTTTCTTTAGATTTGAAAAACTGAGGTCTTGCTGATTTTATCCATTGATATTCTTGAGCAGGTTCGTAACAAGCTGTTAACACTCTTGGCTATCATTTTGGAATTTGGCGCCCTTATCTGGTGTGTATGGAGTATTACATCTATACCAATTTCAATTATTCAAATTATACTTTTCTTTAATTTGATCCTTGATATTGGGTTTTGGACCTGCTAAATGCAACCATCAATATCGACGTATTCCCAAGTAAAATCAAAATTGGAGAAAGTCGTTTGCTTCGTTTCTTTTTTTGGTCATGCTTCTTGGGTACCACTTTTTGACCTGATAAAATGCCAAGCAAGGCCATATAACTGAAGCATGACTTATTTATTATCGAAATTTCTTGAAGATGTTTTATGATTAAAACTTTAAAATAGATATATCAATGACAAGTGTTCATGATCCAATCAACCAAAATATTTGGTACATAAAGTACTAGAAATATCTTATCTAAATGGATTAATCAACTTTCAACTATGGATATATATGCTTGGTTCTGCAGAAAGTGAGGCAGTCTAGAAGTCCCCTCTTTGGCGTGTCTTGAGCGTCTATGTGCCCTTCACCTCTGTCCCTTGAGCCTCTAAGCTAGTCTCACTGATTCTATATATAACTTACCAAAAAATAAAAATTGGACTGTAGAATCCTCTACTTGTCATTGCTATAGGACCTGAAAGGCCGAGGATCTTTCAATTCTTTCTTTGCTGCTTTGTTTATTTCTCTCTTCTTCTTTGATGTTGTTTATTGGATAAAATGCGCATCATCATCAGTTACTTTGTCCATTAATGTATTTCCCATTTCTACAGGTATAGCTTGAGCTATGTCCCTTTTGCAAGATCTATGGTGTCAAAGGTCATGTTAGGTTGTTTTGACACAGAGTTTTAGATAGATATAAATCGGAAAAGTTGTGGATACTAAGCACAGTTGCACTGAAAAGCATCCAGGGAACCATTCTGCATTGGCTTTGATTGGAAGTTAGTCAATCTGGTGGTTCGTGCTGAAGATGAAACGTGGAAAGTGGAATGAATGTGTTTCTTTGATGTGTCTTTACTTTTTACCCCTTAAGAGCCTTATCTGTAATTAAAGGGAATAGTTGGGGCTTTGGATTATTCATAATGAAGTAGAGAGTCAATTGATTAATCATGTCATTCCTTTGTGAATTGTCACTGCTAGAAATGTTGACTTTGGGACTTTCTCTTATGGACTGGAGACTTGAGATCTCAGGTTATTCTGATATGTCCATTGTCTAAAAATCTTTTAGCTGCCAATGATTCCATTTAATCGGCTCAGAAAGAATATTCTGTTTGTCTTCGCTGCTGCCAGTTAGTGGGAATAACTCTGGAAGTTCAGCAAACTAATCTCTCTGCGCAACACTGGACCAATTTTAAATAGCTTCTCCATTACCGACGAATATCCATCCTAAGAGCACGAAACATGTGGTAATGTAAGAAGTTGGTTTGGCACAAGATTAGACTCCTAAGAAAATTAATGACATTGTCAGTGAAAAGAATGATGGTTTGTTGATGACTTTTTCGGGACATTAACCTATTGATGCCTAAATGGATTCTAGTGTAAGTTGATGGGATATTAAGAGGTAATGATTACTCTATTTTGAACCTAAAATACTTGTTGCAATAGAGTAACGAAGAATTGAGAGTCCTTCGAGCATCAAACATAACTTTAATTGAATGCACTATTCATTTTGTGAAGCTCAGTAAACCGAAAAGGTTTGCCATATGTTTGACACATTTAGAAAGACATGGATTTCCGCTAGTTTATAAGGTATTGGGACTGCAAGTTGTTAGAGATTACAAGATATTGCAGAGTGGCTTCAATGGAACTTTTAAGTCTAGAGGATGTTTTAGTAAGACATACAGTGAAGTCCTGCGGTAGCATGGGTCTGCATTATGATTAATATGCTAATCTTATAGAAACAGGTAAATGGTTAACTTGCTCTGGGATGTATTATCAAGTACCACATGAAGAGAAGCTCCTGCTAATCAAAATGCTTAATAACTTTTTTAAATGAAAAACGGAGCAATTCAAGAGACAGCCTTGGGTTATTGGAACATCAGATGCTTAATGAAACAATGCAACCCTGAAGGATCTTAACTTTAGGGATTATATTGCATGGACGAAAAGGATGAGAACTTATGCTGAAGAAAATTTACTGATGAGTGAGTTTTAAGTTTGGTCAATGGCGCGGGAGTTTTAACTTTGGTTGATGGCACAGTTATCCTGTAGAGCCCGAATAAACAAGAATTAGCTGCTCAGACCATCTAATGACCACTCTCTTTCGCAAGCAGCCGTGTATATTAAACAAAAGAAATTATGAGAGTTAATTGCCGTCACTTTTGACATATACAAAGATAGTGGGTCATCGATCACTGCCTATTGATCCTCATAATTAAGCCTCTTAATCTAGATTAGCTTTGTTTGTTTTTTCTTTATCATATGCGGGTATCCTAGGCTTAATCCTGATGCTCGATTGTTGATTAGTTAAGAAAATAATGGCAACTCAATTGAGTGCAGAGGCAAACCTCCTTGTCATGATTATCTTATAGTGTGATTCGAAATTCCTCCATATATCCTATCATCATTTCCCACCAGCTGGAGTCCCACTCTTCCTCCTTTCGTGGATGCAAGCACATACCATTCTTAGTCTTTCCCATCCAAACTACAAATACATAGAATTTATACGTTCACCCCTTGTTTAAGGACGTCCTAAACGATCAAATTTGGTCAAAGGAGCCCTAACCCTTTTTCGAAAATGTTTGATCCAGACCTAATCTCACTGCGAACGGCATTTTTCAGACAAAAAATGAGAGACATTCGGTTTTACATGAAACTAGGCATGACTGTGGCCGTAAGTACGGAATAAAACACAAATTTTCTGTGATTGTGAAAGTCAAATTGTGATGCAAAAAGAGGACGATATCTGGTTTAAGCCAGAATCCTAGATTCGGCCTTTCCATATGAAACTGATCAGAAGCACGGGTAAAGCCAAATTTCCATGTACTTACAAGAGAGTGTTGAAATTTTACCACGTCAAACTGGAGAACAGGAGAAGATTCTGAGCAGAAAAACCAAATTTTGGTGAGGCGCCATGGTCTTTCCTGATACTCGATCAAACTTCTTGGGAAGGAAAAAGAAATAAAAAAAGAGTTCTCCCATGGTGGTAATGATATTCCTAGCTAAATTCCACATGTAAGTACCCCATCAGTATGTGAGAAGCTGGAGATGATTTCGACGGGGATAATATTTTCTCATTTAGCATTCTGACCGTGCTTTCTGAGCATGAGATGCTTACTACCAGACCAGAGGGGCAATACTAGCCCCTAAGTTTCAGAAGCCATTGTGTTCTAGACTCTCTAACGTGTTGAATTTACACTGGGAATGCTGTGATTGGGAAAGTTAATATATCTTCCTCCGATCCTCAATTCGCTTTCTTTTGTCCATTTTCTCTTTGAATTTATCTAGAAGATATGTTGTTTATACTTTTCTGTCCGATCTTTGGATTGCTAGTTTTCAAGGTTTCCAGCCTAAAGGCCCTTTGTGCATCACGCGTCCATTTTTCAAGAGCCGTAGTTTATCAGAACAGAAGGGAAGTCTCCTCATTGTAAATTCTTCAAGGTTGGGGAAAAATGAGGTTCTTTTTGTCGGGAGCTCACTGTTAATTGAGAAGCTTTTTGCTTTCGAATCCTCAAGCATTCATGGAAGAAGACACGCACATTGCCAAAATCTTGATGAAAGAAGACAGAAGGACCGACTACGTCAATATTATGATTGTTACATCAGTAATGCGGGAATATGGGAATCATAGGACAACTCTTTTACAAGCAGACTAAACAGGATTAGAGATACCAATTGAAACGGCGCTAACTTGGATGACCGACTGCAGCATGATCGCTGTCTAACTAGAGAAAGTGATGGCCACACAGTCGAGAAAGTACATGAATGAACTTGAATTACTTGAACCCAGGAGAAGAGGTGGCATTATTAACGGTTGCTGGGGAGGTAATTATGCTTGTTGTTGTGCATCCAAACCTTAAGAACTCTCCTCTCAATCCCGAGCTCTTGGCAGAGTCGCTCCACCGCATGTTCATCCAGCTTCTGCATTCTCCATCCGGCTTTCGTTGCGAAGGCCAACATCTTCTCCTTCTGTTGTGCAGTGAACTTGGTCCTGTACCTCCTCTTCTTCTCAACAACCTCCACCTTGGGAGTTTCATCTCCATCGTTGTCGGTAGGACTGCCAACAGGATCCAACTTTAGCAAATGCAACGTCAAGCCTCCTGAAGCATCGACGTTTAAAGGGTGCACTGCTAGAATTTCTCTCCTGTGGAAATTACGATGGCAATTGCAGGCCGAACATTTGAGGGCATCGAGCGTTCCTTCTTCTCCACTAGGCATGAACTCGCCACACCCATCCCTCGCATTCCCACCAATTGCAGCTGCGTGGTTCTTCTGGCATTCTCTGTACTTTGTGACACCCGACCCTTCACCACCATGCAGAGAATGTTCTCTTTTTTTGTCGTGATCTTCTCGTAGTTGAATATAAGGTGGTGGCGAACGAGGCAGAACTTGACCATTAATGTCATCGCTGCTGCTTCTTGACGATGGCATTGGCTTGTCTCCTGCTTGGCTCATACCCCTCAATCTCTCTCTTTCTCCCACTCACCGGGCAATGAATTCCTGAATAATTTGAATTAAATCAAACGCTAACCGACTGCAGTATATAGAACTCCTTTCTTTGTTAATGGAGAAAAAGAAGATAGCACTTTCCCGGGCGGTGGAAGTGAAATGGAAGCAAAGAAAACGGTGCTTTTTCCATAACGTGGAAAGCTACACTATATATAGGGTGTGCCGGCAGATGAGTAGGTGTTAAAAGGATGTCATATTCCCTCATATTTTAAAATTCGCTGTATGCTTTCACAGCAGTACCAACAAGGTAGTCGATTTTGTTACAAAAAGAAAACCATGCTATGTATACTATGAAGGTGTAAAAAGTCCATTGATGGTGAATTTTTAAGCAAACCTATCATTTGTGAATATAACAGATAATGTATGAATAATTTGCATGATATGAATACCAACGGAAGAGGGAGGTGGGAGTTTTTGGTTTTCAATTCTGCAGGTACTGAGAAAAATAAACGATGGTGTCTAAGAATTCAAGCAGCTGGTCGGTAAAAACTTTATTCCTACTTGTACTATTAGAAAGACTGCCCTGCAGTGCATCCTGGCTCTTATTTTAAGCAAATACTAATTCCTTAGTTAACTCCTTGTTTCCTTTAAGTTATATATTGAGCATTTCTTCTGCAAAATCACAGTTTTCTTGGACTTTATCCTTTTGTTCTCCTGCAAAATACTCTACGACCACCATTGGTATATGGATTGTCTGGCAAGCGAAACACCGTGTGATGATGAGGACGATGGTTAATTTACTTTCATATTTTACATGGATATCATACTCAAGTTAAAGAGATGGTGACTTGATAATTCCAGTGAATCCACTCCGAAACTCGTAATTATTGATAGGTTCAACAGTCTATTAATTGAAGTAGTTGATAGGATGGTTAGGAGATTAAAGAAATCGCGCGAGAGCCGAGAATAGAACAAGCTTCATCAGGTTTCATAAAATTAAGGTGCTTTTAAGGTTGCTTCAAAGGAAGGGAATTATTAGATAGACTAGGAAGCTGTTGGATCGATAGCTCCTCTTCCCTTTATTATATCATATAATCCCCTCTCCTTGCAATGCTTTTCTATGATTTAGCCGTAGTTAAATAGAATTGTGCGTCTTTGGGTCAAAAAGCAATGTCATGTGGCCATCCATACTCAATGGCCAACTCAACTTTCCAAGCTTTAGCTTTACTTTTAAGTATCTAATCAACATCCTACGATACATAGTCCAAATATGGTTGTTGTCTCTAGGCTCGGACTGTGTTTTTGAGATTTCTCTAGGATCGTGGTCGGCCTAGGTGGGGTTTTTTCTTCTGGGGACCATTCGGACTAAATAGGTTAAGATTACATATTCAATCTACGGAAGGGAAATGGCTCCAATTGTTCAATAAATCGGACTTTAGCGACATTAATCCACCAATAAGGAACCGACATGTAAACTTGAAAGAGAGTAGGTGGCGAAGTAGTAGTCTCCTCTTTTGAGAGTTGAAATCTATGGCAACTAATGCTACTACATAAGAAACCTTCAATTCAAGATCAGATGCACTGATGAATCACGTAAGGAGATGGGTATTCGAGCTTTAGATAAAACTCAGGAAATCCGACCAAACCGATGCTGTCTTTGTGCTGGACTTGCTGCTCATTCTCACACCCACACACACAAACGTGCATGTGCATATGTGAGTTTTGGTCTCTTAATTCTGATAGACCGAAGTATAGGATCTTTTTCCGTGTGAGGAACAAGTTAGACTTTCTTACACAGACACTGATTATTAGGGTACTGCACGTCCATCGTGTTAACAGCTTGTAGCCCATCATGCTGTTTCGTATCAAAAGCTGTCTGTCTCAAAGTCAATTGCAAATGCCGAAAGTGACTCCTCTTTTTAACTTTGAGTTGTTGCTTTGGGTTTGGGTGAGACAAATGAGTGAAGAAACGAAATTCCTCAAGCTTCTAACACAATGAGTGTGAAGTACAGCAAGACGGTAGAAAGCAAGTCGTTCTTGACCAAAATAAAACTACTTCCCAAAATTCACAGTGCAAAAAGAAACATGAGAAGCAGGATGCAACTGAAACTCCAAACTCTTGTATTCTTATTGACAAAGACATACAACTGAAACAAACTCACAGGAGACAGAGTTACGAACATGTGAGTTTAATCTGTAAGACAAGGACTTCAGATTACAACAGTAATACCAAGATTGCATGTCTTACACTTAATAGATCAACTGTCCTTGGTGAATTCATAGGAGGCATAAGAAAGGGTTCCATTAGTCCAGCTATGGTGGATGAGTTTAGCCTTGGCATTGACACCAGCGGCACCCATCGCTACATGCAATGGGTAAAAGTGATCTGGCCATGGGTGAGCCTTTTTGGCGTGCGGTGCTTTCTCGTCATAATGGTTGACATCTTCATATCTGCCATAATAAAGAGACATATTCTGGCAATGAGTTACTTCATAAGCCA
Organism: Eucalyptus pauciflora; assembly: GCA_007663325.1. NCBI lineage: Eukaryota > Viridiplantae > Streptophyta > Magnoliopsida > Myrtales > Myrtaceae > Eucalyptus > Eucalyptus pauciflora. Next base: position 1,325,835 of record VMYD01000366.1, on the reverse strand, counting down.
AAAGAAAACAGCACCTAAATCGCAAGCCCGTGCATACATGGAGAGATGATTTAGTAACAAATTCCAGAATGCCATTCGACATGGCGAGAATCAGTTAAGATGCATGAGAAATATAAACAAGTAAAACGTGACAGAACTCAACATCAGCAAATGCACTCACCCAATTGAAAAGTCCAACCCCAGTTGAGCAAAAAAAAATATTATTGCGTTGAGAGTAATAACCAAAGAATGGCCATGCAGAAGAAAACTGCTATGCAATTATAGACTCACATTAGCAGCATAGCAATCACAAGAAGGCAAACCCATAGTTTCGCTGATCGATGAAAATTTTGAAAGCCTTTTATTTGCTTGAAATCTTCACAAATGAAAATTGCATCAGCCACAAGAAATTATTCTCTGAACAAAATTTGCAACATTTAACATCTTGTGTGTAAGAAGTTTTGGCAAAGTGTCGCAGTGCAATCAACAACAATGAATCAGCAAAAAACGAATGATGGCAATAACAGTATGTGCCTGTAATGTGTTTATACGAAATGTTAATGTAGTCATTCTTAAAAGTTCATAAAATTTACGGTTATCGTGATTACAAACCATCCCTGATGATGATGATTATAGTTCTAGAGTTAAATCAGCTCCAACACAGTAACATAAACCATCCAATTAAACAAATAGTCTGCTTCAACAATTACCTTCCTTCAAGAAGAGCATCCTTGAGCCAGGTGTCAAATTCTGAAGCCCAAGCAGGAACAGGTGCATTGCCAAAGTGAATGTCCCTCAAGTTGTGAGTAGTGCTTCCAGAACCAAGAATTAGAATGCCTTCCTCCTTGAGAGGTTCCAATGCCTTCCCCAAGTTATAGTGATATGTACCATCTCTATGTGACTGAATGGAGAGTTGACACACTGGAACATCAGCCTCCGGATACATGAACATCAGTGGAACCCAAGCACCATGGTCAAGCCCGCGTTTGGTGTCTTCATCGACACGCGTGAACCCAGACGCCAGGAGCAGTTCTTTCACCCTCTTTGCCAGTTCAGGAGCACCAGGTGCAGGATACTTGAGCTGACAATGGGTACAATATTAGTTAGATCGGAGACCAATTAACTTCCTTGCTTTACTTCACCGATGAGATATAGCAGCACCCTGTCAATGCTAAATCTAAAATCAGGGCCCCAGTGCAGCACATTTTAGCGGATGCTGCTTAGGGTAATCCTCTCTTCAATGGCACTGGGAATCTAAAATTGAATTCTTCAAGCGAACGAGCATACCAAGGCTAGTTTTCCCATGAGGTGATCAGTTGCCTCTATAGCTATCTTTTCCCTATCTGCGCAATGCGAGTGCAAAACCAAAACAAAACAAGAAAAGGTCTGGTCTTTCTTGGACAATAAACTCTCAGAACTGTCATTGTTCTGTTTCTTTCAATATCTAACCTTCAAAGGCACTGGGATTCTAAAAGTGAATTCTTCAAGTGAATGAGCATACCGAGGCTAGTTTTCCATGAGGTGATCAGTTGCCTCTATAGCTATCTTTTCCCTATCTGCGCAATGCGAGTGCAAAACCAAAACAAAACAAGAAAAGGTCTGGCCTTTCTTGGACAATAAATTCTCAGAACTGTCATTGTTCTGTTTCTTTTCAATATTTAACCAGGGAGGGTGCAACGTGCAATTTGACACAACAACTTCCAACTGCATGTACGAATGGAAAGCAAAGCAAAGCAAGAACGTGTCAAAGGTTGATGGCCAGCCGCGGCTCGGTTCTTGAAATGGTGGGTGGCGGTAGGTGAAGAACCAAATCATAAAAAAATGTGGGGGGTGGGCGGTAGCTCAAACGAATAGTCAACGATGAACATGGGCAGCCCCGATTCCCAGTTTCAAACATTCTTGAGAATCAAACGCTCAACGCGACGACATCAGGGACCGAACCAAATCCAAGAAGATCCAAGAGACAGAGCAAGAAAGACCGGACACAGAGGAATCAAGAAAAAAAAAAAAGGGGGAGAGGAACCTGGTACATGGGCTTGGGGAAGTTGTAGAAGTCGTAGATGGTTTCGTTGCGGTGGACGACGTTGACGGAGGGCTCCTTGGTGTCCCAGTGGCCGGAGATGATGAGGATGGCCTTCGGCCGCTGCGGGAACACCGTCTCCTTCCACGCCTTCAGGAAGTGCCGCGCCGGGATCGACTCGTCGATCGACATCATCGGCGACCCGTGCGATATGAAGAACGTGCTCTCCATTGCTCGATCGATCGATCCCACCCAATTCCTCCTCTCCCCCTCTTCCACCTTCGTCTTCTTCTTCCTTCTGGAACGACAGGGAAAGCGAGACGGTCGCGTCCTCCATTTTTATACGACAAGAAAAAAACGTGCGACGAAGGGAAATGTGGTGTGACGTGACGTTCGTTGAACGTTGGTCCGGACGTGCTTTGGTCTGAAGCTAAATGGGGTTCCATCGTTTCTTCATGATTGGCTGAGTTTAATTTCAAAGTCAACGCAGGAGTTTGAATTGAAGCTCGATACGCAACTATCGAATCGGAGCTCGGAATCTCCCGATCCGGTAGCCACGTCAGCCTAATCAAGCCCGATCGAGTTTTGTATCAACTTCTTGTATAATTTAAGCTTTTTATACTCGATCGAGCTCGAGTTTCGTGCACCGAAAGCCAAAACTTGAGTGTAGTGAAGTATCAGCTGGACTGGGCTCGATTATATCCCCATTCCCCACTTGTGTTTGGCCAGCTGTCGATCATTTCCATTCAATGTGCGGTCCATGCATACGTGCCCTTGCAAGGACCTCTCCAAGATAGGCTTTCGCCCCCATCTCAAACGCCCGGAGGAGGAGACGACATAAAGTGATACATAAAAAGAAAATAGCGAGCAGGTGAGAGCAGGAATGGGTCAGCAACCTGAGAAAATTGAGGAGGAGCAGACGTGGACCTGCCGCTCGACAGGTGTCAAAGCGTGAATCGTTAGAGAGCACAAATGACGTGGTCCTTCGAAGGTATGCAATATTTTCTCCAATAACGACATCCTTCTATCATTGACCAGAAGAGGAGAGGGCTAAATCCTATTCAACCGAGGGAGTAGGTGAATGAGCTGGGGCTCGTGCCTGGCCAAAGGCCAAAGGCGAAGGCATCATTAAGTCAGCGATTACGTCATTCGCAGGTCGTGGACTAGGACAAACCAACCCCTCTCCATGCTTCCGAGTCTTTTTATACACAAGACTCAAATTATAAATCGCGTTCTTACAGGGCATCGTGGGTCGATGGATCAAGCCGCTTTTAGGGGAAGGGGGGAAGCCTCTTTTGGCCGTGTGGCACAGAATCAAAGCACATCTTTTGCTTTCCCATCGGAACATCTTTACACTATTAAACAAATCATGGAAAGGAAATTCCTGAATGACCCTTTGATTGCTAGTCATTGCATGTGTTTACATTGAATATATAAAGTGTTCCCTGTTTGGACTTATGTACGTCCTAAAACAGCTTCGACCAAACTCAAAGCGGATCCCAGCAACCTACCTTTGTAACTTAACACTCTGGAGATTATTCCCTCCTCATGGGGAAGAAAAGTATACAAAGAGGAATTGGGGCAATTGGTCATGCGGACATTGACACGTTAAAATAAGAAACGCAGTGCTGTCGACTCACTTGGGTTGCCACGTAGGCGGGGCGACCCCAACTAGGAGCTGAAAGATGCTCCTGCTATTCGGGAAGGTTACCCTATAATCAGACACCGAGGATCCAAACATTACCTCAGTTATTGGCTACATTGTTCGCTGCTAAATAGAATGAGATACCAAATACCAAAAGTAAAGAATTAAAAAGAGGCTTAAGTTAAACACATCCAAGTACACACTTGGAAAAGCTTTGCTCCACCAAAAAGTTAGCTTCGGTTGGAACGTCGGCCATATTTGCATCGCCAAAAATTCATCTAATTGTTAAGACACTCGCCAAGGTAGTTGCTTCACCTACTCCTCTAAACTCACCATTCCGACAACAATTGCACTCTCTACCTTACTGAAAACCAACCTAACAAAAGAATTCACCAGCCCTGCCCTGCCCTGCATTTATACCCTTATATCCCTCCTCGTGAAGCCTTTTTTACGCCCAAACGCTTTGACTTTTAAGGAAGCATATCTTCTGAGCTTCTCCAAGATCCTCCTCTCACAAACACGCAATATCAATGTGTAATACAGCTTCCGATCTTCACTGCAACGGCATGTATTTAAAGCTTCAATGTCATCTCTGATTGAATTTGGACCGTAAAGCCTCTCCCGGACGTCTGCAAGTTCCAGAAGGGCTTTACAAACACCTTCAGTGACCATCAGATCCTTGCTAAGTTCTGGTGTTGGCGCCTCTTGCAATTTTTCTTTTTCTGATAAAAGCATATCCAAGTTGTAATCCTGTTCAGTAGACGCCGCGAGATCCAAAATATGATAGGCATCATCTGATAACAATATTATGTATAACAATATTATCAGCTCCAGCTGAGGCTCCCCATCGTACGAGATCTCAAAATATTCCGAGTCTTGGCTGACGCATCCAGAGTAATTTAATCTTCTCCACATACCAACCCTTGCTCTACTGTGGCGATTAGAAAACAGAGAATTACTCCATTCCAACACCAATTCTATGTCAATGTTGACTATGTCATATGGATTATTTTCCTCGGTAAATCCATATCTGTGAAGCAATGCCGCATTACCCATATTCCCATATGTATTATATACCTAAAAAGATAAAAGAGATATAGGTAAATTTGGAACATAAATGAACGCACACTCCGAGCTCTTCATGATCGATAAAGTAGGAAATGTTCCACCTAGAATCAACTCTTGCTAGATTACTAAAAATTGTCTACTTGGTTCATAGGCCAGGAAGCATGTGCTAAAGAAAGATTGATAAAAAAGTGTTTGTTTCCTATCATCTTTGGCAATTAAAAATAACAGGACATCTGTATGTATGAGTCACAATCGATGTCCATATGTATAAAGACATGGGTTAAAAAGGAAAAAGAACATTGATATCTATAACATAGATGATATTTTACAGTAGAGTGCTTGAGAACATAACGCCATCAAACTAGCGATGATGATGCAAAATTGATGCCAATTTCCAGATGTTCTAAAAGATGGAACATGAAACTAACCTCATCTCCAGCTTTGACATCTTTTATTAGGATCATTTCCAAAACAGTGGGTTCCTCTTCTGGGGCTGGAGGGCACTCCATGTCCATGTCACCATGCGAATTATTATCCAAATCTTGACTTGACTGTCCATTTCCATCCTCAGAAATGTCAGCATCAGGATAGTCATTGCCATTATCGGAGTCATCATCAGATTCATGATGAGAAGATACACTAGTGATGTGTACATCCTCAGCTCCTGTCTTGTGGTTAAACCTGGATTGAGGGCATCGAGGAGGCAACTTAATACAGGTAATCCATTCAGTTCATCAGTGAAACACATGTAAAGGAAACAAAGGAAGGATGTGTGTTACTAGATGAAGGCAATACAGTTGTGAACACATGCAGATCTATTTAAGTGCTCGAAGTTCTGGTTTTGCAGCCATATATTGTGTTTTTTTTAGTCTTCTAATTTTAGAGCATTTAACAGCTAAACCAGACTTCATTCTACGAGATTGAGTACTCGGGTAAGTTGTCATTGGTCTCAGAATTTGTTAGCAGTGCAATTGAAAAAGGTCATTTATGCATATCTCTCCAAACCACTCACTGTCCTTCATCTATGTCATGGTTTTTACAATTTGTAGCACACCACAAGATCCAGCAATGTCATCTCTTGGCATTGTGCACAGTAACGACCTAATTTCTTCTTCCTAGTCATGGGCCTCAAAAGCATAATCCAATACTCAAATCAAAATGCATGGATGCTCAACTGCATAATGATCATATAACAGTTATATACGTATGAGCCGATTGGCTAGATGACAAATCTAAATCACCTTGTTTAGGTGGAATGACAGATTACAGGGAAACAATTAAGAGGATCGAATCAATAGCAGAAGGGCCCTAGCAATATCCCAAGTACGACGCAATAAAGTTAGCAAGAAACAAGTACTCACAGATCAGCCAGAGGAACCATGCCAAATCCATGGTATGCGTCTATTTCAAACGACCGTGAAGAGATGAGACTCTTCGCCGCAAAGTACTGTTCAGGCCCAAAAAATTCTGGATCGAGCTTCAAAGGTCCGGAATCTAGAAGGGGCAAAATGCACTCTTTCCAGTCATCATAAACAAGAGCTTTGTCTTCTCTCAAAGTCTGCCTACAATCACCAAGGAAATGGTTAGCTGTAGCTGAGCCAATGTCGCCGAAGCTCATCACTGCTACAATGTCAAACGAGGATGAACTACACTGGACATGAAAAAGGACCTAAAAAATTTCCAGCAAGAAAAGCAGGAAAGAACGCCTACGCATCGGCCCAGAACTCCCATCCGAAATCCCATATACAACAACTGAATCGGCAAGTACCAACCTTTTCAGTTTCTATCATCTCAGAAGGCGATTAAAACCAGAAATTCCACATATATTCATCACATTCCAATACAGAGAAGCAAAAGCAATGGAGCACGAGAAGAAAAGCACGGACATTTTCTTAGAAATGGAGAGACAAAAAACCCACAAAGCCCGTACCTCGTGGAGCTCAGTCCCACGGAGCAGCTGATCGACTTCGTCGAGAGTCCAGACCAGAGGCAGGCACTCCCTCTCGGGCAAGAGCTGGAGGTAACCGGCCCAGGGGGAGCGCTCGCCCAGGCTCCTCTCGTACATGAGGGCCACGGCCAGCCCCAGGCTGCCGTCCAGGCCGGCCGCCTCGATCAGGGAGCTGGCCCCGCTGGTCCGGACGGTGAGGCAGGCCGCCTTGGGGATGGCGGCCACGACGTCGCCTTCCCTGAGGTCGCGCAGCGCCCGGACGGCAATGCCTCGGGAGGGGTCGTCGGTGAGGCGGAGGGCGGCGCTGCAGTCGATGGAGTGGGACTGCATCCACCTCTTGAACGCCCTCACCCGCCTGGAAGCCATGGGAGCGGAAGGGAAGAGCTTTGGGGACGACGCCTTCTGGGGGGAGGCCGGCGGCGGCGGAAGGTTTGGGTTATACCCTGAATTTTTCCGGCTACGGGATTTATATACACCCTTTACTTGACAATAGGGGTGTTAAAATGGACCGCCCGAATCGAAAATTGCCCTCATCATATCCAATTCTTGAAAGTGTGGTTCAGTATCCAAGTGATCCGATCCTTAATTCCAAGATTGAATCGAATCGAACCGATTACAAATATTTTTCTGATTGATTTTTTTAAAAGATTAAGAAGATATGGATTAAACACTACCTCATCTATTGGTATCACAAGTTACGCCATAATGTCACTTCTATAGATATTTAAAGACTAGATCGGGATTGAAATCGAAACCAAACTATATTGGCAGTCTGAAACCACACTAGATTGGCGGTCTGATTCGTTTCCTAGTCCTAGGACTAAATGATCCGATCCCCAATTCTCAAAATTGGTAACCAAATTGGACTAGGAACCGATAATCTCTATCACTTATGTGAATATAAAATAAAAAATTCTAACCATTAAAATAAAAAAGAAAACTTCAATAATAAAAGAAGCCTGACTCGCAAACACATGTCGGATTGGTATTGGCCGTGAGAAACGACTTGCTTATTTACTGTCCAACATATCGATTCGCAATTCGATTTTGGTAAAACGATCTTGGTAAGTCTATCGTTGCTCAAGTTGCTTGCAAAATACTTTGAACATGACCTTTCATGTTCATTTTGTATGCTACATGCATGCTTAAGAACAAGGAGAATTAAACAGTAACATGTGAAATTTTTAATCATGATAACTAGATCCTACTATAAGTAGAGAGACTTAAAAAGAAGAAAGTAAATAAATTCAGAGTCAACACTTTAAAAATTACAATTGAATAATTAAGGGCAATTCTTTTTCTTTGTTTTTTTTTTTTTGAAAAATGGGTGAAATTAATCATATATCAAGGTGAAAATAGTGCCACCCTTATCAGCTCCATTAAGGATAATGAGCTGTCTCTTATTAGAAAATTATAATGCCTTTTTCTAGTTAAAGATGCCAAAAATCAAAGACGCGGTTCGGTGCATCCAATACACGCTCCTTTGTTCTCAAGACCTTTTTATGTGTTTCTAAGAGGCCATATCACTCATTGTTGAGCAATTTCAGGGTTGGGCCGATCTGGAACCTACCCGCATGGGGTTGGTCTCCATATTTTGAGATTTGGAACCAATCCTATTGGTCTGTTCTAGTTTTGGGATTAATCCAAAAGATTGACCGAGTTTTTTTTTTTTTTTTTTTTTTTTTTTTTTTTTTTTTTTTTTTTTTTTTTTTTTCATTTTATGTATTTTTGGAAAGATTACACTTACTTTTACCAAGTACATATCAATCAAAAAAATATTTAGAACCGCAATATTGAGGGACAAAATGGTGACAAGTAAAACATTGATAAAAAGCAAACAAAAATTCAAAGCAACAAACAATTATCCAACTCGTCCCTTAATCAAGCAAAACGAAAGCTAAAGTAACAACATAAATCTTCATTTATCAAAAACATGTAACTTAAAATATGAATTATAGAATCCCATTCCTCTTTCATCCATAAAAGACTGATTTAAATTCCAACCACCTGAAAACAAAGCAAACATAAATAAATTGTATTTGATCATGGGTCGGTCCAATCCAACACCCTGCCTCGAAACTAGATCATAAAATGTCCGGTTTTCAATTTTTAAAATCAAAGGATGGATCACTCCCGAGAACAGAAATGAATCGAATTGTATAGTATTGGTCGAGAGTCGAGTCCGAATCACTGCTTGCCACTTGTCCACCCAAGTAGTCATGGAGGTCAATTTCTGCCCACTGTCTTTTCATTCGAGGTAGTTGTCAAGACGTCTACGCATTCCCATCATTGGCCAGGTGGGCATGTAAATATGATCGTTTGAGAGGACGCGATCATGGTGGAGAAGGGTGCGGCGACCACCCTGTGCCTCCATTGAAGCCCTCGGGAAAGAATTCTAAGGTCGGATTAAAAGATGTAGCGAGGATCATCCCAAGCGACTTGAATTTTGGTGATCATTTTTTTTCCACCAGTCAAGAAGCTCAAAATCAAATTTTCATTTTTTGTGGATTCCGCTGCAACGAAAGTACCAGCCTTGATTATTTAGTGGAGTCGTAGCTCTTAGAACGATTGGTCCAAATGTACACATTCCCTATGAGATGAAGTCATGACATAACTAGCGAGAAAATACAACATTCGATAAACATATACATTATTAGTCGGGTCATTCATTCAATACAGGCAAATAAACAGATTTGACATACGATATATTATTGAAAGGACGGAAATGGAATTGCTATTTTTGGGCTGCGAAACCAATACTCACCTTGGGGCATATCAAGATTTTTTGTCTATTTTTTGTCAATCTTCCTCTTTCCCTTTTTTCCCATTTTCTATTTGTAAATTCAGCTATGATAACTCCAGGAACTAAATCGCGTCCTTTTCCACTGTTTTTTACCTTCATTTTTTTTCCTTTCTTTTCCAATTCGAGGGATATAGAAGGAAAAAACTAATAATTTAATTACACGTTAGGGTTTTTAATTCACTATTACTACCAATCAAAGAGAGATTCAACAACTAAAAGAAAGATCATTGTGAAAAAAAAAAAAGGCCACGTGACGAGAGCGGAGCGCACGTGACTTCGTTTCTTCGCAGACGGGGACTGAGATATAAGCGTTGAAGAGTGAAAAGAAAGGCGGAGTGCTCATTGGCGTCTCTGCGGGGGTCTCTTTATGTATGGTTAGTCTTGCTTTCTTGTTCTTGGCCTCCTCCGTCTCCTCCTTCTCCTCCATTTCTCTGCGCGAAGAGCGAGCGAATGCGAAAGGCGAAGGTAACCCATTTCCCTCACTCCCGCTCCGCCAATTGGGTCGTCGCCGCTTTCCATTTTTCGTGCGCGCGTCGCGGTGGCGGACTCGTCGTCTCTTGAGACCCTCGGGCCGGTTCTTCCGCCCGGCGATTCCGTCGATCCGAGGAGCATTACCGATTCCAATTACACTCCTTCTTACGCCTCGCTTCGTCCGAATTCGTTCGCGCGTTCTTGATTTCTCTCTCTTTTTAGCTTACTTGGGATAGGGTAGTCGATGGCGAGTGGGGGGCGCTCGAGCATTGGCATTGCGTCCTCTGAATCCCCGGCTTCCTCCCGTAAATTTCGTTTCTGTCGGCATTTCTCGGCTCCGATCGAGAGTGTTCGTGGGGAATGCTTGAATCTTCTCGCCGTTTGTGGTTTAATTTTTAGTCTAGCGCGGCGGGTTCGCGTGACCTTCTTCCTGGATGATTTCGAATTATTTGCGGTGTGCCCTCGCAGCCCTTGTGTTGACCCGCCCCGCATTTCTTTCCAACTGTTTCCATGTGTTTTAGGAGCTCCGCAGTGGTTTCTTGCTCGTTTCTATTCTTTTGCTCTTCGAAACACTGCATTGCGTATTGTTTTGATTTTGCTCCTATTGTCATTTCGCAGGTCGGAGTCAAAGCAGTGAATTAAAGTAGCCCGTTTCCTGCCTATCTTGCTTATTGTTTTACTGCTAATTATGAGCGGTGCTCCTAAAAGATCTCATGAGGAGAGTGGTCATTCCTCTTCAAAGTACGCCCATGAAGATCTCGCCCCATATCCTAGGCTGATGTCTGCAGTATCTAGCGAATATCATCCGTCCCACGACATAGGTCAAGAAAGTCGAATGGCAAAGATCCCCAGGACAGAGTCTCGAGATCCAGATAGAAGATCACCCATGCAGTCGGTCTTTCGGATGCCGTCCTCCACCCTGGATGACTCGCATTTAGATCATGCCCCTTCTTCCGAAAGCAGGTTGGAAGCTAGGGATGCAAAGGAAGGCAGAGATTTCAGGGTTGATAACCGGGATCCCAAGCCCGAGATAAGGGAGTCGTATGAGACAAAGAGGGACTCTCAGCATATGAGAAGTGAAAGGGAGGGGAAAGTCGAAATTAGAGGGGATGATGGTAAGAAATTGAAGTACGAAAGGGATAGTTATAGTGAACCTAAGGTCGATGGAAAGGTGGAAAAGGAAAGCTATGGTGCTGGGAGCAGTCACTTGAGCTGGAAAGAATCAAAAGAGTACCACAGAGGCAAAAGGTATTCCGAAACACCAAGTGGAAGCATGGACCAATGGCATAATCAGCGCAATAATCCACCAGGACAATTTGAGTCTGCCAAGGAAGATTCCACGACTGAAGAGCGGGGTCACATAGAAACTCACGAGGCTGTTGGCGAGAACAAAATTGACCCAAAAATTGATGATAAGCTGAAAGATAAGGATAGGAAAAGGAAGGATGCAAAGCACCGAGAATGGGGTGAAAGAGACAAAGATAGAATTGATCGTAGGAGCAGTATGCCTGTAAACAATAGTGCTGCCGATTTCAAAGACCATGCGAGGGAAGAAAGAGAAGCAGAGAAGTTGGAGAAGGACAGGAAGGATCCGGTAAAAGACAAGGAAAGATTGAAGGAAAGGGAAAAGGATCACCCAAAGAGAGAAACTTGGAATGGGCTGGAGAAAGAGGGAGTGTCCTCTGAGAAGGATGCTGCAGATCTGCCTGTGAAAACAACGGAGCAGGAAACTTCGGTATCTGATTTGAAAAAACATAAAGATTTTGATGCCTGGAAAAATGTTGACAAGGATGCTAGAGAAAGAAAGAAAGAGCGGGACACCAATATGGAAGTTGATAGAACTGAAAAGCGTGGTAGAGGATATGAGAAAGAATCAGAAGATGGATGTGCCGATGCTGAAGGAATGGAAAGGGAAAGGGAAGTGTTTAATTATGATGGAGTTCAGCAGCGAAAGAGAATGCTTCGACCTAGGGGTAGCCCTCAATTGTCAAGAGGTGACCCTCGGTTTAGGTCCCGTGCGCAGGAAAATGAAGGGTAGGTCTTATTACTTTTACTCCTCCTGATTTTAAAGCATAGTTATTCAGCATAAAAATTTAATTTTGCAACTAGTCTTACAAATTTGCAAAAGTTATCCTTGATTATCCTTCTGCGTGACTTCAGTTTTTCCAAAATCATCTCCTACCAAATTGAATTGGTTACGATCAGATCCAAGTTGCTTATCGTGTTGTAAACCACTAAAAGGGTCAAAACCACCTTGGCCAAGTTATAGAAGTGTCTCGCCGCTAAATTAAATTTAATCTTTAAATCTGAACTGCTTAATCTTTTATCAGGCTATTCGCTATTGTTTAGTTCAAAAAATTCCTAGAATGATGTCGAGTGGGAAAGTGGAGTTGACAGACCAAGATGCTTTTCTGTCTGGGTTACTTCTGTATGGTCCAGCATTCACGGATGCTGATTAGCTTATTTAGCTCTTTTCCCACTTACAATTTGGAACCTCTGCCCTTTTCCTGCTCTCCTCATAGAAAGGAATCGCAGAGGAAAAGTGCTCTGCCTAGACAAGCTCACCTCTCCCTCCCTCCCTCCCTCCCTCCCTCTCTACCCACGTGTGTGGAGGAGCCTTAGAGCGAATGCCAACCTGTAGGCATTGCCTCTTTATAGGATCTGGAATGAAGCACTTTATCTGGTGATTTACTTAATTGTCCTTCACTATAGTTGCCTTGACAATGTCCTTGAGTTAAATTGAAACAAAGGATTCATTTTCCCCTTAAGCACATTTTTCTTCTTTTTATCAGAAGTTCCTGTTTGTTTTTTTTCTCTCTCTCTTAATATTCATATCTTGGAAAACCTGCTGACACACATTGTTTGCATCAGCTGCCAGTCTAGAATCAGTTCTTTGTGATGGATATTACTGACGTTGTCTGTCTTGGTTTCACACCCATACCCAATAAGACTGAAAGAGGCCTTTTGGATATTGTAATTGCAACTTTTTACTTTAGCGTGATAAGAATATTAAAGATCGTGAATGTTTGTGCTACCGATGCTTGTTTTGTTGAATGAATATTGCATTCTAACACTCTTCCGTTCTCTTTTGCGCAGGTCTCAAGGTAAGACATTGCAATAAACTATATTGAGCTTGAAGAGTTTTTGGTCAGCGGTTCCAAAGTGGAACTATAAAATATAATCAGCTCAAATACTTCTCTGTGGATAATCAGTAGAGTTCACTGTTACATCGTTTATGTTTTGGTACTCTGAATCCTGAATTTAATGTCTGCTAGGCTTGTTTAGTTTGTATGCATGGAGGCATTTTGTTTGCTTATCTTTTCTGTGGCAAATTATATTTCCTTAGGAATTGTGCCTGTAAAATAGATATGCCATTTTTGGTGCATTATTGTGTTTAGTAGCTTGAAGGAAGTCGGGCAATGGCTGGGTAACTTATTTTGTTGCCATTCAAGTTTCTTTATGTGTTAGGTTTCTGTTAAATTGCCTTTCATTGCGGATTGCAGACCGTGACTTGTCATTGCTTTTGCGGTGGGCCTGGTGGGAGTCATCTTCTTAGTTCTCCTATGGATGCTGCTTGCTTCTCTTCTTTTTCTAGCACATGGCCAATGCAACCTAGTCTGTATTTCTTTTGTTACTGTTGTGATTTAAATTTTGGCTGTTGTTGTTTCAGGAAAGTCTGAAGTTTCCTCTGTCATATATAAAGTTGGTGAATCCATGCAAGAACTGATAAAGCTATGGAAGGAATATGAATCATCTCAAGCAGATAAAGATGCTGTTACCTCACCTAATGGTCCTACTCTTGAAATTAGAATTGCAGCAGAACATGTTACTGCTACGAATCGCCAAGTAAGATCAATATGCTGTGTGTAGATCTCTTTGGGTCGTGTAATGTTTCCAATTGGTGAACTGTGACATCTCCTACTCTTTCCCCATCAATTGGTCTTGCAACCCAAGACCCTTACATGTGTGAGAAATCATGTGCCGCAATCATTGTGACAGTATTCATGTCAAGGCTAGCGTCTCTCTTCCTATAATGCATTGTTCCCACTACCTTTTATTCAATCTAAGGTTTCCTGCATGCTAAACCAGTTTGTGGAATCTTCTTTTTTTCTCCGTATATGATGAGAAATTGGTTGCCAGTAGACCACGTGCCTTTTTGTTTTAAACAGATGACATAATGTTGGCTTTATTCGACTTTGAGGGATAATTTAAATAACTTAATGTGTGTAAAAAATCGTGTATGTTCAACCAGAGGAAAATCATTTTGTTTGTTACTTGAGACGATTTGCAGTATAAATTGTATGAAAGGAGATTTAAATTTTCCAAACAGCTGCAGAGTCGGCTAGCTACTTTTTATTTGCCGGGGAGTTGGGCAGCCACTTAAGTTAGAGAATGTAGAAAATGCCTCTGATGTGCAATTTCAAATATTCAAAAATGACATTTATGCTTCTTCAAAGGGAAAGAAAGAAAAGTTGACAACGGTTTTCATATTTATGACTTGTACGTTTTGATGAAGAAAGGAAAGTTGACAACAGTTTTCATATTTATGGCTAGTATGTTTTGAAGTTGATATAGAGGAGCCTCACCAAGCAATTATTTTTCTAGTGCTAACAATGTTATTTTGGAAAGTCCCGTGTTAATAAGATGTCACAAGTGTCTATTTTAATTGATTTCTTTTGCTAGTGTCCAACCTTTATGTGTTTGTTCGCTCATCCTCATCCTAGATCTAGTTTCTAAGGTGCAGAATGCGTAACAAGGACTTGCGTTTGGATTCAACTAATGGTAGAGGAATTTCAACGACCCTATCTTGAGCCATCTTCTGACTCTTCTACAGGAACCTCTTTGTAGAGTGGACACTTGCCAACTTGCCCCAAGAATGTTCTTCAGCCACTAGTTCCCTTAGAAAGGACTCTTTGTGTTGCAATTTTCGATTGCATGATTAAAAGTTTCTTCAGTATCAAATTCTCTTTGCTAGAATCTGTGTGTACACTAACTTCTGAAGCTTGCCATTTATAACGGCCTTTTTATTTTAAATGATTTGATCAATTGTTGTTCCACCATGTTTCTTTACTTCCAGTGCAAAATGCTCCTTACGAATCATCTATTGGCCGGTTGTGATGTATAAATTAGTAATGTCATGTTTCTTTCTGAGCTTCTTTTAATATCATGTAGGTTAGAGGTGGCCAACTATGGGGGACTGACACATATACATATGACTCTGATCTAGTTGCTGGTATGAGGTCATTAAGATCAATTAATATTCTGTGCCTAGAAAACAACAATAGTTATAATATCATATTCCATGGGGAAAGTAGTATTAACATGGAATATTGCTTCTAGTTCTAATGCACACAGGTTACTGCCGCCCCACGGCTTCTCCCCCACCTCCTGCCATCCAAGAATTGCGCGCAACCATCAGAGTGCTGCCTCCTCTAGATTGTAAGTTCATTTGAGCCATACTGTGCTTTTGTAATTAGCTGCTGTTCTAATCTGAGAAGGTATTAGCATGTGCAGATTCAATCTATTTTCTTTTTTTGGCTTGGTCGCAGATTGAATAGATTGAGTAGCTGTTAGAGAACCCTATGTTGTGAACTTGTAACTGGTAGAAAGAAAATGATTCCGGAATATATAGTTGTGCCCCTTGGAAATGGCTACAGTCTGTGTTTGTTTGTATTGCCTTAAAAATATTCCTCTTGTACTTTTCTTTCTACATTGAAAGATTTAGCTCTCCAACTTCCATATACTTGAGTAGTATCATGCTTTTTTATGCTCATTTTACGAGATTTAATTTGAAATATTATTGCATATGTGTTCATTTTGGTCAAAGCTCTAGCTATTTTCTTGCTTTGACCATTAAACTCATGCCAGATCAAGCTCCATCTGTCTGATTCTGATTGATCTTTTAGGTTACATTTCTACTTTGAGAAACAATGTGCGCTCCCGTGCTTGGGGTGCTGCAATTGGTTGCAGTTATCGCGTTGACCATTGCTGCATTGTGAAGGTGAAACTATTTCTTCATCATCTTATTTTTCATTCTTCTCAAACAGAGAGAATGATGAGATTGACATATAAATCATTTGTTTAACCATTGGAGATGCCAAGCTCCCTTGTTGCCTATAATTCTTTGATGCTTACATGGTCTGCAGATTAATTATTCTGGAGTGGTCAGATGGAAAACTTTTTGAGATGCCTCAGCTGTACTATTAGTTCCTGTTTTACTCTTTCTCAGTAGTTGCTATGTTTTGATAATGTTGTCAGAAAGGAGGTGGGACTATTGAACTCGATCCTTGCATAACGCATACATCGACAGTGGAGCCGACACTTGCTCCTGTTGCTGTTGAGCGGACCATGACTACACGAGCAGCGGCATCGGTATGAACCAGCATAATTTCTCGATTGAGATGTATAATTTAATAGTTTTTGGGTGTTTATCCTACTGAAACATGTGTTTCCTCTGCAAGGCGCTATTTTAGGGTCTAGAACCTTGTCTAATGAAACAACATATCGAAAATTAGTTTAAATTTCTTTATCTTTCTGGTGTTTTTTCAAAGATCGTTTCTGTTGACATGTAAGGGTTGGTGCAGGTCAAGTGGAAATCACATCTTCTGACCATGTCCTGTGCTGATAAATTTTCAAATCATATTGGATTGTGCTTGATTCCTTTGTCTGACTAATTGTTGAGATTAACAATTTTTTGGGAGGAGAGGCTGCTGGAGGAGAATGGATTGACCTGGCGAATGGCCTTTGTGTAGAATTGTTAGATCTCAACTCATTTTGTTTTACTGAGGTTTCGCATGAGTTAGCAACCATGGAATCTTTCTTTTCTCTCGCATTCACTGCCCATCGAACTCTCTCCATGTATATACATAACCTGGGAAATTGTTAAGAGCTTTTGGCACATGACAAGTGATACAGTAAAAAGGAATATACTGGAATTGGTGATGGTTTATCAAGGATGACAAGACAATATAAAGCTTGTTAAAGTTGTTTGGACAAGTGAAACAATGACCTTGAAATTTTTTGCCGGAAGATACACATTTTGATGGGACTGTATTGAGAAAGGTACATGAGGCCTTGGGTTATGTCAGGGGAAACAATGTAGGGATCCCTTGTTTTTAAAAGGCTTTAGCTATTATTGTCACGTGTTGGGAATTGCAACTTCAATTTCATGATTACCATTTAATTCAATGTTGTATCATATTATATTATTCTCTATATGCATGCAAAATAGCTAATCTGTTAAAATTGGTTTTGTCCTTTAGAATGCACTGCGGCAACAGAGATTTGTACGAGAAGTTACAATACAATACAATCTCTGCAATGAACCTTGGTAAGTTTTAGTTTCCCATTTGTTATTTCCAGCAGTTTGTCTTCTAGAGAGTTGAGCTTTTCAAGCACCATAATCTTGGAATTTATCCCTTCTGTTTTGGTTTAGCATGTTGGAGGAACTACCTTTGTCAATTTTATGCGTAAGTATATATGTATACTCTCAACTTCGGCGCCGGCTTGAAGAGCTTCATGCTATCATTGCTCCACTCCCGCTTTTGGATCTTATTTTGGATGGGGAAACCCTTGACCTTTTGAGCGACATGTTTTTTTGTGTTCTTACCACCAATCACTTTCCTAAAAGGATGGGAATAGTCCATACTGATCTCCCTGCGCTCATACAACTACATGTGGGGACAGAGGAAAATTGGGCAAAAGATCTAACGTTTCCAGGGAAAATCATGTAAAAGATATAGTGGTTCATGGAAAGTATACCATCACATGTATCAAATTTAGTCAATGGCTAAATGTGCACTTAAAGAATTAACCTCACCATCGCCTAAGGCTACATGCTTAAAATCACCAACATACCCATTAATGAAAAGTGAAGGCTAACATGCTTGATAGGTTTTAGCTTGTAGGACAAGGGCCTGTTAAGTATTTTGTCTTAGTTGTGCATGCTTAGGTTATTAGCTGGTCAAGTCTAAGTCGCGTGCCTCTATCTTGCTTGTTAAGATTCTGTTCATTTGATTAGTGGTGCTCTGATAAATTACAATTGCTTTTTGTGTAGGATTAAATATAGCTTGAGCATTGTCGCAGACAAGGGCCTGAAAAAGCCCCTGTATACATCTGCACGTCTGAAAAAAGGAGAAGTGCTCTATCTGGAGACTCATTCCTGCAGGTATCATATTTGTTGCAGAGTATATACTTATCATTCATAGATGTTTGTTGACAATTGATTATGCACACTGGGACAGTCTGTTAAATCTTTATGTTACCAACTGCCTTTCTGGAATATGAAATCCTCGTTTCATGGAGTTTGTTTCACACGATTGGTACTGCATGTATCTTCTGCTGACCTTTGTCTGATAAGTGTGAGTATGGAGCAACTTGTGTGGTATACAGGGACTAGTCTACTGAAATTTAAACCTTGGTGCCAAAACTGAGTTGCCGATTCTGTTAGAGACCTTTATTTCTCAGAATGTTCATTGCATCTATGGTTGGCTTCACTTTTAAGTACAAATTGCAGAAAAATATAGGAATGACTCGAATGCTCGGGCACAAAGCATAGTTTCGCCTGGATTATTCATTAGCAATGCAACTTTTGAGCGAATTTTTTTTTTTTTTGGTTGACTTATTAAAGGTATGAGCTTTGTTTCACTGGAGAAAAGATGGTCAAATCTACTACGGCTTCTCAAATGCATGAAGCTGAAACAGAGAAATCCCAAAATCACCACTCACATTCCGTGAATGGAGAGAGAAACGACGCTGAAAATACTGTGATCGATGTGTTTCGGTGGTCTCGATGTAAGAAGCCTCTTCCCCAGAAAGTTATGCGTTCAGTCGGAATTCCTCTGCCCCCTGAATATCTGGAGGTAATATTAGCATTATTATTAAGTCTCCTTTCCTATGGATTTTGCACGTGTGCTTTGCATTTCTTGGACTTGGAAGATTCCCAGTACTTTTTGCTAATGTCAACATTCCAGGACATATCTCACCTTGTTACAGTAAGCTTAGAGAAATCACATGCTCTTCTTCCCTCCATATTTAGCGTACATAAAGTAAAATCCTTACCATGTCAGTTCATGTCATTTTTCGCTGGCTTGTGTAACATTTTGCCAAAACTACATGTCTGACTTGGAGAATAGAGTATTGCTAGCTATAGTCTGTACGTTTGCAGGATCCTTGTTCATGTTTCTTAATTCAGATGCCGGTCAAATTGGTGATATAAGTATGCAGCATGGTATACTCACAAGAAATAAAGTAATTTGATTTTTCGAGGAGAAAAGAACGATAGGAGCCCAAACTTTAACATCGATCTATCTACCCTTCCTGAATAGGTATTGGAGGAGAATCTGGACTGGGAGGATGTGCAGTGGTCACAAACTGGGGCTTGGATAGCTGGAAAAGAATACTTGTTTGCTCGGGTGCATTTTCTGTCATTGAATTAGCCCTGGTTGTAACTTTTTTATTTCTCTGTCATACGCTTCCTGTGGAGATTCCGGATGCATATTGATTTAAATTAACTAGAAAGTGTATTGGACTTTATCTTGAGTTATTTTGTGGATAAGATCACTAGAAAAGCTAGTCTGACCACAAATTAGCCTGTAAATATGCGATATCCTGGAGTCATGTAGGTTTGGCTTGTTATGTAAACCATTTGTTTGATAAATTGACATGTAGTTCAGTTTTCCTGTCTTGGGAGTTCTGTAGCGTTCAGTAGAATGTCGGAGCTAATGCATCTTTTTAATCTAATCAATTTTGGTGTCGGGCTCACTTATGTTGAGAATTTACGTCTTTTGGAATGTAATATCGAAGAACCACTTCACATCATCGGCCACACCAGCGAAACTTGTGAATCGAAATCAAAATCCTTTTAGTCATGCAAGAAGAATGCCAGTTAGGCTAGTGATCCTGGAATTTGAAAAATAATTTATCTTTAGAAAGATACGTATGCTATTTATTGGGAATTTTGCGTTCTTTACCTGAAGACATATTGTTCTCCAAATTCACATATGAAATGTTTTTTCTTGATAAATCAGATAAATCTTGGTCCTTTTATTTTTATGAATCTGTCTCTATAGTTCGTCTGACTACTTGTCTTTTTAGTACAATATCCCGAGGTCCTTAAGGTTGGGTCTCTATTCAATCATTCCAAACTCTCTTATAGGTATAGGCCGTGGAAAAGAAGTGTAGTAGAGATGCTAAAAATTTGATCATACAAATTACGGTACTCACAAGTTTGTACGTCGTCTTTTGATTAGTGCTACATGGAAGATTTTGTTATTTTCCAGAGTACTATCTGCACGAGCTACTTTTTCAACTGCAAAAATAAAAACGTCCGTTCTAAGGTTCTTGTTTGCTCAATTCTAGTTTCTTCTCAAAGTCAGCTGTTCAAGCCTTCAAGGCATTCGCATGTCTCTCTTAATATTAAAAAAATATTAAAGGGTGAGACATAAAATGATCAATAATAAACTAGGAGTGGATAATTCGAGGGTATCCATTCAGAACCATAACAAAGTGCTATTGGCAATAATTTGCAAAAGGGGGTGGAGAAGCAATGATAAATACACATTTTGTGTCTTGTTAGTCCAGTTTCTTCCTACCACAACAATGCTACCATCGTCAACAATCACACAGCTCTTCAATCAAAGGGTACAGTATGAAATCATTCACTAATTAAGACTGAAACACTAATAATCTTAATTAGAAAAGGAAGTAACATATGTGGAATGCACCCGGTTACTGAAAACATCTTATCCAGCTGGAACTTCAAGGCTGTCCAACAAAAGCTTTGCCTTATGTTAAAAAAGCAAGGTCTTGTTACTTGTCATGAGAAAAGAAATATGAGGACAAGATTCAGAAATTCTCTCATGCATGTGTCACGGGCCGAGAGTTTCCTTGGCCTCGGAACGACCTGTGCGGCTAAGCCAGCCTTCCTTCTATAACTATTTTAGCGCACGATTCTAGCTTCTCTGTACGAGATTGTACCATGCCTAGCTTCGCTTGAGCATTTAGTCTATCGAGTGAGACAGTAGATCTCTTTAGGCTCAACAACTGATTTCGGCCTGCCCTGGCCTCGTCAGGAGAGCGGTATTAGCTCCTGACCAGTTTGTGCACGGGAGGCTAACTTTCAGAGCTTCTAAGTGATCTAATCCTTCTATCCTAGAACTCCTAGCACCAGCCGTCTTGATGCTACTTCCACGGACCAGTTGTGTTCGTCCCTTCTGCCTTCTCACTCTTCACTCAATAACCCTAAGCACCACTCACAAGTGTCACGAGTATGGGAGGATTCATGAATCGTGACATTCTCCCCACTCAAATTCGCAATGCCCTCGTTGCGATCTATTTTGTCGCTTCCTTGTGTCCATTAACCATTGATGCGTCACTTTTGGGATTTCACATCGAATGGTCATGCTCGCCCAACAAAACAGGTTTTGCTCCATTGTTAGCCTCTTTTGATCTCAGCTCCTTGGCCCTTCTTGGTAGGGGTGAGCGTGGTTCCGGGTAGAACCGGAAACCGGAACCGAACCGGAGGAGGGTCCAGTTCAATTCCCGGTTCTGAAGAGGCCGGTTCCGGTTCCCGATTCCTTTTTTTGGGAACCGGCGGTTCTCGGTTCCGGTTCCCATCGGAACCGGAATCGGCGATGGGAACTGGAACCGGAACCGGAACCGGTCCGGTTAGGGTTAAAAAACCCCAAATCAGTCAATTAGGTTAGGGCTATTCACTCAAATCTTCTTCCAAGTTCACGCGACACTTCTTTTTCTCTCTTCAAGTCTTCGCCCGTCCGTTCTCCACGTCTGCTTGACGCCACCACCGGTCGCCCTCGACGCCACCGCCGGTTGCCCTTGACGCCACTGCCGTTGATCTCTGCTCGAGGGTCGAGGCCACCTCCGCTCGCCCTCGACGGCACCGCGGCAGACCCTTAGCTCACCGTTTGCCCTCGATGGCACCACCGCAGCACCGCTGACCTCTGGCTCGCCGATCGCCCTCGTCGCCACCGTCACTCGCCCTCGACGCCACCGCTCGCTGACCCCTGCTCGAGGCCACCTCCTCTCGCCCTCGACGGAACTGCCACCGCTGACCTTTGGCTCACCGATCGCCCTCGACGCCACCGTTGCTCAGGACACCGGGCAGAAGGCAGCTCGAGGCGCTGACTTTGGAACAAGGTCTTGATGCCCAATCATTGACCACTTTCGACTTCTATTATTAGTTCTCGCAACTATTACATAGAGATGAAGACAGAAGATGCCTTGGGCGGAAGTCAGCTTATACGCAACTCCAGGAAGCAACCTCTGGCTTTTCACTTACGTCTTGATTTTTGAGTAGGTGGAGATTTGCCCGTCTAGCAACATTATGCACTCGTTACTTTACCGATTTCACGTTTGCACAGTGGAACACATGCCAAAGTGATTGTCTTTCATGCCTATGTAGTTAATTTGAAATGATGTATCTCGTTGACTCATGGTTTATTGGAAAAATTTATATATCAGGACTATTTTGCATGGGTTGGGTAATTTGCCGAGCCAATCTCTGTCTTGGGTGGTTTTTTTTTTTTTTGGGAGGGGGGGGGGTCGTTGGTGTCATAGAAGTTGGAGAGCGGATTGATTAAGCCTATTATAGTCCTTGTAGGACATCAGAGAAACAACTTAATTAGAATTAGACGGACATCTGAATTGATAGATTTCTTTTTCTCTTTGCAGGTTGGGTTGCTGAGGAAGAATCTCCTTTTGGAAAACTGATTGCTCATTTTCTGTTAACTGTTAGTGAAAATGAAGAAAGATCAATTGGCTTTAGAAGTCAAAGCTAGTTTCTTGTTTGTTTAGCCCTTAAAGATGAGGATATTTCGTTCCTCTTTGGAGCATAGGTTAAAGAAATCTAGGAACTCAAATAGTGTGATAGGACAAATGGCAAACTAATAACTATGTTTTGGGCAAAATTCAAGTTGATAGCCTATATTATGAAAGTCACACTATTCTCACTTGCATTTTCTGCGATGCCTATTTATCATCACTTGCATAAAAAGTTTTTGCAGGCTGAATGTTATAAATGAGTGCTGAAACACTTATGACAGAAGTGTTGAGCTCGCATTAGGATCAAACCACAAGTGGATGAAGTGTATTTATTTATTTTTTTTCCCTTCGAAAAACAGGGGTTGGCAAGTTGATGTCTGCTTATAATACAGTTGGATGATTTTAATTTGGCTGACGTCATTGTGAATTTGTGATGGCCAAGTAAGAACTATCTTGGTTTTTTGCCTAATGTTTTGATGTTTGTGCTTCAGGTTCA
Organism: Eucalyptus pauciflora; assembly: GCA_007663325.1. NCBI lineage: Eukaryota > Viridiplantae > Streptophyta > Magnoliopsida > Myrtales > Myrtaceae > Eucalyptus > Eucalyptus pauciflora. The sequence continues at coordinate 1,302,625 of VMYD01000366.1, read as the reverse complement.
CGTACTTGGCCTTGAATTCTCTTCCTTGCTATCCTAAAGCAGCAGATCTGTTAGTGACTTAGTCAGGGGCTTTCTCGACACTGTCGGTTCATCAAATTTCAACATCACTTGTAGATTTTAGCGAGACAGCTTTGCAATCTTTCTGGTTCAAAGGTAGGTGATGAAATGAACAGACTGAAATTGGTCTACTTTCCCATGGTTCATGCTGTATTATGTTTCTATACAGCATTGGTATGCTGTATTATATTGTATTAACATTGTTATCAACTAAATTAATTATATTCTGTTATTATTGTGTAGTGCAAAGTTAATGAATCAAGATAATACATCAATGGAGGTGGAGGGACATGAGGAGATGACTCCGATCACGGAATTAGAGTTTTCTAGCCATGAAAATGAAGAAGAGGCACCCCCTACCACGAGTGCCACAAGTAAGGCTGGTTCTCATCTTCCCCTTGATAAGAAATATACATCAGAATGCTGGAATCATTATACTAGAATTAATGATAAGGATGGAAAAACAAATCAAGTGAAGTGCATTCATTGTGGGACCATGCTTAAGTATCGTGTTGCTAACGGTACTTCTGCGATGAGGAAGCACTTGACCACACGTAGGAGGTTTCCCCGTAATGTAGATAAGAGACAGAGATTCTTTGCACCACGTAATGTAGACGTGGCTGGCAAGTCAAGAGGAGATTCTACTGCTGGTAGTATCTTATCGACATGGGCGTTTAATCAAGAACGTTGTAGGCGGATGCTTACTCAGTTTATCATCATTGATGAGCAACCTTTTTCCTTGGTTGAGCGTGTTGGATTTCGTGAATTTGTCGATGAGCTACAACCTCTCTTCAAACATATATCACGTTTCACAATGGCCAAATATTGCATGAAGTTGTATTTAGATGAAAAAACTTCTTTGAAGAATTTTTTTTCGACGGATTAATTCTAGGATCGCACTCACAACCGATATATGGACTTCCATTCAAAATCTGAATTATTTGTGTCTCACTGCTCATTTTATTGATGAAAATTTGAAGTTGCATAAAAGAATCATCAATTTTGTGGTGATGCATAGTCATAGGGGTAGGGAGATTGGGAGGATGGTAGAAAAATGCATTGAAGAGTGGGGAATTGAAAAGAAGGTATCCACAATCACTGTGGATAATGCTAGCTCGAATGATGTTGCAATTAACTATTTGAGGGATAAATTTTCCAAAGAAAAGTCGTTGATATTGGATGGTAGTGTTTTACACATGAGATGCACAGCTCATATATTGAATTTGATTGTGAGAGATGGCTTGACTACGGTACGTGACTCCATTGCACGTATCCGGAATGTGGTTAGATATGTAAAGAGTTCTCCCGCAAGAGCCAATGCATTTCAGTCTTGCATTAAGAGTGAAAAGATCACTTATAAGGGTTCGGTAGTTCTTGATGTTGCCACTAGATGGAATTCCACTTATCTCATGTTAGACACAGCCATAAAGTTCAGAAAAGCTTTCCAAAGAATGGAAGACGACAGTATATCTTTTGCAAGTGAGCTGAATCATGAAACTCCTATTGATGATGATTGGGAAAATGCTATTATTCTTTCAGGTTTTCTAAAAGTATTCTATGATGCCACCAATCGGATGTCGGGGAGTTCATATGTTACTTCAAATGATTATTTTGAAGGAATAGCTCTTTTGTATAGATATTTGAAAGATGCGGTCAATGCTTCGGATCCTCGGCTTCAAGATATGGGTGTGAAAATGAAAGAAAAATTTGATAAATATTATAGAAGCTTGGATAAAGTGAATATGATGGTGTTGATTGCGGTTGTGTTAGATCCTAGAGCCAAGTTGAATTATGTGAATTTCTTGTATGGACAAATTTATGATGATGAATTGAAAGTTAAAGAGATTCATTACAAGGTGAAGGATGCATTAGAGCGTTTGTATGAATTTTATGAGCAATCTTATTCTTCTCTTATTTCAAGTGATCAAAATTTTGGTGGCCATAGTTCGGGTGCAAGTGGTAGTGCTTCCAATGTCGATTCGGGTGGTAGTGAAAAAATAAAGAAGTATGACGCCCAAGCTTGGAAGAAAATATTTTTATACTCGAATCAACAGGGTGTGATGACAACAAGTCCGAGCTTGATGAGTATCTTCAAGAAAAAAATGAAATGGATCTTGATCTTGATCTTTTGATGTGGTGGAAGACTAATGGCTCAAAATATAAGATCCTTTCTTTGATGGCTCGAGATATTTTGTCCATTCCCGTATCTACCGTTGCTTCCGAGTCAACTTTTAGTACATCCGGTCGTGTGCTTGATGGCTTTCGAAGTTCTCTAACTCCTAAAGTAGTGGAAGCTTTTATTTGCACTCAAGATTGGTTGAGAGCAGTTCGTGTACCGATTGATGTTGAGGAGTGCATCGAGAATGCAGAAAAATTTGAGTTGGGTAAGTGACATTGATTATATCTTTATATATTGTAATTCTTTTTGTATATCTATAAGTGAATATTTTATCTAATCTCTCTTCTTCTGTTTTTTTTAGATATGGATGTTGTTAATGCAGAGATTATGGCTGGTAAATAGAGTTTATCAGCAATAGCTTTACTCAAGTTGAAGGCCGCGTTCTACCGGCTCTTAAGGTGCCACTGCTAGTTTCCTTTTTGCATTTTGTTTGCTGGATTAAAAAAAAAAGAAAAAGAAATTATGTTTGTTTGCAATGGATTGTTAGACAATCATCTGCAATAACACAAACTTCTGTGGCTTCCTTCCTAGCTAAAAGTGGGCAATGGAGAGGATTTCTTCCCCCGCAATGGATGGTGGAGCTTTCAGAATAAGGTTATTTGAATTATCTGCCACCAATTATTATGTTCAATAAGTCTGTTTATGCTATCTTTTCACTCTTCTGCAGAAATTTGTTGACTGATAGACACCTTTTTCATCCCTTGTTTGCCCTGTTAATTGTGTTTCTTATATCTTGTCTGGTGTCAATTATAATGCAACATCTTCTGATAAGCTAATGAATAGTCCGTGACCATCATGCAGCTCACCGAACAACCTTTTGACGTGTTTGAGGAAAGCCCCCAATTCAGAAGAGCCCCTCCTGCTGTCAGAGTGGATAAAATGTTTGAGGAGATACAGGCTAAACTACCTGGGGCACCGCTCTTCCTTCTTTGTTTGATTCCTGAGAGAAAGAATTGCGAAACCTATGGTATAGTCCACTGCATTTGTTTGTTTGTATTGTTAAATTCTTGGTTACATATCTATGATTACTTGTCTTCATTCAATAATTTAGGTCCATGGAAGAAGAAAAATCTTTCTGACTATGGAATCATTACCCAGTGTCTTTGTCCCATGAGGATTAATGACCAATACCTTACCAATGTTCTCCTCAAGATTAATGCAAAGGTCAACAATTCTAATGAGTAATTCTTTTAGATCCTTTTTGTGTTGTGAGTTAACCAATTGATGATGATTTAACTTGTAGTGGTCCATTGCTCGATGATTATCAAACCATACATTTATACCCATAGTTTCTTCCTGCAGCTTGGTGGCTTGAACTCTTTGTTGATGGTGGAGCGTTCTTCTATTCCTGTGGTTTCCAAGGTTCCCACCATGATCCTTGGAATGGATGTGTCTCATGGCTCTCCTGAGCATTCTGACTACCCACTAAAGTGTTATCGACTACTAAACCCAGTTGTTCCTATGCGACTGATGATCCAGTAAAGAGGAAATATTGGCCATTGAAGCATAAAATATCCACGAGACTGAGACTAGTTTGTCATCTAATAATATGGCTAATATAGAATGATGCAATGCAGTCGTTGCACCTATGCATCATGCTTAAGTATTTTGAACCTAGATGACTTATGACTTAAGCATGATACTAATTTCACTGTGTTGACATGCATTAACTTCCCCCCTTTGATGGTTGGTCTAGGTTAGGTCCTCTTTATCCATTCTATGTGCTTGTGATGGTCTGATGCAATACGAGCCTGTGTATCTATTGTCAATGTTGTCATTGCTCAGGTCCTAGAACTAGAAATGCTAGAGTGCAGTATCCATTCACTCCATGATATCTCTTTTTCTGCATTAAAAACAAAAGTGACTTTGCCTGGGGCTCTTGTCAAGGTCAATTGCATGGTTCCTCGAGTTTAATATATTTGGAGCTCTTCTTTGTCTCAGTAAAATCCGATTCATTAGTTAACCTATCTCTACTGCTAGAAAATAAGATATTTTCATTGGAAGATTTGAATTTTCTTGTGCATTTGTGTTTTTGCTAATAACACCTACTTTGTCTTTATTGTACATTCATTATAAGGATATGACCTCTTTAATCTATCAACTTTATTTGATGAGAGAAGTTAATGCTTGCTTAATGCGGATACTGTTTAAAATATGTATTGACTCATGGTTGTTCTTGTTGCCCAGACATTCTTCATTGCTGCACTATTGGCCATGCAATACAAAAAGGGACTGGTAATCTCTCCCTCCCTCCCTCCCTCCCTCTCTCTCTCTCTCTCTCTCTCTCTCTGGCACACACTAGTGGTGTCAGAACTTGATTTGGCATGAATAATTTATCTAATACTCTCTGGCACACACTAGTGGTGTCAGAACTTGATTTGGCATGAATAATTTATCTAATATTGTTATCGACCTATAGATTTGACCTGAAAATATCTCCTTATGAAGGAAATATCATCTAAGGTTCACCAATCATTTACACCTGTCAAAATTTTGTTTTTTCTGCTCGATAATACTAGAGAATTTACTCTTCATGTGAACTAATATCAGATGCTTCAATAGGATTCTGCCCATGATGGGCGACAAATTGTAGCACTACCTTCTTTACTAATTTTAGTGCTGGGATGGACAGTCTTTAGTAGAATGTCTAAAAACTCTTATGTTCTGATGCTCTTTAAAATATATGAACAGGTTCTTTTAGGATCAATGGGTGCTCTTTCATTAATGACAATCCTGTCTGTTGTGATTGGAAAGATATTTCAGTCAGTACCTGCTCACTTGTACGTCGAAGCTGAAGAGCTTCTAAAAGAAAAGGTTATTTTTTAATTAGATGCTTGCTTCCTTGTGATCCTTCACTGGATATACATTTTCTCACTTGGCTATTTGCTGATCTATTTCTCAGCATGCTATCTTATAGGTTTTGGCATTTAAGAAAGTTTGTGGTACCTGATTTGATTCAATATGTTTATTAGGTCTCCAAACGGCTTTCGAATCCTCTTGAGATTGTCTGGAAGTCCTTCAGCATCGTATTCTTTGCTGTAAGCATCTTTCGTTCTTCTACTGGTCCAATATTTCGTCCAAAGTAGAAGATGCGGATTGTTTTTCCCTCACTGCATTCAATGAAATTGTTAAATTTGCCACCAGAAAATTTTACATTGCCATTGAAGAACCTGTCTTGGCTTGTTTTGGTGTTCTATAGCATTTGGTCGTTGACTGCCTAATGAAATATGTATTTACTATGTTCTTTATCAATATTGTGTACACATACTGTGGAGATGGAGATCCTTTTTCCTCTTTTTAGTACTTGTAATATTAATGTTGGTACTTTGAATGGTCATTCCTGTGATCGAAGTGGAAAGCTGGTTCTCAATATGTTTATCATTTTGAAGCTGTATCGGTAAGCCATGATGTTTAATTATCTGTGTCTCAGGTGATACGTAGGCACTATAATCCAGCAAATGAAGTGATCCTTCAAGACTTAGCACTTCCTGGGTTGGCTGAACTTAAAGGTCGCTGGCATGGCTCTCTTGATGCAAGTGGTGGAGGGAATGGGGATACAATGGTAGATACTTTCCTTTAAAGAATTATTACTATAGCCAAAAACACTGAGATCTCTGAAGCACAAGATCAAACACTAGCTTTGAAATAGGGAGCCCGTTGTGCTTGTATGACCGGGAAAAATTGAATTCATTTAGCAGGGGACAAAAGTCTATGCTTAGATGAAGTAATTTGCCTTTTCCCTGTTTGGAAATAGGTTTTTTGCCTGTCAATTTCTCTTAGTTACAATCTTAGCTACTGTCATAACTAAATCTCAATACCACTAAGTTTTACATTCTTTCTTGCTTTTTCCCTTTCTATCTTCCAGCATAAGACATGGTCCATGTGATACCGTGATGACAAAATTTCTGGACGTATGTACAAATTCTTTGATATGTGTATATGGGACAATGAAAAGTTACAATGTCTCTTTGCTTTAATTTCAGAAACATTTTTGATGGCATATTGCTTAGTTATCCTCTTTCCAAGTTTGCAATTTCTTGGCTCATCTTGCTCAAGACAATTATTTGTACCGCATGAATCCTACAGGCAGATTTTGACTTCCAAGGAGAGGACTAGGAATGGGGGACCTATTGGAACTTGTTGTAATCGGAACCGACCCCGGAACCTATGACAGGGTAGGTTCCACGTTCTCGGTTCTGACAGGTAGGTTCCAGGTTCCAAAAAACGAGGAACCTATACCTGAGGGTAGGTTCCAGGTTCCAAGTGGAACCTGTAAGGAACCGGGAACCGCACACTCCTACTTCTCGGTCACCTGTCCTTTCTTTGGCAAGTGTGGCATTTTCCGCCAACCGCATCTTTTGGCAGCACCATTTTTGCCTACTAAGTATCTTGACCATAGCAAACCAAATGGAGGTTCTTTCCTTGTTGAAAACGTGGCGGTAGATCTCTTCTTCGATTCACCGATCAATCCAGGAACGTTATCCCTATTTAGCGAGGATTCGGTTCTTCTCCAACTCCCTATCAGCTTAGCGAGGAACCGACTCGTCCTAACACCCATTGCCATCCTAAGAGCAGAGAGTCATGCTTCATTTGAGCATCTTTTGCCCTAGCGATTCACTTTTCGCTCACTAGGACCTGTACCACTAGTACTTATCAGTTCGACCCGCATTGGAGTGAGAAGTTCGATTCTCTGACTCACCCACTTACTAGAGGGATTCCAACTCTAATACCATTTGTCACGGGTCGAGAGTTTCCTTGGCCTCGAAATGACCCGTGCAGCGCCTGGCGAGCGGAATTCGCCAGGCCAGCTTCTTTCTATAGCTGTTCCAATGAACAATATTGTGAATAGCTTCTCTGTACGAGATCGTACCACGCCTAGTTTCGCTCGGGTGTCTAGTCCATCGAGTGAGACAGCAGATCTCTTTAGGCTCAACAACTGGTTTCGGCTTGCCTTGGCCTCGTCAGGAGAGTGGCATTAGCTCCTGACCAGAAGGCCAACCCCGCCTTCAGAGCTCCTAAGTGATCTAATCCTTCTATCCTAGAACTTTTAGCATCAACTGTCCTGACGCTACTCTCACGGACCAGTTGTGTTTGTTTCTTCTGCCTCCTCACTCTTCACTCGATAACTCCAAGCACCACTCACAAGTGTTACGAGTACGAGAGGATTCACGGACCGTGACACATGCATTCATTCAAGACCTTCAAAAGTTTCCAGGAGTTTTGGCTTCTAGGTCATTCTCCTTCATAAACGCAGTGGCACGGAAGGATAAAAAAGAATCCTAGATTGTTGCCAAGGCCTCAGAAATCATAATAGAAAATTAGCTTCTTGTGCTTATGCAAACTCGTGATTATCGTGATTTTTTCTTTTTCATATCCACAGTCCATGGGGCGAAACAATATCACTGCCTAACCAGCCATCATCCATGGGCACAACCGATGTTCATATTACTCTCACGCTGTGACATCCTGATTTTCCAATTCTGGTTTCAATTTAATAAGTCGGGCATTTCATCTTCGTGCCTATAGCTCTCTTCTCTGAGTTGGCCACTCACGAGATAACTAGTCTATCAGGTGAAGCCGTTAAGGAATCTAAACGCAATAGACTTGAGAATTCGACCAGGAACCGACTGCTCGACCGTGCTAATCTGCAAGGGTCATTACGGCACAGATCGATTAGAGACCGGAGATAGGTTGATTCAACAGAACCATGTAATTCAGTGTGGGTGATTCCACCTAATTGCACAATTCTTGTTGATCGGCACTAGACCGATTTCTCTGTCGTTTTGGTACCCTGTGTTCGTATTTGAAACCTTGAGATTTCTACGACAACCGAGAGTTGCTAATGTGTCGAAGATGCACTTTGTGGCTTGAAAATAATCAACCACAGGTCAATTGCACTGAAAATTCCTAAAAGCTACCCGGTAGATTAGGACGCGCTCATATCGCGCCAGATTGAAATTAACCGAGAAATTGAACTCGATTACAGAAATTGGAAGTTCTGTTATGTCACAAATCATTTTAGGAACGTCGGCTCATCTTCCGAAGATTTGTCTACAAACCGAGTTTTTCGGCGAAAAATCAAGAATTGTTAGAATTGGATCGGGAAAGTTGGAAGACCGTTCTTGAGCATACTTTTGGCATCCAAGATGGATTCATGGGCATGGAAAAATGTGGATTCAAGTGTGGACACATGGCTGAATTTTTGAGACTTCAATTGAATTGAATTGAAGAGATTGGTTGAGGAATTGAATGAAATTGATTGAATTTGATGTACAAATGTACCAAATTCGTATGCCATGGGGTGCATGACATTTTGGACCATTTGGCAAGCTTCTTGAGGAAGCTAAGGTGAGGAAAATGGCTGAGGGTGAGGGCCAAGGCTGGTGGGGGCAAGAGAGAGGAGAGCGAGACAAGTGTTGAGCCTAGGGAGCTCTTGGGGTCCCCTCTCTTCAGCTGAGCCTTCTTCCTCCTTGAAGCATGGCTTTCTCCATTATTGAAGAAGCTTGAGAGCTCAGAAAAACCAGAGGAAACCAGCTGAGCCAGCTCCACCGTCGCACACCCACCGGACCAGCCAAGCCCGTCGTTTTTCTCCTCTGTTTTCCCCGCGTTCCAGTTTCTGCTCCAGCCGACCTTTCGCCAAAGATCCGAGTAAAAAGTTATCTTCCCGGACGAATCAACCAACGCTTCACCCACCATTACGAAGAGCACATCCAAACCGTTCAGTAGGACTTGACGGTATCCCGAAAGGAGCCCTGTAACCTCCCGAAATTGGGCACGAAGGAACGGCCCGCCGGACCGCCTGGTTCCGCCCTGCTCCGCCTGTTTCGCGTTTTCTTGCTGTTTCGCCCCTTTCCGACCCTTTCTTTGCCCATCCCAACCTCCAATAAGATTTCCTTGACCCCCGGGAGCCGCCAGTTGTTAACCACCCGCTCGCCGGAGCTCCGATCGGCCCGTTTCCTCGCTGTTTCAGCCACCGGTTCAGCCTCTGCAGTCCAAGAACAGAAGCAGAAAACCAGCAAGGGTTTTCAGTCGTCGTGGCCCGTTTTCAAGCCCTTCCCGGCCTCCGTTGGTGTCGCCGCTTTGAGGTTTATCGACCGCCTTGGCGTCGTGGTCGTCGTGAACTCACCGGCGCGCAAAACCGGTGAGTTTATCCTCTAATCCTCGCTTAGTAAGTTAATCATGCTTAAGGGATGTTTAGATTAGTCTAATTAGGTTTAGGTGGTTAGATTAGATTATTTTAATGTAAATTAGATTAGTTGTATGATTAGTTTAATGTATGTTTAATTAGGGCTAATTGTATGATTAAATTAGTGTAATCTTGTTTAAGCCCTAATTAATTATTTTTAATTAATTAATTATTTCGAATTTATAAATATTATTTTATTAAATTATATTATTATAATATAATATTTAATTATTTAATTTTCGGAATTAAATTTAATTATTTAATAATTTTGAAAATTTTGCCGAGATGGCCGGTCGTTAGAATTTCGTGCTGATCGCAGCAGTGTGGTCAGTTTGTGCCAATTGTATGTTTAAATTGAGAAATTGAGTGATTGATGATTTTGGTTAATAATTCCAAAAGTGTGGAATTGAGTGATATTGATGAAGTTGTGGTATTTAACTTGAAAATACCCGGTGTTAGCTTTTAGCACCGTAATTGCTTTGTATGGCTAGTTTGAATCGTTGGTTGTTATTGGATTGAATATCCAGTTCTATGGTTTATTATTGAATGATCAGCTTTGGCGAGCATTTGTTTATATATATGTATCAGCTTGGGCGAGCAATTATTATATACATATATATACAGCTTTGGAGAGCTATTATATCAGTTACAGCTTGTGCGAGCTATTATATTATCTATCAGCTACAGCTTCTGGTGAGCTATATATATATATAGCTTGTGCGAGCTATTATACTATCTATCAGCTACAGCTTCTGGTGAGCTATATATATATATAGCTTGTGCGAGCTATTATACTATCTATCAGCTACAGCTTCTGGTGAGCTATTATATATATATTGCAGCTTTTGGCGAGCTATTATATTATCTATATCAGTTACAGCTTCTGGTGAGCTATTATCTATATATTGCAGCTTTTGGCGAGCTATTTTATTATATATCAGTTACAGCTTCTGGTGAGCTATTATCTATATATTGCAGCTTTTGGCGAGCTATTATATTATATATCAGTTACAGCTTCTGGTGAGCTATTATCTATATATACAGCTTGTGCGAGCTATTATATTATCTATCAGTTACAGCTTTGGTGAGCTATCTATCTATATAGCTTGTGCGAGCTACCGTCTATATGTTACAGCTTTGGAGAGCATATGTCGTATTAACGACTGGTTTGATAGACGGTATGGGATGATAGATAATATTGGTTGATAGATAGTATGGATTGGAATAGAAGATAGATAGTTTGATTAAATTGAATCGCTGGATCAATTGTTTGATTGAGAATTGAATTGTACTAATGTGCAGGAAGGGATTGAGGCGAGGTAAGTCCTCTATCCTATTTGTGTGGCTAGAGTGCCCTGAGGCTTATTTTCTTCCTAATCGAGTTTTAGGGGGTAGGACTCGCTGAGACATTGTCTCATCCCAGTTTGGGGAAAATATTTCAGGTCCCTAGATGGCGGTCGTGGAGGACTCGAAGCCATGGACATTTGTGGAGGTAGAGATCGAAGAATCGGCGAACGTGTCTGACTAGTGGTCATAGGACAGTTCCCTTTTTGTTAAGCCTGTCTATTTTGTAGACAATCCAGTGTTGTATGTAAACCTATGTGTTTATAAGAAGGCTTGTTTGGTTGTGATTGATTGCCTGCTTTTCTATCCCAGGTTAAATGTTGTCAGGGGATTTATTTCGCTTCCGCATGTGCAATAAAAATGAATGGGTCGGCGACGTGTCCTGGGAAGTCGCATAATTTCTATCGACCGTAGAGGGATGTGCGCGCGCTCGGAGGATCGGGGCGTGACACACGCTCCATGTGAATTTGGTTTTCACTTCTCCATAGTTGCTGAAATTATCAAGTGGTAAAAGAACTCGACTATCAACTGGTGGCTTCTTCAATTCTCACAGCATCTTCTTCATTCCTCTATGATTTTGCCTCTTCAAGCGCCTCGTAGAACTTGGCGACAGAGTCCTATCCCAATTATTGGAGAATTGTCCTGAGAAAACTATCACACGCTGCACGATGTACATACTCCAGATCCACATTTGCTAGGCACCTCAAAAGCACTCAGAGTCCCCCCCTCTCTAGACCACCTAACTTTTTTCAATAAATTGCCACCTACTCAAAGAAAGAAAGAAAGAAAAGCTACCTTCCATGGATTTGTTACTGATTTAGCAGCTTGTAACATTGATTAGCGATGAATTCACTACCAAGCATCCACAAACAAAAGTTATGAAGAAACACTAATTTAACGCCTCTCGAACAAATTCCACAACACGTTGTTCAAAGTTCCCACGCAATTGTAGCACCAAGGAATTGAATTCAAAGTCCAGGTCAAATATTACATAATACAATTGGGATGTGCCAGGTGTTACCTAATCTTCAGCAAGCTGCATGGAACCCAGAACCTCAGCTACACATCCTTCAAGTCATCAGTTTCCATGGCTTCGGTCGGCGGTGGTAGTCCGTCGCCTCTTCTCTAGTCTCCGCCACCATCGGTTCGCTAGGGACTCTGTTTCAGGGAGACAAACTTCATCTCTTCGTCGCCTCCGTCGTTGGTAGGTGGCGATCTTACAGCCGTCAGAGCTCGGTGTTGTTGGATGGGAGACAAGCTGTCGCGATGCTGAAAGTGGCGTTGCTGGACAATCATGCAAGTCGTTCTGTATATCTGTTTTGATGGTTCCGTGCATAAGTGGACCATTGGCTTTTAAATACGTTGATTTATGACTAAACTCGCGGAGTAAAGCTGGATCCATAAGATCTTTAACCACAGCTTTTAAATCTTCCTCTAGTTGCTTGCATAATATTCGGAATCCACACTTTTTTGCGACTCCACCTGATACTTTAACACTAAATTGTACATGACTCTCATAAATTTGAACAAAATTGACTGCTCCCAGCAACGGCTCAAATGGTGTGAATGATACAGCCAAGCTATGATTTGCAACGGGAGTCCATCCATACTTTTTCAGCATTCGGCCATTAACTTCTAATTCCACGTCGTATGATTGTGACCCATGATCCTGTTCGTCAGCACTATGAACAACACAGAGAATGAATCCAAGAAACTTGCGACACAAGTCCTTAGAAGCCCTAAAAGATACAAAACCTTTTTCAATAGGGAGGACCCACGCTGGTAACTCTTCTCCAGGATAAGCATCATAGAGACCCTGTTATAAGATAAACTGTTAGAAAGTACCCGAAGAATTCAATTTTGAGCTTAGTAACTAATCCTAGCGAATTCCACTTCTAACTAGAGCTCTATAAATGAGTGGAGATACATTGATCCTTGCTTATAATAATATACAAGTCTCATGTGATAGAAATGATTCTTATAAAAGAACGAAAGCCACCTCCATCATATGCATGTACGTGTAGAACCACTTTAGATATATTTGCTTTTCTTAAGCTTTCTATCTATCGTTTTCTGCTGTTGCAATATACAAGCACACACTGAATCCAGTATACACTCCATATTATTATGTGTGTGTGTGTGTGTTTGAGAGAGAGAGAGAGAGAGAATCTTACTCGGCGAAGCGGGTATTGCAAAACCATCTCGACAAACTCTCCACCGTCAAAACCATAGGGATGGACAATCGTATAGGGATAGGGATACGGGGGTGGAATATGGGTCGGTATACCCAAGAATTCCAAATGTTTGCGCTTAAAGATGGATGTTGGAACGCTAGTTATTCTGGTCTCCCCCAGCATTAAAGAACTCAATTTGGGACAACAAGAATGATTCTCGAGAAACTCCAATTCAGTCAGACTACTTCCACCAAGGTCTAAAGATTTTAAACTTGAAAGTCCGATCTTCATAGATGGATCAACAAAATCATCGTACTTTGGAAACCCAATGAAGGATATGCAACCCTGAAGACATAGCTCTTCAATGTTATGTAACTTGTACATACTAGACGGAAGACTTACCAGATTCTTGCAAACAGATAAGTTCAATTTCTCCAAAGAAACAAGATTTTCTATTGATGATGGAAGTTCTTTAATAGCAGTCCCTTCTAACGAAAGAAGTGTTAGGCTTTCAAGTTTATGTGGAATATCAGGGAACCTTTCCAAATTTTTAGAATTTGTAAGATGAAGACACCGAAGTCTTTTTGTCCTGAGCACATTCAGAAAAACACCAAGTCGAGAGCACCCATCTAAAGTCAACACCTGTAACTTCTCAAGATATGCAATTGACTCATGGGCTTCTACCATGTTTTCACAATAAGAGAGAACCAATTCCTCGAGATGTGGAGTACATGAAAGGTCAGGGATACGAATTAGGGACTTGCAATAACTGAAATTAATGTACTTCAATTGTTGGAAGTCCTGCAAATATGGCGGAACAAACATCTCAGTCAAAGTTACTATGAACTAATTTGCTGAGAATTGCGCATTGTATTGAGAAATAAGTAAATACTTAGAAACTTTACTAAAAATTATAAATCTACACATATATGTGGTAAGAGAATGAATTTAGCAATGACAAATAAAAAAGTTAATGGATATTGGTCAGAAGTGGGCCACGTGGTAAAAGTATGCCGTGTGGCAATCAGAAAAATAAAATGAAACGCCACGTGGCAACCATGTGAAGGCAGGCCACTAACAAGTTTAAGCCACATGTTATGCCATGTGCCAATTGTAGAAGTACATTGAATGTCATGTGGCGAGCACCAAAATGAACATTCTTTCTATTCTGGTTTAGACTATAATTAAAAGCTTTATGTCAAAAATATATATTCTATCACAATGAATTTTTCCCAAAAATTAAGAAACTTTTTTTAAGCCATTTAAACACAATGAAACCAACTTTTTAAAACATTTTGAAGAAAAAAGGTTCACATATTCAACTCAAAACCTAGCTTTGACTTTCAATTAAGAAACTAGCGGTATACCGCGTGGATCTTGTATATCAAGTTATTTCTAAATGCACACGCATTACAGGCAAAGTTTCTAATAATTATTTAATTTCGTCTACTTAGAAATGCTGCTCTTCACAAACTGATTTAAGCATTTAAGAATGCCTTGTTTTACAGCGTAATGCATTCAAACCTTGAAAATTCTTTTTCTTCGGCATTTTATAAATTTCTTTGTATTGTGTATTAGTTTCTAATAAAGCTGTTTCACTTAATTTTTAAATGCCAATTTTGCTGCACGTAAACATATTTCCTCCTTGAGTAATTAGGGTCATTTTGAAAGGGGGAAAAAAAAGAAGAGAAGTGGCTTCAAAAACTAGGGAACACCACATCGTTTCGTGTTCTAGTACATGTAATACACATATACACATACAAATGAAGTAGACAATGAAAAGGTCTATGTAGGTAAATGCTCACCTTAAATTGTTTAAGCACTACTATGATACTGGCATTGCTCATATCAATTCCCACTAATTTCTTTGAACTAGAGGAGAATTCTGTAATCTGATGAGCACATCCAGGCCATTCAAACCATCTAAGCTCCTTAGGAAGACATAAAGGACCTTGGAAAGAATCCTGCAGGTTGTGCAAGATGAGCAATCTCAACCTTCTCATTTTTGTAAAAGCATCAGGATGGATACACATCTCTGTCCACTTAGGTAGCCTCAACACTATGGCTTCTACAGCACAATCTTCCTGCATATACAAGATTACTTAGGTTATACATATTATTAGTAATTAAAGTCAAAGAAAAGGAGCACAACTTTG
The DNA here is from genome assembly GCA_007663325.1 of Eucalyptus pauciflora. Classification (NCBI taxonomy): domain Eukaryota; kingdom Viridiplantae; phylum Streptophyta; class Magnoliopsida; order Myrtales; family Myrtaceae; genus Eucalyptus; species Eucalyptus pauciflora. Next base: position 1,287,529 of record VMYD01000366.1, on the reverse strand, counting down.
ATCATAATTGTAATTCTTACCTTGTCACGAGACAAAACCTCGTCAACATCATCATACAACCATAGTCTGCTGCATCTTCCTGGATCACCGCGACATTCTTGGTTCACAATATCCTTACCCATGAATTGAATTAAGTCATGCATTTCTAGGATGTCGGACTCAATTCTTATCAAGGACCTCTTAACAAGAATTTCAAATCCTGCAGTTGTCTCAAGATCGCAACTTTCGAGAACTTTTTTTGTATACTCCCTTTTCCACCCCCTAAAGAAGCAGGCAATGTGGAGAAATATTTCTTTCTCATTTTCATCTAGTCCCTCATAACTAATTTTGAGCACGTTATTAATGTTTTTGTTAGGACTCCTAGAAAATTTCATTAGTGTACTTTCCCATACATCTTCTGTTTCACCACATAATAAAGAACCCAACACCTCAAGTGCTAAAGGGAGACCTTTAGCATAATTCAGAGCCCCATTTACTAGATCTATTCTGATTTGGTGCGTCTGAGAAGCATGCTTACTAAGCAGCTCACAAGCTTGACTGTCATCTAGTGCTTCAACTTCATACACATGATCTTGATATATCCCCTGATAAGTTAGCAAATGTTTGTCTCTTGTAGTAATAATGATCCTACTCCCATTACCAAACCACTTGCCTTATCCTGCTAAAGCATTTAACTGGCGCAGGTCATCCACATCATCAAGGATTAGGAGAACTTTCTTGTGACCAAGTCTGCGTTGTATTATATTAATACCTTTATCAACAGTGGACACTTCTAATCTTTGCTGCAGTAATAATGTATCTTTTAATAATATTTCTTGCAAAGTCACTAGATCCTTGCAACCTTTTGATGTTTCTCGAACATTTGCTAGAAAACATGAACCCTCAAATTGTCTAAAAGTAGAATTATATAGGGCTTTCACCAAGGTTGTCTTCCCTATACCTCCTTGTCCCCATAATCCCACCATGACAACATCATCATTAGATTCAAGGTTTAACATTGATTTTAGCATAACCACTCGAGATTCTATCCCAACCGGGTGCTTAGCAACATGCAAAGGCATTCGGTCAAGATGATTGGAGATCCATTTCACAATATCTTGTATATGCTTCAACTCATCTCTGACAAGAACAGAAAAATTTTAGCAATTTCAATCAGCAATTACAAGCAATCATTGGCCAACAATAACAAAGTAGCGTCACATTTTTAGATAATTACAGCCAAAACAAAATGTATTCCCCACTTAGTTGAATTAGAAATCCGAGATAACAAGCTTAGGATTCAACATTTAGTCAACCGATTCATGTATCTATCTACATAAGTGATTCATGTTCTTGATTCACTTACTTTTCTTTTTGACTATTAACCACAAGGAGCTATTTAGGACGAACTTTGAACGGCAATTAAGATTTCGATCTGAAAATTATTAAAAATCCCTGAAGCACGATGTCTTTGCCTTACACAGTCTGTTTAGACTAATTATCCTGTATCAAGCATTGCTAACTGCTTTATTCCTTCCGAAGAAGAAATGGGGCAAGTGCAATAACACTACTTAAACATTTTGTCCATTGGTTGATTAAATTTTAATGTTTTCTCTTTTTCAATTGAGTCTGTAAATTTTTCAGCTGATAAAGTCCTAATGTCTAATTGCTATTACTGGAAAGAGCCACATGTCCATTCTATGGTTTTTCCAATTTTTTTTTTTTTTTTGGTCGAGTCTATTTCATGGTTAGCCGTGTGTGAGTAACGAGTTCAACACTAGGTTGCCAAAATTGAAAATATGTTGAACTCAATTGACCCAAATGAAATGCAAACAACTCAAATAGCCCACAAATAAAACGTTTAGAGCTTTTATTATACTTTGAGGAGGGCAACAAGGATCCAAAAGAAAGAGCCATAGACCTTACGAATGAAACGGGGCTTAGCAACAACCAAAATTAGAATAATATTGTTTCATGTACGAAATTACTAACTTTAACTTAAGCAACCTAAGAATTTTTAGGATTTATAAGATGAAGCATCCATGCAGATACTTACAAAGTTACAATCATGTGTGCGTTGATTAACTAATTAATTTATTTTTGTGAAAACAATCTTTGTACTTACTTGTAAAGATTAGTGTCTTACACAAAATATGGACTCCACTCTACTTACCCATCATTCAAAAGCCAACCGGACAAGTAACCAGCATTGGAAAGAGCTTTCTCCCATCTCTTCACTTTCTCCGAATCCTTCCCGAACTTGGACTTGTGCTTATCCAGAGCTCTTTGATAACTCATTCTTCCCTTTCTCACTTCTCTTGGTTCCACTTTATAAAACACTGGCAGAACGGTGAGGTTCCTTTGCTCCTTGCACTCCATAATCTTCGCCACCTCTTCCAAGCACCACTTTGAGGAAGCGTAGTCCTCGGAGAAAACTATGATTGCAATGTGCGATTCTTCGATGGCCTCCATAAGTATCGGTGATATCTAGTCACCCTTTTTCAGTTCTTCGCTATCCCGAAAAGTGTGTATTCCATTCTGGATTAAAGCTTGGTAAAGATGGCCGATAAAGTTGTGACGTAGTTCTACCCCTTTGAAACTTAAGAAGACGTCGTAAATCTTTTCGGGTTTCAATGAAGAAGCCATTGGATGATGGAATTTAACAATCGTCAACAATTGTGGGCTAAATATTTGAAGTTGTGTTTTCTAGTGGTAATCAGGTCCAGGATGAGTAGGTTCCAAACATGGACCCTGTACGCGATCTTGTTATAACCGATTCTTCTTTTTTGGACTTTGTACCAAACCCTGCTTGTACTAGACCATATTTTGGAACCATCCTGTTTAGTCCGGTTACAGGGTCAACCCTATTTTTACTGGAACTTGTTTTACAACCGCCCGATATCTTATACGGTTTCGAATTTTACATTAATATGCGAGAAGACAACGTAATCCTCCTAATTTGTATTGAAACATTAAGCGCCAAATAATGTGGTTCTGCGACCGTATAATCAGCAACATGGAAATCAACACCCCATTAGTTCACATGTCCTCTGGAGCATGTAGTTGTAATAATGTCCAAATGCTCTATTTGTGCTGACCAATAGAGCAAGCCAATCCCAGAGTCCAACAAAATTATGGAAGATCGGACCAAGTTTTTATTCTTCAAGGGTGCAAGCTGTCCAGAGACCTTGAATCGAACCTACCAACTTCGGCAAACCAGCCCCAGATAAGCGCAACTAAGACCTGCGAGGAAATCATAAGAATCTTCGCATCAGCTTTGGAGAAATTGATGATGGACATAAACCGTAAGGAATCAACTGAAGGTCATCAAAGTTGCTTTCCCAGGATATCCCTAACATACCTACTCCAAAAGCTGTATATAAAGATACATATGATGATTAGATAATGTCTCTGATTTATATATCATCATCAACCCGGTGCTTGCGTGATGGAGGATATAGGTTTTCTTTTTGGTCGAATGGAGGAGATGGGTTAAGCATGAAGTGTTTCCACTGCTTTGCATGTGAAACATGCATGGGCTTGAATATGCACACATAGCTAAAACACAAAGTGTAGTTTCCTTAAGACTACAAGGATGACTCTCTCTCTCTCTCTCTCTCTCTCTCTCTCTCTCTCTCTCAACAGAACAATCTTATAATTTAGGTCAACCGCAAAGCCCAGATCAGCCAATCCTTCGGAACCGAACCTCCGACCCTCCCAAAAAGGCAAAGGGAAAAGGGGTTCACCAAAAAAATTCAATTTCGGACTCACCTCGCTCTGGAATAGCTGTGTCGAAGTCGGCGAACTGCAAAAGAGAGGCGATGGCGGCGAGTCTGGGCCCAGCGACAAGAAGACGAGAGGTGCGTTCCTGCGGCGCACCAACAAGAGGCGAATCGGCTAACGACGATGGTGGCTATCAGCGAGGGTGCGGTGGATCTAGGGTTGCTGGGCGCGGGGTTGCTGCGTATAGAGGGTTCCTGCGAATCGCAGGCTGCGATTGAGAGAGAGAGAGAGGCAGGATCGCGCAAGCTCGGAGAGAGAGAGAAGGGTCAGTGATATGCAGGTGAGATTTCGATTTTTCCTACTCAAAGCATCAGTTATAGGATGAGACTCAAAAGGATCAACCACTCCAATCGTCCCGGTATCTACGTCATGGGCTAATATGTGTGGCTGTCCTAGAGACACGGTACCTATGGAAAAGTGAACGAAATTATGTCTCACGCAACAAAATACAAATGAAATTTCTGAATAACTGAACAGATACTCTTAAAATTAGTTAAAATGAAAAATAGTAGATACACATTGAAATTTTTTTAATTTACATACTTCGAAATGTATCAGAGAAATAAGCATTTCTAATACACCTACTAGTATGATATCAAATCATGCCACGAGAAAATGAGATATAACTAGATATGATTATTTGATTGTTTAGGAGCCTTTAACATAGTTATTGAACTTAGAACGATAAACAACAAAGCCACTGGTCACCTTTTGATGATCATGAAGTTATTGCTGCACAATAGGGATGGAATAGATCAACAGAAGTAACTTGAACATCTTTCTTGAGGATGCACTCAATGTGCTTTTTCCAAATACACCTTGATTGATTTCTTAATCTCCAATCAACCCCAAAATCACCCTAAAAGAAAAAAAAAAACACTACGCTTGAAATAACCACTATGTCCAAAATAGTGCCTTAATAGTAGTTGTGGGTGGAAGGGTTAATGGATATGGTTGGTGGATAAAGAAGTAACCGATGTCAGGAAGCATTGCTATTTTTTTTCCCTTGAATTTACTAGGTTCTTGTCTATCTGGTAAGGCATGTATATCGATGGAAATTCTTGAAAGAGCTGAAAATATGGAAATGAAGGAAGTTGCGCATTCTCTTAACGGTGTTTGCTAGTTTTCCTACCCACACCTTTTTGTTCCAATTTAGTTATGTGAGGAGTGAATGACATAAATGTTAGTATGGCTGAGAACAAAGGCTTAAGTTATCTACCATATGCATTTCTTTTACTTTATTACGAGAGATTAGACAACGCATGACTATGTTAAAAATATGTCCAGTAGTTTTTTTTTTTTTTTTTTTGGTACCCAGGGAACCCCGTACAGCCGGCAGCCGGCGGGTAAACCCTGGGGGCGACACGCACGACCACCACGCACGTGCCACCGGGTAAATCACCAAATGACGCACTGGGGATTCGAACCCCTCCCCTTCGTGAGGGGGAGAAGGCCCGAAGCCAGCAACGCCACCACGACGGGTGGTATGTCCAGTAGTTTTTACCCTCTCTTTAAAAAAAAAAATTGCAGTGTGCACTATTAATCATGTTAACTAATTTTTACTTATTCAAGCCCCAGAGCACTCAATTGTCTAAGCAATCGAAATCTACTTCTATTCTAACAAAGAAGCGGAACCAAAAATGTAAAATATAGCCGGGACATTAAGGGGTGATGGATTTGGGGGTTGTTGAGGTGATGGTCATAGTGAAGGCGGTGGTCGAGTTCATGCTCTGAGGACCCTCATGAAAATTGAAGCAATTAGACCTGTTAAAATGCCTCATGAATCCATTTTTTTTACCCATATTGATGTTAAATAAGTTATATATGATATAATAATATTAAGTAAATAAGTCATATATAAGTGTTAAAAAGTCATAAATGAATTTACAACTTACTTAAACCCAACCCATTTCTATAACTTTTTCTTTAGTCTCTCGGCCTTCACTTGATCTCTCACTCGCTCATTTCGCACTTTCATCTCAGTTTGGCGATGAGTTTTCGTAGATTGTATTAAATATTAAATTATTTTAGCAATATAAGTCGAGTCGAGTATGGATCATTAGATTTGTACTACGTGAAAATGAGTCAAAACAAGCTATAAATCTATTTGGATCGAACCATTTTATCCCACCCATCCATTCAACAGACCTACCCCTATCATGGTTATGGTACGGCAGGCAGGCGAGCAATTACATAAGCAAAAGTGCTCGAGGTGCCCACAGAATGGTGCTAATGACGGTGAAGGTGATGAAACGAAAGCGATTTGGTTCGCCTGGTTGACGTATTTAGTCAAGCGGATTATTTCCGTCAACTTGAATTACCTGGTTAATGGAGTGATCGTAGGTGTCTTTGCACATAATCGGATCAACCTTATATATAACAATATGCTCTTTAATTCGACATGATAGAATACTTCCATGACCCCGTAATCGCCACCGGCAAGGCAAAAACAATATTAGCTTGTGTGATTCTACTAACATTGACGACTCCGTCGTTTGTGATCAATCAAAGTGCAAGAATGGCTTGTTTGGCTGAACCAATCAGATGGTGCCACAGAACCTCAAAACGTTCCTCTTTTCTATTACAACTAGAGAGAGAGAGAGAGAGAGAGAGAGAGAGAGAGAGAGAGAGAGATGCAACTATTCCTACAAATCTCGCAATGAAACCATCATTATCTAGAACATGCAACTTTCGGAAGAAACTAAGAATTTGATGGGTAAAACGAGAAGCCTAAATAGCCCAGCTGCTTCCCTTATCCGTGAAAAGTTTATGCAGAAGGCTTGGACTTCAATCAGGATCTCCTTGACTGCCCAAAATCATTAACATACAGAACAAGGCAGAAAAACAAATCATGTAAGAAATAGATCATCCCACCAATCTCGTTCTACATGACACTGAATATTCTCTTTATTCATTTCGCTATAGCTGGACGGCATACTCAAAACAAATAGCAAGCAGATTTCATTCCATCACATGGATTTTGGTTCATCGTAGAAAAACAAAAACAGAGCGCTCAATCTCCTTCAGATATCAAATTCTGCAAACGCACGCAGAACACACGGGATTCCACCTTCGAAGGCCCAACAAGAAAAGAAACAAAGGACAATCCAACGCATAAAGGATTCTTACAGTTCTTGAATGTGCCCGATCTCAGGATCTCCTTGACTCATGGATCTCAACTCATTTTGCCTTACTTTGGTTTCGCATGGGTTAGCAACCGTGGAATCTTTCTTTTCTCCCCCATTCGCTGCCCATCGAACTCTCTCCATATATTTACATAACCTGGGAAATTTTTAACAGCTTTCGGCACGTTACAAGTGATACAGTAAAAAGGAATTTACTTGAATTGGTGATGGTTTATCAAGGATGACAAGACAATATAAGCTTGTTAAAGTGGTTTGGACAAGTGAAACAATGACCTTGAGATTTTTTGCCAGAAGATGTACATTTGATGGAACTGTATTGAGAAAGGTACATGAGGCCTTGGGTTATGCCAGGGGAAACCATGTAGCGATCCCTTGTTCGTAAAAGGCTTTAGCTGTTGTTGTCAGGTGTTGGGGATTGCATATTCTTTTTCATGATTACCATTGAATTCAATGTCGTATCATATTTTATTATTCTCTATATGCATGCTAATTAGCTAATCTAATAAAATTGGTTTTTGTCCTTTAGAATGCACTGCGGCAACAACAATTTGTACGAGAAGTTCCAATACAATAAAATCTCTGCAATGAACCTTGGTATGTTTTAGTTTCCCATTTGTTATTTCCAGCAGTTTGTCTTCTAGAGAGTTGAGCTTTTCAAGCACCATAATCTTGGAATTTATCCCTTCCGTTTTGGTTTAGCATGTCGGAGGAAGCTGCCCTTGTCACTTTTTTATGCATAAGTACATATGCATACTCTCAATTTCTGCGCTGGCTTGAAGAGCCCCATGCTGTCATCTCTTTACTCCCGCTTTTGGAGCTTATTTTGGATGGAAACCCTTGACCTTTTGAGCGACATGTCTTTTGTGTTCTTACCACCAATCATATTCCTAAAAGGATGGGAATAGTCCATACTGATCTCCCTGCGATCATGCAACTACGTCTGGGAATAGAGGAAAATTGGGCAAAAGATCTAGTTTTCCAAGGAAAATCGTGTAAAAGATATAGTGGTTCATAAAAAAGTATACCATATCACATGTCACATGTAGCAAATTTAGTCAATTGTTAAATGAGCACCTAAAGAATTAACCTCGCCGTCACCTAAGGCTACATGCTTAAAATCACCTGCATACTTAAAATCGCCAACATACCCATTAATGAAAAGTTAAGGCTAACATGCTTGATTGGTTGTAGCTTGTAGGACGAGGGCCTGTTATGTATTTTGTCTTAGCTGCACATGCTTAGGTTATTAACTGGTCAAGTCTAAGTCATGTGCCTCTATCTTGATTGCTATGATTCTTTTCATTTGATTAGTGATGCTCTGATAAATTACAAGTGCTTTTTGTGTAGGATTAAATATAGCTTGAGCATTGTTGCGGACAAGGGCCTGAAAAAGCCCCTATACACATCTTCACGTCTGAAAAAAGGAGAAGTGCTGTATCTGGAGACACATTCCTGCAGGTATCATTTATCTTGCAGAGTATGTACTTAGCATCATTCATAGATGTTCGTTGAAAATTGATCATGCACACTAGGATAGTCTATGTTAACTCTTTATGTTACCAACTGCCTTTCTGGAATAGGAAATCCTTGTTTCATGGAGTTTGTTTCACACGATTGGTACCGCATGTATCTTCTGCTGACCTTGGTCTGATAAGTGAGAGTATGGAGCAGACTGGTTGTGTGGTATAGGGACTTGTCTACTGAAATTTAAACCTTGACTCGAACACTCAGGCACAAAAGCATAGTTTCACCTGGATTATTTATTAGCAATGCAACTTTTGAGCGACTTTTTTCTCTTGTTGACTTATTAAAGGTACGAGCTTTGTTTCACTGGAGAAAAGATGGTCAAAGCTCCTACAGCTTCTCAAATGCATGAAGCTGAAACAGAGAAATCCCAAAATCACCACCCACATTCCATGAATGGAGAGAGAAACGACACTGAAAATACTGTGATTAATGTGTTTCGGTGGTCTCGATGTAAGAAGCCTCTTCCCCAGAAAGTTATTCGTTCAGTCGGATTTCCTCTGCCCCCTGACTATCTGGAGGTATCATCATCATCATCATCATCATCATCATTTTAGTTTCCTTCCTTTGGATTTTGCATGTGTGCTTTGCATTTCTTGGACTTGGAAGATTCCTTGTACTTTTTACCAATTTCGACATTCCAGGACATATCTCACCTTGTTACATTAAGCTTAGAGAAATCACGTGCTCTTCTTCCCTCACTATTTAGCTGTCACATAAAGTGAAATCCTCACTACGTCGCTTCATGTCATTTCTCACTGGTTTGTGTAACATTTTGCCAAAACTAAACGTCTGACTTGGAGAATAAAGTATTGCTAGCTATAGTCTGTGCGTGTGCATGGTCCTTGTTCATGTTTCTTAATTCAGATGCTGGTCAAATTGGTGATATAAGTATGCAGCAGAGTATACTCACAAGAAATGAAGTAATCTTTCTTTTCGAGGAAGAAAGAACGATAGGAGCCAAACTTTAACATCGATCTTTCTACCCTTCTTGAATAGGTATTGGAGGAGAATCTGGACTGGGGGGATGTGCATTGGTCACAAACTGGGGCTTGGATAGCTGGAAAAGGATACTTGTCTGCTCGGGTGCATTTTCTGTCATTGAATTAGCCCTGGTTGTAACTGTTTTATTTCTCTGTCCTTATTTCATGCACTTACTGTAGAGATTCCGGATGCATATTGATTTAAATTAACTAGAAAGTGTATTGGACTTTATCTTGAGTTATTTTGTGGATAAGATCACTAGAAAAGCTAGCCTGACCACAAATTAGCCTTTAAATATGCGATATCCCGGACTCATGTAGGTTTGGCTTGTTATGTAAACCATTTGTTTGATAAATTGACATGTAATTCAGCTTTCATGTCTTGGGAGTTCCGTAGCATTCAGCAGAATGTCGGAGCTAATGCATCTTTTTAATCTAATCAATTTTGGTTTCAGGCTCACTTATGTTGAGAATTTACATCTTTTGGAATGTAATATCGAAGAACCACTTCACATCATCGGCCACACCAGCGAAACTTGTGAATCGAAATCAAAATCCTTTTAGTCATGCAAGAAGAATACCAGTTAGGCTAGTGATCCTGGAATTTGAAAAATAATTTATCTTTCGAAAGATACATATGCTATTTATTGGGAATTTTCGTTCTCACCTAAAGACGTATTGAATTGTTCTCCAAATTCACATATGAAATGTTCTTTTCTTGATAAATTAGATGAATCTTGGTCCTCTTATTTTTCTGAATCTGTCTCTATAATTCATCTGACTACTAATGTCTTTTCCGGATTGGTAAAAAATCATGAAGTGTTGATGTGAGGTGCAGTTAACACCACAAAAGAGGATCAAAACAAAATCTCAGTGAAGCTATAGGTAGAATAAATCGGTGACGGACACTTTTCATGGAATTCTGCATTCCTCAATGGTAAATGGAGAGATGTCCCAAACAAATGATGAAGCTAGGTCGCAATTGAATTCTCACCAGTAAGGCCACTGAGATAGAGTGCGAGTCACATTTCGAACAAACCTCCTTTTTCACCCAGCATTTTGTATGCAAAACTTCTCCCTTTAAATTTAGGCAATATATAGAAATTCTTAATCTAAAAATGACCAAATTCGCATTTATATTGAATCCAGGGACTTGTTTTGAGCAGTAGCAAGGCTATTAGAGTTGTGCGACGACCTCAGCTCAATATTTATTGGCTTAGAAGATGAGAGATAAAATCATAACACTACGAGAAACAAGGGGATTCCGGACCATGTGTGCTCTTGCGCTATGACAATCTCACTCAAACGACGGAGACACATATGTTGTAGTACAATATACCGAGGGTCCCCGGCCAGAAACACACGTGCAATTTTCCCCTGAACTGGAGATGCCCTTTTTTTGGAGGGAAAGTTTGCATTTTCTGAATCTGTTAGCTCCCGATTAGAACCTTTAAGGGATCCAAATGGATTGGACTGAGTAGGTTGAAAAAAGACATAAAACCTTGGCAAGAACATTGCTCAGCAGAATATATGACTCATGCTCCTTAAGGTTGCGTCTATATTCAAGTCATTCCAAACTCTCTTATAGGTATAGTCCGTGGGTAAGAAGTGCAGCAGAGATGCTAAAAATTTGATCATACAAATTACAGGACTCAAAAGTTTCTACATCGTCTTGATTAGCGCTACATGGAAGATTGTTATTTTTTTAAGTACCATCTGCAGGAGCTACTTTTTCAAATTACAGGACTCGAAAGTTTGTACATCGTCTTGATTAGCGCTACATGGAAGATTTTGTTATTTTCCAGAGTACCATCTGCAGGTGCTACTTTTTCAACTGCAAAAATGAAAATGTCCGTTCAATGTTCTTGTTACTCAGTTCTCAAGCCTTCAAGACATTCACATATCTCTCTTAATATTAAAAAAATTATAAAGGGAGAAACATAAAATGATCAATAATAAACTGGGAGTGGATAATTCGAGGGTATCCATTCATAACTATAACAAAGTGCTGTTGGCAATAATTTGTAGAAGGGGGTGGAGAAGCAATGATAAATATACAATGTGTATCTCATTAGTCCAGTTTCTTCCTAACACAACAACGCTACCATCCTCAACAATTACACAGCTCTTCAATCAAAAAGTACAATCTGATATCGTTCACTACTTAAGACTGAAACACTAATCATCTTAATTAGAAAATGAAGTAACATATCTGAAATGCACCCGGTTACTGAAAACCAGCATCTTACCCACTCGGAACTTCAAGGCTGTCCGACGAAAGCTCTGCCTTATGTAAGAAAAGCAAGGCCATGTTACTTGTTAGGAGAAAAGCAATATGAGGACAAGAGTCAGAAATTCTCTCATGCATGCGGGCATACATGCATACAGGCAATTCAAGAGGAAATCAGCATCAACTTACCAGCAGTAGAAATAATTCAAGATCAATATGCAGCTACTCATAGAACGAGTGCATGTCTCATTTTTTTTTTTATCAAGATCTTCCAGGTCCTGGATTATATGCTCCTCACAAACTTCCAAGCAATGATTATCACCACATACTCATCCTGTAATACAGATGCAAATCCCACCTAAGTGTTAAACCGATATGGCTCTAACAACAATAAAGCAAAAATAGCAACTAATTTGAGAAACGACATTTTGCTCGTTTTAGGGTGTCCTATCATTGGTACCTCAGAAGCTTTATCTTTCATTAATGAGGTTTCACTCAAGACCTTCAAAAGGTTCCAGGAGTTTTGGCTTCTAGGTCATTCGGCTTCATAAACGCTATCGCACGGAAGGATAAAAAGAGAATCCTAAACTGTTGCCAAGGCCTCAGAAATCAGAATAGAAAATTAGCTTCTTGTGCTTTTGTGACTATTCTACTGCATAACTTATGTAAACTCGTGTTTCTCGTGACTTTTTTCTTTTTCATATCCACAGTCCATGGGGTGAAAGAATATCACTACCTCACCACTCATCCATGGGCACAACCAATGTTCATATTACTCTCACGCTCCATGTGAATTTGGTTCTCACTTCTCCATAGCTGCCAAATTTATCAAGTGGTAAAAGAACTCGACTGTCAACTGGCGGCTTCTTCAAGTCTCACTGCATCTTCTTCATTCCTCTATGGTTTTGCCTCTTCAAGCGCCTCGTAGAACTTGGCGACAGAGTCCTATCCCAATTATTGGAGAATTGTCCCGAGAAAACTATCACACGCTGCACGATCTTTATGATAGGTACATACTCCAGATCCACATTTGCTAGGCACCTCAAAAGCACTCAGAGTCCCCCTCTCTCTAGACTTTACCTAACTTCTTTCAATAAATTGCCACCTACTCAAAGAAAGAAAGAAAGAAAAGTTACCTTCCATGGATCGGTTACTGATTTAGCAGCGTGTTACATCGATTAGTGATGAATTCACTACCAAGCATCCACAAAAAAAAGTTATGAAGAAACACTAATTCAACGCCTCTCGAACAAATTCCACAACACGTTGTTCAAAGTTCCCACGCAATTGTAGCACCAAGCAATTGAATTCACAGTCCAGGTCAAATATTACATAATACAATTGGGATGTGCCAGGTGTTACCTGATCTTCAGCAAGCTGCATGAAGCCCAGAACCTCAGCTACACATCCTTCAAGTCATCAGTTTCCATGGCCTCGGTCGGCGGTGGTAGTCCATCGCCTCTGCTCTCCAGTCTCCGTCGCTGTCGGTTCACTGGGGACTCTGTTTCAGGGACACAAACTTCTTCTCTTCGTCGCCTCCGTCGATGGTAGGTGGCAATCTTACATCCATCAGAGCACGGTGTTGTCAGATGGGAGACGAGCTGTCGTGATGCTGAAAGTGGCGTCGCTGGACAATCTTGCAAGTCGTTCTGTATATCTGTTTTGATCGTTCCATGCATAAGTGGAACCATGGCTTTTGAATATGTTGATTCATGACCAAACTCATAGAGTAAAGCTGGATCCATTAGATCTTGAAGCTTAACTTTTAAATCTTCCTCTAGTTGCTTGCATACTATTCGGCATCCACACTTTTTTGCGACTCCACCTGATACTTTAACACTAAATTGTACATGACTCCCATAAATTTGACCGAAATTGACTGCTCCCAACGGCTCAAATGGTGTGAATGATGCAAACAAGTTATAATTTGCATTGGGAGTCCATTCACGCTTATGCAGCATTTGGCCATTAGCTTCTAATCTCATGCAGAATGATTGTGACTCATGATCCTGTTCATCAGTACTATGAACAACACAGAGAACAAATCCAAGAAACTTGCGACACAAGTCCTTAGAAGCCCTAAAAGATACAAAACCTTTTTCAATAGGGAGGACCCACTCTGGTAACTCTTTTCCAGGACAAGCTGCATGGAGACCCTGTTATAAGATAAACCGTTAGAAAGTACCCGAATAGAAGAATTCAATTTTGAGTTTAGGAAGTAATCCTAGCGAATTCCACTTCTAACTAGAGCTCTATAAATGAGTCGAGATACATTGATCCTTGCTTATAATAATATACAAGTCTCATGTGATAGAAATGATTCTTATAAAAGAACGGAAGCCACCTCCATCATATGCATGTACGTGTAGAACCACTTTAGATTTATTTGCTTTGCTTAAGCTTCCTATCTATCGTTTTCTGCTGTTGCAATATACAAGCACACACTCCACATTAATATGAGAGAGAGAGAGAGAGTCTTACGTGGAGAGGCGGCATTTGCAAAGCACACTTGACAAAATCTCTACCGTTAGAAGCATAGGGATCGAGCATCCTCCGGCCTGGAATATGAACATGGCACGCCGCTTGAAAATATAAATGTTTGCGCCCAACGATGAATGTTGGAATGCTAGTTATTTTGGTCTCCCCCACAAGTAAATTAATCAATTTGGGACAACAGGAATGATTCTCAAGAAACTCCAATTAAGTCAGACTACTCCAACTAAGGTCTAAATATTTTAAACTTGAAAGTCCGATCTTCATAGATGGATCAGCAGAATCATCGTACTTTGGAAACCCAATGAAGGATTTGCAACCTCGAAGTTCCAGCTCTTCAATGTTATGTAACTTGTATATACTAGACGGAAGACCTACAAGATTCTTGCAACCAGAGAAGCTCAATTTCTCCAAAGAAACAAGATTTTCTATTGATGTAGGAAGTTCTTTAATAGCAGTCCCTTTTAACGAAATAAGTGTCAGGCTTTCAAGTTTAGGTGGAATAGCAGGGAACCTTTCCAAATTTTTACAATTTGTAAGATGAAGATGCCGGAGTCTTTTTGTCTTGAGCACATTCGGAAAAACACCAAGTCGAGAGCACCCATCTAAAGTCAACACATGTAACTTCTCAAGATATGCAATCGATTCATGGGCTTCTACCATGTTTTCACAAAAAGAGAGAACCAATTCCTCGAGATGTGGAGCACATGAGAGGTCAGGGATACGAATTAGGGACTCGCAATAACTGAAATTAATGTACTTCAATTGTTGGAAGACCTGCAAATATGGCGGAACAAACACCTCAGTCAAAGTTACTATGAACTAATTTGCTGAGAATTACGTGTTGTATTGAGAAATAAGTAAACACTTAGAAACTTTACTAATAATTATAAATCTATACATGTATGTGGTAAGAGAATGAATTTAGAAATGACAAATAAAAAAGCTAATGGATATTGGTCAGAAGTGGGCCACGTGGTAAAAGTATGCCATGTGTCATGCCATGTGGCAATCGGAAAAAAAAAATGAAGCGCCATGCGGTTACCATGTGAAGGCAGGCCACTAACAAGTTTAAGCCACATGTTATGCCATGTGCCAATTGTAGAAGTAAAGTGAATGTCACGTGGCGAGCACCAAAATGAACATTCTTTCTGTCCTGGTTTAGACTATATATAATAGCTTTATGTCAAAAATATATATTCTATCACAATGAATTTTTCCCAAAAATTAAGAAACTTTTTTTAAGCCATTTAAAGACACAATGAAACCAACTTTTTAAAACATTTTGAAGAAAAAAAGTTCATATATTCAACTCAAAACCTAGCTTTGACTTTCAATTAAGAAATTAGCGGTATACCGTGTGGATCTTGTATATCAAATTATTTCTAAATGCACACGCATTACGGGCAAAGTTTCTACTATATATTTAATTTCGTCTACTTAGAAATGCTGCTCTTCACAAACTGATTTAAGCATTTAAGAATGCCTTGTTTTACAACGCAATGCCTTCAAACCTTGAAAATTCTTTTTCTTCGGCATATGTTTATACAATTTATTTGTATTGTGTATCAGTTTCTAATAAAGTTGTTTCACTTAATTTTTAAATGCCAATTTTGCTGCACGTAAACATATTTCTTACTCAAGTAATTAGGGTCATTTTGAAAGGGGAAGAAAAAAACAGAGAAGTGGTTTCAAAAACTAGGGAACGCCACTTCGTTTCATGTACTAGTACATGTAATACATATTATACACATACAAATGAAGTAGACAATGAAAAAGTCTATGTAGGTAAATGCTCACCTTAAATTGTTCAGGCACTACTGTGATACCGGCTTTGCTCATATCAATTCCCACTAATTTCATTGAACCAGAGGAACATTCTATAATCCGGCGAGCACATCCAGGCTATTCAAACCATCTAAGCCCCTTAGCAAGACATAAAGGACCTTGGAAAGAATCCCGCAGGTTGTGCAAGATGAGCAATCTCAACCTTCTCATTTTTGTAAAAGCATCAGGATGGATACACATCTCTGTCCACTCAGGTAGCTTCAACACTATGGCTTTTCCAGCACAATCTTCCTGCATATGCAAGATTATTTAGGTTATACATATTTTTAGTAATTAAAGTCAAAGAAAAGGAGCACAACTTTGATCATAATCGTAATTCTTACCTTGTCATTGGACAGAACCTCGTCAACATCATTATACAACCATAGTCTACTTCGTCTTCAGGGATCATCGCGACATTCTTGGTTCACAATATCCTTACCCATCAATTGAATTAAGTCATGCATTTCTAGGATGTCAAACTTGATTCTTATCAAGGACCTTTTAACAAGAATTTGAAATCCCACGGTTGTCTCAAGATCGCAACTTTCGAGAATTTTCTTTGTATACTGTCTTGTCCACCCCCTAAAGAAGCAAGCAATGTGGAGAAAGATTTCTTTCTCATTTACATCTAGTCCCTCATAACTAAGTTTGAGCACATTATTTATGGTTTTGTCAGGACTCCTGGAAAGTTTTATTAGTGTATTTTCCCATACATCTTTTGTTTCACCACATAATAAGGAACCCAACACCTCAAGTGCTAAAGGAAGACCTTTAGCATAATTCAGAGCCCCATTTACTAGATCTATTCTGATTTGGTGCGTCTGAGAAGCGTGCTTACCAAGCAGCTCACGAGCTTGACTATCATCTAGTGCTTTAACTTCATACACATGATCTTGATATATCCCCTGACAAGTTAGCAAATGTTTCTCTTGTGGTAATGATGATCCTACTCCGATTACCAAACCACTTGCCTTCTCCTGCTAAAGCATTTAACTTGTTAAATATGACTCGAGTTTGAGTAATTGCAAAACGCGATTTGCTGGACTCTTGAAATTGCACAAAAGAAGAAATATAAATTAAAATATATTGGAAGTTTTTGTAACCTTTTCTTGTTGTTATATATTCCTATTGTAAAAGGGAATTCGAATGTGGGCCCAGAGTCAAAGTTGTGGACTCTAGGCACACCTATAATAATTTATTATTATAGGAATTTTCCTCCTTGGCGTGAAGCTGTTAAAGAATCGTCGAAGCCTCTGCACGCGTGAACGAAAAAGGAAATAGGTGGGCCCAGGTCAAAGTGTGACCTGGGCACACGTAGCCCACGTATAAAAGAGCTGCCGAAGCCCTTTACAAAAGAAATAAGTCGCAGAAGGGAGCCGCGAAAGAAGTTTTTCTTTCGGTGGGTTGCTGCACGTACAAACCTATGGAGAAAAGGGAGCCGCATGTTTTCAAGCTGAAGCGCGATCAAGAAAATGAGTTCTTTTTCAGCGTTTGTTTTTGAGCTTGTGTGGTAATTTTGTGCCGTGAGTTGGGTTTGGGGTTAAATTGTTTTTTGGGAAACACCAAGAGAGTGTTTGAGTGAGTGTAATCTCCTTGTATCGCTTGATCTATAGTGAAATTCGCTGCTGCTCTCCCCGTGGACGTAAGTCTTTACGACCGAACCACGTAAATCTGGTGTCCGATTTATTTTTCTTTTTCTGTCTATATTATTGTTCGATCGCTTGCCTTAATCGCAACAATTGGTATCAGAGCCAGGCTTGGCTGAGTTGAAGCGAATCGATGGCGACAGAAGAAGTAAAAGTGAGAATCGATAGATTTGATGGAAAGGATTTTAGTTTCTGGAAGATGCAGATTAAAGATTATCTTTACCAGATGAAATTACACTTGCCCTTATCTGGGGAGAGACCAGAGACGATGAAGCAAACTGATTGGGATTTGCTAGATAGACGAGCTATGGGTGTTATTCAACTGACGTTGGCTCGTAACGTCGCGTTTAACATCCTAAAGGAGAAGACCACTGCTGACCTGATACAAGCCCTGTCGGATATGTATGAGAAGCCCTCTACGATCAACAAGGTCTGTTTGATGCGACGTCTATTTAATTTGAAGATGAGCGAAGGTGCGTCAGTTGCAAATCATATCAATGAATTCAATGTGATAGTTAGTCAATTGAGTTCAGTTGAGATTGATTTTGAAGATGAGGTATGCGCTTTGATTATGTTATCCTCATTGCCTAATAGTTGGAATACTACTATTAATGTTGTTAGTAATTCCTCTGGGTCAACAAGTTTGACGTTTGATGGGGTTCGAGATTTAATTCTGAGCGATGACATTCATAGAAGAGAATCTGGCGAAACTATATCTGCTGCTTTAGTAGGTGAAAATAGAGGAAGATCTATAACACGTGTGGGTAATAGTAGTATTAATATAAACATGCATAGTCAGTCTAGGACTGTTAATGTTGTTTGTTGGAGCTGTGGCAAGAGGGGGCATCTTAGAAGGGATTGCCTTAAGCTGAAGAATGAGAAGGGTAAGGGAATTATGGTTGATTCTGCAGATAATGTTGCAGCTATAGCAGATAGTGCCGATTATGTCTTGTCTGTCACTAATGATTCATCGTTTGATGGATGGATTTTGGATTCTGGTTGTTCTTTTCATGTCACACCAAATAGAAATTGGTTTATCACTTATCAGTGCACGAGTAGTGATAAAGTCCAGTTAGGGAACAATGCTAAGTGCGATGTTGTGGGTGTTGGTGATGTTAAAATCAGAATGCATGATGGTATTGTGAGGACATTGACTGGAGTAAGGCATGTTCAAGAGTTGAAAAAGAACTTAATTTCCTTGGGTGTCCTAGATTCAGCTGGTTGCAGGTATTCTTCAAAATGTGGAGTTCTGAAGGTTGTACAAGGTGCATTGGTGATAATGAAAGGAATCAAGCATGGAGGCCTGTATAAACTTCAAGGTGAGATAATGAAAAATTTCGCTGCGGAGACGTCGGATGCATCTGTTCGAGAGTCTTTTGACTGCTCGAGGAAGACCTGGGTGTTTCTGCCAAGGCACAAGTTTGATGCTGGTGTCAGGATCACGCAGTCGAGAGCTTTGATCGAGATGGAGACTGGTAAGTCGATCAAACATGTGCAGACTGACAATAGCATGGAGTTCTGCTCGGAACTAGCAAATAAATTCTGCATGAAAGAGAGCATAGTGAAACACCGCACTAGTGCCAATAAATCACAACAATTTGCAGAATTGATGAGAAGAACATTACTAGAGACGGCCCATAAAATTATCTCTAGTGCTGGTATTGCTAGGAAAATTCTAGCTGATGTGCTAAGTACGGTAAGCTACCTGGTGAATAGATCCCTATCAACTGCTATTGAATGGTGGACTTCTAAAGAAGTATGGTCAGGTAACGTTGCTAATTATTCTATTATTAGAATATTTGGTTGCCCATGTTATTTTCGAGTGAGTGATGGTAAGCTCGATTGGAGGGCAATATGCATATTCCATGGCTATGCACAAGGTGAGTGGGGCAATCAGTTGTGGTGCCCGGATATTAATTCACATGTTGACAACAGAGAAGTTACCCTTGATGAGTCTCTAGTACTTTTGGTTAGGAGTGATTATAGCAGTATTCAAACGGATCTGAACGGTGTTCAGCTTGAGGTGGAGTTGCGACCATAAACTCCTGAGGTAGCGTATACAGGTACTAGCAAAGTAATTGACACAAATTGTGCTCATAGCGAGGTGGAGCCTATAGAGCCAATGGTTGTTGTAACTGCTGATATTGACAAGGTACGTATTCGATCTCCTGACAGATATGGATGCAATAATAGTTTTACTTTATCTGCGGTTGAGGAGGTTATGTCAGAAAATCCTTGCGGAGCAGTTAAATGTGCATGTGGAGTTGGTATTCTGATGACGTCCTCGGTTATGGCAAAGTTCAAGCGAGGCTTGGACTTAGATAATATCTGTGGCGGTTGAGCCCATCAGGGGCTATGGGAAAGTAGCAGCAGAATTTGAATTTTTACGAAGCGATTGTAATTTGGCTCAAACGTCGAGTCAAGGTGGAGATTGTTAAATATGACTCGAGTTTGAGTAATTGCAAAACGCGATTTGCTGGACACTTGAAATTGCACAAAAGAAGAAATATAAATTAAAATATATTGGAAGTTTTTGTAACCTTTCCTTGCAGTTACATATTCCTATTGTAAAAGGGAATTCGAATGTGGGCCCAGAGTCAAAGTTGTGGACTCTAGGCACACCTATAATAATTTATTATTATAGGAATTTTCCTCCTTGGCGTGAAGCTGTTGAAGAATCGTCGAAGCCTCTGCACGCGTGAACGAAAAAGGAAATAGGTGGGCCCAGGTCAAAGTGTGACCTGGGCACACGTAGCCCTTTACGAAAGAAATGAGTCGCAGAAGGGAGCCGCGAAAGAAGTTTTCTTTCGGTGGGTTGCTGCACGTACAAACCTACGGAGAAAAGGGAGCCGCATGTCTTTAAGCTGAAACGCGATCAAGAAAATGAGTTCTTTTTCAGCGTTTGTTTTTGAGCTTGTGTGGTAATTTTGTGCCGTGAGTTGGGTTTGGGGTTAAATTGTTTTTGGGAAACACCGAGAGAGTGTTTGAGTGAGTGTAATCTCCTTGTATCGCTTGATCAATAGTGAAATTCGCTACTGCTCACCCCGTGGACGTAAGTCTTTACGACTGAACCACGTAAATCTGGTGTCCGATTTATTTTTCTTTTTCTGTCTATATTATTATTCGATCGCTCGCCTTAATCGCAACATAACTGACGCAGGTCATCCACATCATCAAGGATCAGGAGAACTTTCTTGTGACCAAGTCTGCGTTGTATCATATTAATGCCTTTATCAATAGTGGACACTTCTAATCTTTGATGCGGTAATAATGTATCTTTTAATAATATTTCTTGCAAAGTCACTAGATCCGTGCAACCTTTTGATGTTTCTCGAACATTTGCAAGAAAACATGAACCTCAAATTGTCTAAAAGTAGAATTGTATAGGGCTTTCCCCAAGGTTGTCTTCCCTATACCTCCTTGTCCCCATAATCCCACCATCACAACATCATCATTAGATTCAAGGTTTAACATTGATTTTAGCATAACCACTCGAGATTCTATCCCAACTGGGTGCTTAGCAACATGCAAAGGCGTTCGGTCAAGATGATTGGAGATCCATTTCACAATTTCTTGTATATGCTTCGACTCATCTCTGACAAAAACAAAAAAAAGTTTTAGCAATTTGAATGAGCAATTACAAGCAATCACTAGCCAACAATAACAAAGTGTGTGTCACATTTTTAGATAATTACTGCCAAAACAAAATGTATTCCCCACTTAGTTGAATTAGAACTCCGAGATAACAAGCACAGGATTCAACTTTTAGTCAACGGATTCATGTATCTATCTACATAAGTGATTCATGTTCTTGATTCACTTATTTTTCTTTTTGACCATTAACCAAAAGGAGCTATTTAGGACGAACTTTGAATGGCAATTAAGATTTCGATCCGAAAATTATTAAAAATCCTTGAAGCACGATGTCATTTCCTTGCACAGTCTGTATAGACTAATTATCCTGTATCAAGCGTTGCTAACTGCTTTATTCCTTTTGAAGAAGAAATGGGGCAAGTGCAATAACACTACTTAAACATTTTGTCCATTGGTTGATTAAAATTCTAATGTTCTATCTTCGTCAACTAAGTCTGTAAATTTTTCAGCTGATAAAGTCCTATTGTATAATTTCTATTACTAGAAAGAGCCACGTGTCTATTCTATGGTTTTTTTTTTTTTTGGTCGAGTCTATTTCATGGTTAGCCATGTGTGATTTTTCGAATTCAAAATGCCACCGGTAACGACTTTAGCACTAGGTTGCCAAAATTGAAAATATGTCGAACTCAATTGACCCAAACGAAATGCAAACAACTCAAATAGCCCACAAACAGAACGTTTAGAGCTGTTATTATACTTTGAGGAGGGCAAAAAGGATCCAAAAGAAAGAGCCATAGACCTTACGAATGAAACGGGGCTTAGCAACAGCCAAAATCAGAATAATATTGTTCCATGCTAAAAAATAGATGTTTTGTTTCCGTGCCAGTGAATTTCAATAAGTTCTTCAGTGCCAAAAATATTGTCGGTGGAAAAAGACTAATAAATTTATGAAATCACCAAATTCTTTTATAATTAGCATATAACCAATTACTAACTCACCAAATTTGATTTTCATTACTTAAGGCCTTCAATCTACTAACTTTTATATGAAATTACCAAAATAAATTAGAGCTACTTACCAACTTTTGTCATTTTAACTAATTACCTACTAGTTTTGAGTTACCAACTTTTACTAATTACCAATGCTATTTGTTCTTTTAATTTCCCAACTTTTCTATTGGATAACCAACTCTCATTTGAGTTACTCACGAACTCATTTTAAAAATTGCCAATCTTAATTCGAGTGGCTTACATATTTTTCTCCGATCAAATTATCAACTAATTTTGAGTATCAAATTTCATTTGAATTACTTCTCAAGTTTATTTTTCTTTTAATTGTCAACTTATCTTATATTTTGCCATATTTTTGTTTATCTTTTTAACTATATCTTAGATTTACCAACTCATGTACGAAATTACTAACTTCAACTTAAGCAACTTAAGAATTTTTAAGATTTATAAGATGAAGCATCTATACATGTCATGCCCCGAACCTCGAGCGCGCGCGCATCCCTCGGTGGTCTATAAACTTTTGCGACATTCCCAGGATTCGTCGCCGACCATTTTCATTTTATTGCACATGCGGAAGCAAATTAACTAATCCCCTGACAACAACAAACATGGGATAGAAAAGTAAGACAACCACTTTCAAATCAAATACACTTTCATAAACACCTCAAGCTTATATAGAAGGTCTATCTCACAAAGGACTACTAAGCCACCTATGCTCCTGACCCTTCCGCTTCAAGCTCCGGGTTCTTCACATTGGGGACCTGAAAAATGTTAGCCCACTAAGGGGTGAGATCACATCTCAGCAAGTCAATCCCCTAAATCCAGATTAGGAGAAGGGTACACTCAACATGCAATCTAATCACCTTTCTCACACTTTCTTAATACCAGTACTTTTCTACATGTTAGCGTCAATCAAATCATACATAAGATATCGAGATCATATATCATCAGAATACTTTAACATGTACGTATGTAAGGACATAAATGTCAACATAATTACACGGGCCCCCAATTACCAGACTAAACTATTATGGCACGTCCCATACCGCACCACATGTGTCACAAATGATTTCAATGCACATATAACAGTCTTCCGACATGACCGGGCATCGTCTCACTCAATCAATCTCATTATCACATACGAATCGCGTTACAAGCGATCTCACCTGGCCATTGCCACACGAATGCAATGTTTGGGGTAGAGGCGCGGACGCACCGCCATCCCTCATCCCAGCCCAGTATTGTCCTCTTTGGGCCCTGCACTGGCACGGACGAACCGCCATCCCAGTCAGGTCACCCCTCAAGGCTTTGTTTACAGCACAACAAAAGCATGTGTGAAATGCGTTATCGTTTCATGCGTGCATGCCATAAACAGTGTGCTCAACTCATGCATGACCAAAACCAAAGATGCCACGATTCTCACAAATGAATGCTTAGGATGTACATATTAATGCAATCATACGAGCCCCAATTAGTAGACTAAACTGTGATGGTACGTCCCATACCGTACCATACAGTTCCGTCTCTTAATTAGGTCCTTCAATCTTCGATCATTCATGCGTTTCACAATTTCCATTCATTGGTTATGGCCAACTCCACAGATAACAGTCTTCCGGCATAACCAGGCATCGCCTCGCACCGTCGAGCGCGGCAACGTCTACATCTAGACGGCATTCCATATAGGAGCATCGGTCCAGCTTCCACTGCAACCGGCATCCGTTGACGTGGGGCATTCCCGAAGGAGCATCGTCTGGCCCCAAAGGCTTGTGACGGCATTTCATATCATTCATGCATTCATTCAATTTCGGCCCAGGACACCGTGCATTACACTCAAATACTTCAATTAAAATGGTGATCCCGGCCTATTTTCTTCATATTATAAATGCATGATAAAATAATCGTGTGTGGGGACACGGTCAGATCGAACCAGAAAATTTGTGTCATCTCTTTTAAAATCCCACAGTTTGATATAGTATTTAAAAACACTTTCGGTGTCCAGAACCTGACACCCGGTATTTCCTAATTAAATACCAACAGTTTTCAATCACCATACAATTGCACAAAACATCACCCAATTCATGCAAATGCCCATGCATTGGTGCATCCATTCACTTCATAAAATCAATACACATGAAATTAGACCACTTTTCATTCTCGGGTGAACAGTGCGCGTGAACAGTACTCGTGAACAGTGCGTCATGAACAGTGAAATTCCAGAATTAATTAACTAATAAATTAAAGCCATAAGTCATCAAAACACTAATTAAAACAAGCAAAACATCAAGAACCAACCCAAACTAACATTGGTCCGAAATGGGCAGAAACTGGGCTTGCGCGCGTCTCCCAACTTAAATCCCGAAACCCAACCAATCGGGCTCAGAAAATTCCGAAATTCGAATATGTGATAAATGACATGTAAACAAACATTTTTCGTGAAGACACCAAGGCCCAAATACTTCTGGATTCAGCCCAGTAATTCACTCAATTCAGCACAATAATCGGGTCCAGTTCCAGAGAGCCTAACCCATCGAAATCAGTTCGGTTTTGGGCCGAAATCTGGTCCGTTTGATTTGAAATTTGAGTATGTTAAACTAGAAGTTGTAACGGAAAACTTTCATGAAGAAACCGATTGGAAATTCGACCTCTAAAGGTCAGTAACAGCCCTTGGAATCAGGACATGTCACGGTTTACAGAACTGTCCGAAATACTGTTTCAAGGATGACGTCATGAAAATCGTCATCTTTTTAAATTCTAAAAATTATAATAAAAATATATGTTATTATTTAGGATGTCTAAAACATTTCTTCAGAAGGAAATTTCTTCAAAATCGCAACACATAGTCGTTTACAAAATTAGCAAAACACGCACGTTCAGGAAACTGTTTCAAGAACCAGCTTCTGTGCTTGGTCGAATCTTCATCCATGATGGTTGTCTTGCCTTCTAAACCACAACCAAGCTTTTCTATGGCTAACCTAACGTCTCTAACCAATATCCATCCATATATAACGTCATCTACATCTTTCATCTACATAGAAACCCCTAATTCATGTACTCAGCCCCTAATCCAAAGTTAGGAGACAACTTACTCAATTTGTGTATTGAAGAACTCCCGGCGACGGCGACTAGGTCACAACTCCAGGAGATGCCAGGAGACCTCAGTATGGCCCTACACAGGCCGGCAAGGCTCTCGGCCTACTGCTGAGAAGTCGGTTCCTCAGCCAAGTTGGACTGGTTGCTGCACCAGATTTGGTAGAACCAAAACAGAGGACTGCTCTGTTTTCTTGGCTGCTGTTTTGGAAGCAAAGCAGAAAAGAAACTAAAGAGGAAAAGAGAAGAAGAAGAGGGAAATGGGAGTGGGGGTTGTCGAGAGGAGGAAGGGGGAAAGAGAGAAGGAAAGAATAAAGTAATGGAGGGGAAGTTGTAGGGAAATTGCAGGGAAATTGCAGCAGAAAGGTTGGCGTAAGTGAGGGGGTGGAAAAGTGGGAGAGAGAGAAGAAAAGAGAGGGAGAGGAAATTGCGTAGGAAGGAGGGGGGAAACGTGAAGGAGGGGAGGAAGAGGAGAGAGAGAAGAAAAAGAATAATATTAATATTGTTATCATTTTTCTTTTTCTTCCAATCTCCGATTTTTTTCATCCGATAATTTCCTTTTTTTGAAATTTCGGGCTCGCGGCTAATTCGACGGACGATGAGACGATGTCCACTAATTAAATATGGAAACCCTCGAAAATTCAACACTCGAAATAGGCCTAAATTTCAGGATGTGACAATACATATACTTACAAAGTAACAATCATGTGTGCGTTGATTAACTAATTAATTTATTTTTGTGAAAACAATCTTTATACTTACCTGTAAAGATTAGTTTCTTACACAAAATATGGACTCCACTCTACTTACCCATCATTCAAAAGCCAACCGGACAAGTAACCGGCGTTGGAAAGAGCTTTCTCCCATCTCTTCACTTTCTCCGAATCCTCCCCGAACTTGGACTTGTGCTTATCTAGAGCTCTTTCATAACTCATTCTTCCATTTCTCACTTCTCTTGGTTCCACTTTATAAAACACTGGCAGAACGGTGAGGTTCCTTTGCTCCTTGCACTCCATAATCTTCGCCACCTCTTCCAAGCACCACTCTGAGGAAGCATAGTCCTCGGAGAAAACGATGACTGCGATGTGCGATTCTTCGATGGCCTCCATAAGCATCGGCGATATCCAGTCACCCTTTTTAAGTTCTTCGCTATCCCAGAAAGTGTGTATTCCATTCTGGATTAAAGCTTGGTAGAGATGGCCGACGAAGTTGTGACGCAATTCTACGCCTCTGAAACTTAAGAAGACGTCGTAAATCTTTTCAAGTTTCAATGAAGAATCCATTGGATGATGGAGTTTAACAATCAACAACGATTGTGAGCTAAAGATTTGAAGCTGTGTTTTCTAGGGGTAATCGGCTCCATGATGGGTAGGTTCCAAACATGAACCTTGTACATGACCCTGTCATAACCGGTTCTTTTTTTAACCCTATACCAGACCCTGTTGCTGGGCAAAGGTTGGCTGTGTATAGAGGGTTCCTGCGAATTGCAGGCTGCGTTTGAGAGAGAGAGAGGCGAGATCGCACGAGCTCGAAGAGAAAGAGAGAATCGCAGCTACGATTGAGAGTGCGAAGGATCACGCAAGCTCAGAGAGAGAGACGCAGATGGAGAGAGAGAAGGGTCAGTGATATGGAGGTGAGATTTCGATTTTTCCTACTCAAAGCATCAGTTAATTTATAGGATGAGATTCAAAAGGGTCAACGGTTCCAATCGTCCTCGGGAGATGGGGTTGAGAATGGAGAGTGTGCATCGAAGACGCCGGCCGGCTTCTGATTGGGTGGCTTCAGCCGGCTTATGATTGAGTGAGACTTGTGGATGATGCCGGCCTAGGTGAGGTCGATCTCGGCCTAGGTCGCCTTGATGCCGTCCTGAGTATTGTCGGTGGCTGGTCGTCACTTGAGATTGACAACCAGTGAAAAGGAAAGAAAAAAAAATGAAGAGGCACGGTACCTGTGGAAAAGTGAACAGAATTTTCTCCATGCAACAAAATACAAATAAACTTTATGAATGATTGAAGAGGTAATCCTAATGTTAGTTATGTTAGAATATAATACGCGGAAACAATAAGATCTTACAATTTATGTCAACGCGAAACCACTAGAGAAATAAACGAGAAATAATAAGGACACCATAAATTTACGTGGTTCGGTCCGAGTATCAATACCTACATCCACGAGGAGAGCCAGCAATAAATAATCCACTATAATCCGAGAATTAGAGTTTACAATCGCTCACACATTCAAGTGTTTCTCACACCTAGATTTAACCACAAACCCAAAATATTTATAAATAAACAATTCACTTGGACATAAACTCACTGCACAAAATATCACGAGTTCAAGCTCAAAGTAAAACGCTCAACGTACGCCAAAATCAGGAACTCCAGCGTTCATCTTTGGTTCGCGTGTAGGATGCAAAACGTGCAAACCCAAGATCTCCATAACCAGAACAAGAGTATAGATGATTGAATATAAAGATTAATGCACCTGTTTTAGAAGTGGAAAAGCGATGATCCACGCGCAAATCATTTTCCTCTATTGCCCTCTGTCATAAAAAAGAGGAGGTAGAACCAATAACGGAACCTTCTTCAAAAATGTCTAAATGATAAGCTACATAACATATATATATATATATCTTCTTCTCCAGCAACAGGCTCGATGTGGTAGCATCTTCCTTCATCGTATACGATCAAGGCTGGTAAACCCATCGGTCCACACGGTTGTCCATGTACCAGTAGAAGATTCAGCAACTACCGCAGCCCCTGCTTCCTCAAGATGAGGAACTCCAGGTTGAGGAGTTACTCGATGAGACAACCCCTCACCCTTTAGCGTTAGGTAAACGTTCCTTCTGTGAGAATACTAATAAGAATTAGGGTTAGAAAATAAACTTGAGCACTATTTATAGAGTTTCTAAGCAGATTCCTCATTACAGGTCAGGCTCAACTCCACCCACACTAGCCAATCTCATATTAGAATAATTAAGAAACTTTCTATCTCACCTTAAACCAACCTTGTAAAATGATAAATTACAATATTAATTAATATGGCTCAACTCTTACACCGCATACGTAAGTCGTTCATCTTTGGTCCGCGTACGTAAGTCTTCACGTTCCTTTTCAAGGTTTCGCGTGGCTTCCAAAAGAATCTTGCAGCCCCTCTCTCAAGCGGCGTGGACATGCGGAGAGGGCTTCAATTCCTTTTTGCTTTTATATTGTGTGCCCATGTCTCTTTCCTTCTTTAAAAAAGGATTCATACACCGCACGATGGGGAAGAAAACCTTCATATTTCTTTCTTTTTCTTTTATCCCCTTAAAGATAAATAGATAATAAAATATATAGTGTGTCCCTTTTTTTTTTTGTCTTCAAGTAATAAAACATATATTCCTCGATAAAATTCGATTTAACAAATCGTTATCTGAATTCAAACTCGAGATACTAATTTAACAAATTAAAATGAAAAATAGTAGATACACACTGGGAATTTTTTAATTTACATACTTCGAAATGTACCCGAAAAATAAGCATCTCTAATGTACCTAAAAGGACATATGATTAGATATGATTAGCTGATTATCCAGGAGCTTTTAGCGTAGTTATTGGACTTAGAATGATAAGCAACGAAGCCACCAGTCACCTTTTGATGATCATAAAGCTGTTGCTGCACAACAGGGATGGAATAGATCAACAGAAGTAACTTGAACATCTTTCTTGAAGATGCACTCAATGTGCTTTTCCAAATACACCTTGATTAATTTCTTAATCTCTAATCAACCCCAAAATCACCCTAAAAAAGACACAACGCTTGAAATAACCCCCATATCCGAGATAGTACCTTAATAGTAGTTGTGGGTGGAAGGGTTAATGGATATAGTTGGTGAATAAAGAAGTAACCGATGTCAGGAAGCATTGCTATTTTCTTTTTCTTGAATTTACAAGGTTCTTGACTATCTCGCAAGGCATGTATATCAATGGAAATTTTTGAAAGAGCTGAAAAAATGGAAATGAAGGAAGCTGGGCATTCTCTTAACAGTGTTTGCTAGTTTTCCTACCCACACCTTTTTGTTCCAATTTAGTTACGTGAGAAGAGTGAATAACATAAATGTTAGTATGGCTGAGAACAAAGGCTTGGACTATGGCCGACCAAGAAATATAATAGGTTTATGATTTTCTTTTTTTTGTAATTTTCTCTAATTTGTCCATGAGTATTGCATAAGTTATCTACCATGTGCATTTCTTTTACTTTATTATGAGAGATTAGACAATGCATGACCATGTTAAGGATGTGTCCGGTAGTTTTTACCCTCTTTCTTTTATTTTTTTTCTTTTTTTAAATTGCAGTGTGCACTATTACTCATGTTAACTAAATTTTACTTATTCAAGCCCCAGACCACTCAATTATCTAAGCAATCGAAATCTACTTATATTCTAACAAAGAAGCGGAACCAAAAATGTAAAATATAGCCGGGACATTAAGGGGTGATGGAATTGGGGGTAGTTGAGGTGATGGTCATAGTGGAGGCGATGGTCGAGTTCATGTTTTGGGGACCCTCGTGAAAATTGAAGCCGACGCCAGGGATAAATGGATCATGAAAGTTGC
The DNA here is from genome assembly GCA_007663325.1 of Eucalyptus pauciflora. NCBI lineage: Eukaryota > Viridiplantae > Streptophyta > Magnoliopsida > Myrtales > Myrtaceae > Eucalyptus > Eucalyptus pauciflora. The sequence continues at coordinate 1,257,630 of VMYD01000366.1, read as the reverse complement.
TTTCTCCCAATTAGACCTGTTAAAATGCCTCATAAATCCATTTTTTGACCCATAAGGATGTTAAATAAGTTAATATATGATAATAATATTAAGTAAAAAAGTCTTAAATAAGTGTCAAATGAATCTATGTAATGGGACTCACCCGATCGACAAAGAATCGATAGGCAAAAGTCTCGCCAGGCCGAATGGGGTGCGTCGAAGCCCCGCCAATCTGCAAAAGCCCAACCCCAACATCGTCAGTCATCGTCCCCACATGGACTGAACACCTTCACGATACATGCTTTTTGATGTCTTCGTTACTTACCGGTCTCACTACGTCGATCTGGATCGTGAGGTCCTCCTTCCCCAACCCGTTGGTGACCTCGATGACGAGCAGGTCTCCTCGATAAGCCGATATGGTCGGGCCGGGGGTTCATCCGTTTATGGTGACAGACAGCTTCCGGTAGCCCCCTGGCGGCGTGAGCTCGTACTTCGCTACCCACCTGTAGCGTCGTGCCGTGTCCTCCGCCCCCAAAGGCATGGTCGTCAGTACCACAATGCAAGTGATACAGTAAAAAGGAATTTACTTGAATGGGTGATGGTTTATCAAGGATGACAAGACAATATAAGCTTGTTAAAGTGGTTTGGACAAGTGAAACAATGACCTTGAGATTTTTTGCCAGAAGATGTACATTTTGATGGAACTGTATTGAGAAAGGTACATGAGGCCTTGGGTTATGCCAGGGGAAACCATGTAGCTATCCCTTGTTCGTAAAAGGCTTTAGCTGTTGTTGTCAGGGGTTGGGCATTGCATATTCTTTTTCATGATTACCATTGAATTCAATGTTGTATCATATTATATTATTCTCTATATGCATGCAAATTAGCTAATCTAATAAAATTGGTTTTGTCCTTTAGAATGCACTGCGGCAACAACAATTTGTACGAGAAGTTCCAATACAATACAGTCTCTGCAAGACTGCAATGAACCTTGGTATGTTTTAGTTTCCCATTTGTTATTTCCAGCAGTTTGTCTTCTAAAGAGTTGAGCTTTTCAAGCACCATAATCTTGGAATTTATCCCTTCCGTTTTGGTTTAGCATGTCGGAGGAAGCTGCCCTTGTCACTTTTTTATGCATAAGTACATATGCATACTCTCAATTTCTGCGCTGGCTTGAAGAGCCCCATGCTGTCATCTCTTTACTCCCGCTTTTGGAGCTTATTTTGGATGGAACCCCTTGACCTTTTGAGCGACATGTCTTTTGTGTTCTTACCACCAATCACATTCCTAAAAGGATGGGAATAGTCCATACTGATCTCCCTGCGATCATGCAACTACGTCTGGGAATAGAGGAAAATTGGGCAAAAGATCTAGTTTTCCAAGGAAAATCGTGTAAAAGATATAGTGGTTCATAAAAAAGTATACCATATCACATGTCACATGTAGCAAATTTAGTCAATGGCTAAATGAGCACCTAAAGAATTAACCTCGCCGTCACCTAAGGCTACATGCTTAAAATCACCTGCATACTTAAAATCGCCAACATACCCATTAATGAAAAGTTAAGGCTAACATGCTTGATTGGTTGTAGCTTGTAGGACGAGGGCCTGTTATGTATTTTGTCTTAGCTGCACATGCTTAGGTTATTAACTGGTCAAGTCTAAGTCATGTGCCTCTATCTTGATTGCTATGATTCTGTTCATTTGATTAGTGATGCTCTGATAAATTACAAGTGCTTTTTGTGTAGGATTAAATATAGCTTGAGCATTGTTGCGGACAAGGGCCTGAAAAAGCCCCTATACACATCTGCACGTCTGAAAAAAGGAGAAGTGCTGTATCTGGAGACACATTCCTGCAGGTATCATATTTCTTGCAGAGTATGTACTTAGCATCATTCATAGATGTTCGTTGAAAATTGATCATGCACACTAGGATAGTCTATGTTAAATCTTTACGTTACCAACTGTCCTTCTGGAATAGGAAATCCTTGTTTCATGGAGTTTGTTTCACACGATTGGTACCGCATGTATCTTCTGCTGACCTTGGTCTGATAAGTGAGAGTATGGAGCAGACTGGTTGTGTGGTATAGGGACTTGTCTACTGAAATTTAAACCTTAGTGACAAAACTGAGTTGCCAATTCTGTCGGGGACCTTTATTGCTCAGAATGTTCATTGCTTCTATGGTTGGCTTCACTTATAACTACAAATTGCAGAAAAATATAGGAATGACTCGAACACTCAGGCACAAAAGCATAGTTTCACCTGGATTATTTATTAGCAATGCAACTTTTGAGCGACTTTTTTCTCTTGTTGACTTGTTAAAGGTACGAGCTTTGTTTCACTGGAGAAAAGATGGTCAAAGCTCCTACAGCTTCTCAAATGCATGAAGCTGAAACAGAGAAATCCCAAAATCACCACCCACATTCCATGAATGGAGAGAGAAACGACACTGAAAATACTGTGATTGATGTGTTTCGGACCTTCGGTGGTCTCGATGTAAGAAGCCTCTTCCCCAGAAAGTTATTCGTTCAGTCGGATTTCCTCTGCCCCCTGACTATCTGGAGGTATCATCATCATCATCATCATCATCATCATCATTTTAGTTTCCTTCCTTTGGATTTTGCATGTGTGCTTTGCATTTCTTGGACTTGGAAGATTCCTTGTACTTTTTACCAATTTCGACATTCCAGGACATATCTCATCATGTTACAGTAAGCTTAGAGAAATCACATGCTCTTCTTCCCTCCATATTTAGCGTACATAAAGTGAAATCCTCACTACGTCGCTTCATGTCATTTCTCACTGGTTTGTGTAACATTTTGCCAAAACTAAACGTCTGACTTGGAGAATAAAGTATTGCTAGCTATAGTCTGTGCGTGTGCATGGTCCTTGTTCATGTTTCTTAATTCAGATGCTGGTCAAATTGGTGATATAAGTATGCAGCAGAGTATACTCACAAGAAATGAAGTAATCTTTCTTTTCGAGGAAAAAAGAACGATAGGAGCCAAACTTTAACATCGATCTTTCTACCCTTCTTGAATAGGTATTGGAGGAGAATCTGGACTGGGGGGATGTGCATTGGTCACAAACTGGGGCTTGGATAGCTGGAAAAGGATACTTGTCTGCTCGGGTGCATTTTCTGTCATTGAATTAGCCCTGGTTGTAACTGTTTTATTTCTCTGTCCTTATTTGATGCACTTACTGTAGAGATTCCGGATGCATATTGATTTAAATTAACTAGAAAGTGTATTGGACTTTATCTTGAGTTATTTTGCGATATCCTGGAGTCATGTAGGTTTGGCTTGTTATGTAAACCATTTGTTTGATAAATTGACATGTAATTCAGCTTTCATGTCTTGGGAGTTCTGTAGCATTCAGCAGAATGTCGGAGCTAATGCATCTTTTTAATCTAATCAATTTTGGTTTCAGGCTCACTTATGTTGAGAATTTACATCTTTTGGAATGTAATATCGAAGAACCACTTCACATCATCGGCCACACCAGCGAAACTTGTGAATCGAAATCAAAATCCTTTTAGTCATGCAAGAAGAATACCAGTTAGGCTAGTGATCCTGGAATTTGAAAAATAATTTATCTTTCGAAAGATACATATGCTATTTATTGGGAATTTTAGTTCTCACCTAAAGACGTACTGAATTGTTCTCCAAATTCACATATGAAATGTTCTTTTCTTGATAAATTAGATGAATCTTGGTCCTCTTATTTTTCTGAATCTGTCTCTATAATTCATCTGACTACTAATGTCTTTTCCGGATTGGTAAAAAATCATGGAGTGTTGATGTGAGGTGTAGTTAACACCACAAAAGAGGATCAAAACAAAATCTCAATGGAGCTATAGGTAGAATAAATCGGTGACGGACACTTTTCATGGAATTCTGCATTCCTCAATAGTAAATGGGGAGATGTCCCAAACAAATGATGAAGCTAGGTCGCAATTGAATTCTCACCAGTAAGGCCACTGAGATAGAGTGCGAGTCACATTTCGAACAAACCTCCTTTTTTACCCAGCATTTTGTATGCAAAACTTCTCCCTTTAAATTTAGGCAATATATAGAAATTCTTAATCTAAAAATGACCAAATTCGCATTTATATTGAATCCAGGGACTTGTTTTGAGCAGTAGCAAGGCTATTAGAGTTGTGCGACGACCTCAGCTCAATATTTATTGGCTTAGAAGATGAGAGATAAAATCATAACCACTACAAGAAACAAGGGGACTCCGGACCATGTGTGCTCTTGTGCTATGACAATCTCACTCAAACGACGGAGACACATATGTTGTAGTACAATATACCGAGGGTCCCCGGCCAGAAACACACGTGCAATTTTCCCCTGAACGGAGATGCCCTTTTTTTGGAGGGAAAGTTTGCATTTTCTGAATCTGTTAGCTCCCGATTAGAACCTTTAAGGGATCCAAATGGACTGGACTGAGTAGGTTGAAAAAAGACATAAAACCTTGGCAAGAACATTGCTCAGCAGAATATATGACTCATGCTCCTTAAGGTTGCGTCTATATTCAAGTCATTCCAAACTCTCTTATAGGTATAGTCCGTGGGTAAGAAGTGCAGCAGAGATGCTAAAAATTTGATCATACAAATTACAGGACTCAAAAGTTTCTACATCGTCTTGATTAGCGCTACATGGAAGATTGTTATTTTTTTAAGTACCATCTGCAGGAGCTACTTTTTCAAATTACAGGACTCGAAAGTTTGTACATCGTCTTGATTAGCGCTACATGGAAGATTTTGTTATTTTCCAGAGTACCATCTGCAGGTGCTACTTTTTCAACTGCAAAAATGAAAATGTCCGTTCAATGTTCTTGTTACTCAGTTCTCAAGCCTTCAAGACATTCACATATCTCTCTTAATATTAAAAAAATTATAAAGGGAGAAACATAAAATGATCAATAATAAACTGGGAGTGGATAATTCGAGGGTATCCATTCATAACTATAACAAAGTGCTGTTGGCAATAATTTGTAGAAGGGGGTGGAGAAGCAATGATAAATATACAATGTGTATCTCATTAGTCCAGTTTCTTCCTAACACAACAACGCTACCATCCTCAACAATTACACAGCTCTTCAATCAAAAAGTACAATCTGATATCGTTCACTACTTAAGACTGAAACACTAATCATCTTAATTAGAAAATGAAGTAACATATCTGAAATGCACCCGGTTACTGAAAACCAGCATCTTACCCACTCGGAACTTCAAGGCTGTCCGACGAAAGCTCTGCCTTATGTAAGAAAAGCAAGGCCTTGTTACTTGTTAGGAGAAAAGCAATATGAGGACAAGAGTCAGAAATTCTCTCATGCATGCGGGCATACATGCATACAGGCAATTCAAGAGGAAATCAGCATCAACTTACCAGCAGTAGAAATAATTCAAGATCAATATGCAGCTACTCATAGAACGAGTGCATGTCTCATTTTTTTTTTTTTTATCAAAGATCTTCCAGGTCCTGGATTATATGCTCCTCACAAACTTCCAAGCAATGATTATCACCACATACTCATCCTGTAATACAGATGCAAATCCCACCTAAGTGTTAAACCGATATGGCTCTAACAACAATAAAGCAAAAATAGCAACTAATTTGAGAAACGACATTTTGCTCGTTTTAGGGTGTCCTATCATTGGTACCTCAGAAGCTTTATTTTTCATTAATGAGGTTTCACTCAAGACCTTCAAAAGGTTCCAGGAGTTTTGGCTTCTAGGTCATTCGGCTTCATAAACGCTATCGCACGGAAGGATAAAAAGAGAATCCTAAACTGTTGCCAAGGCCTCAGAAATCAGAATAGAAAATTAGCTTCTTGTGCTTTTGTGACTATTCTACTGCATAACTTATGTAAACTCGTGTTTCTCGTGACTTTTTTCTTTTTCATATCCACAGTCCATGGGGTGAAAGAATATCACTACCTCACCACTCATCCATGGCACAACCGATGTTCATATTACTCTCACGCTCCATGTGAATTTGGTTCTCACTTCTCCATAGCTGCCAAATTTATCAAGTGGTAAAAGAACTCGACTGTCAACTGGCGGCTTCTTCAAGTCTCACTGCATCTTCTTCATTCCTCTATGGTTTTGCCTCTTCAAGCGCCTCGTAGAACTTGGCGACAGAGTCCTATCCCAATTATTGGAGAATTGTCCCGAGAAAACTATTAACACGCTGCACGATCTTTATGATAGGTACATACTCCAGATCCACATTTGCTAGGCACCTCAAAAGCACTCAGAGTCCCCCTCTCTCTAGACTTTACCTAACTTCTTTCAATAAATTGCCACCTACTCAAAGAAAGAAAGAAAGAAAAGTTACCTTCCATGGATTGGTTACTGATTTAGCAGCGTGTTACATCGATTAGTGATGAATTCACTACCAAGCATCCACAAAAAAAAGTTATGAAGAAACACAAATTCAACGCCTCTCGAACAAATTCCACAACACGTTGTTCAAAGTTCCCACGCAATTGTAGCACCAAGGAATTGAATTCAAAGTCCAGGTCAAATATTACATAATACAATTGGGATGTGCCAGGTGTTACCTGATCTTCAGCAAGCTGCATGAAGCCCAGAACCTCAGCTACACATCCTTCAAGTCAACAGTTTCCATGGCCTCGGTCGGCGGTGGTAGTCCATCGCCTCTGCTCTCCAGTCTCCGTCGCTGTCGGTTCACTGGGGACTCTGTTTCAGGGACACAAACTTCTTCTCTCCGTCGCCTCCGTCGATGGTAGGTGGCAATCTTACATCCATCAGAGCACGGTGTTGTCAGATGGGAGACGAGCTGTCGTGATGCTGAAAGTGGCGTCGCTGGACAATCTTGCAAGTCGTTCTGTATATCTGTTTTGATCGTTCCATGCATAAGTGGAACCATGGCTTTTGAATATGTTGATTCATGACCAAACTCGTAGAGTAAAGTTGGATCCATTAGATCTTGAAGCTTAACTTTTAAATCTTCCTCTAGTTGCTTGCATACTATTCGGCATCCACACTTTTTTGCGACTCCACCTGATACTTTAACACTAAATTGTACATGACTCCCATAAATTTGACGAAATTGACTGCTCCCAACGGCTCAAATGGTGTGAATGATGCAAACAAGTTATAATTTGCATTGGGAGTCCATTCACGCTTATGCAGCATTTGGCCATTAGCTTCTAATCTCATGCAGAATGATTGTGACTCATGATCCTGTTCATCAGTACTATGAACAACACAGAGAACAAATCCAAGAAACTTGCGACACAAGTCCTTAGAAGCCCTAAAAGATACAAAACCTTTTTCAATAGGGAGGACCCACTCTGGTAACTCTTTTCCAGGACAAGCTGCATGGAGACCCTGTTATAAGATAAACCGTTAGAAAGTACCCGAATAGAAGAATTCAATTTTGAGTTTAGGAAGTAATCCTAGCGAATTCCACTTCTAACTAGAGCTCTATAAATGAGTCGAGATACATTGATCCTTGCTTATAATAATATACAAGTCTCATGTGATAGAAATGATTCTTATAAAAGAACGGAAGCCACCTCCATCATATGCATGTACGTGTAGAACCACTTTAGATTTATTTGCTTTGCTTAAGCTTCCTATCTATCGTTTTCTGCTGTTGCAATATACAAGCACACACTCCACATTAATATGAGAGAGAGAGAGAGAGAGAGTCTTACGTGGAGAGGCGGCATTTGCAAAGCACACTTGACAAAATCTCTACCGTTAGAAGCATAGGGATCGAGCATCCTCCGGCCTGGAATATGAACATGGCACGCCGCTTGAAAATATAAATGTTTGCGCCCAACGATGAATGTTGGAATGCTAGTTATTTTGGTCTCCCCCACAAGTAAATTAATCAATTTGGGACAACAGGAATGATTCTCAAGAAACTCCAATTCAGTCAGACTACTCCAACTAAGGTCTAAATATTTTAAACTTGAAAGTCCGATCTTCATAGATGGATCAGCAGAATCATCGTACTTTGGAAACCCAATGAAGGATTTGCAACCTCGAAGTTCCAGCTCTTCAATGTTATGTAACTTGTATATACTAGACGGAAGACCTACAAGATTCTTGCAACCAGAGAAGCTCAATTTCTCCAAAGAAACAAGATTTTCTATTGATGTAGGAAGTTCTTTAATAGCAGTCCCTTTTAACGAAATAAGTGTCAGGCTTTCAAGTTTAGGTGGAATATCTGGGAACCATTCCAAATTTTTACAATTTGTAAGATGAAGATGCCAGAGTCTTTTTGTTTTGAGCACATTCGGAAAAACACCAAGTCGAGAGCACCCATCTAAAGTCAACACCTGTAACTTCTCAAGATATGCAATCGATTCATGGGCTTCTACCATGTTTTCACAAAAAGAGAGAACCAATTCCTTGAGATGTGGAGCACATGAGAGGTCAGGGATACGAATTAGGGACTCGCAATAACTGAAATTAATGTACTTCAATTGTTGGAAGACCTGCAAATATGGCGGAACAAACACCTCAGTCAAAGTTACTATGAACTAATTTGCTGAGAATTACGTGTTGTATTGAGAAATAAGTAAACACTTAGAAACTTTACTAATAATTATAAATCTATACATGTATGTGGTAAGAGAATGAATTTAGAAATGACAAATAAAAAAGCTAATGGATATTGGTCAGAAGTGGGCCACGTGGTAAAAGTATGCCATGTGTCATGCCATGTGGCAATCGGAAAAAAAAAATGAAGCGCCATGCGGTTACCATGTGAAGGCAGGCCACTAACAAGTTTAAGCCACATGTTATGCCATGTGCCAATTGTAGAAGTAAAGTGAATGTCACGTGGCGAGCACCAAAATGAACATTCTTTATGTCCTGGTTTAGACTATATATAATAGCTTTATGTCAAAAATATATATTCTATCAAAATGAATTTTTCCCAAAAATTAAGAAACTTTTTTTAAGCCATTTAAAGATACAATGAAACCAACTTTTTAAAACATTTTGAAGAAAAAAAGTTCATATATTCAACTCAAAACCTAGCTTTGACTTTCAATTAAGAAATTAGCGGTATACCGTGTGGATCTTGTATATCAAATTATTTCTAAATGCACACGCATTACGGGCAAAGTTTCTACTATATATTTAATTTCGTCTACTTAGAAATGCTGCTCTTCACAAACTGATTTAAGCATTTAAGAATGCCTTGTTTTACAACGCAATGCCTTCAAACCTTGAAAATTCTTTTTCTTCGGCATATGTTTATACAATTTCTTTGTATTGTGTATGAGTTTCTAATAAAGTTGTTTCACTTAATTTTTAAATGCCAATTTTGCTGCACGTAAACATATTTCTTACTCAAGTAATTAGGGTCATTTTGAAAGGGGAAGAAAAAAACAGAGAAGTGGTTTAAAAAACTAGGGAACGCCACTTCGTTTCATGTACTAGTACATGTAATACATATATACACATACAAATGAAGTAGACAATGAAAAAGTCTATGTAGGTAAATGCTCACCTTAAATTGTTCAGGCACTACTGTGATACTGGCTTTGCTCATATCAATTCCCACTAATTTCATTGAACCAGAGGAACATTCTATAATCCGGCGAGCACATCCAGGCTATTCAAACCATCTAAGCCCCTTAGCAAGACATAAAGGACCTTGGAAAGAATCCTGCAGGTTGTGCAAGATGAGCAATCTCAACCTTCTCATTTTTGTAAAAGCATCAGGATGGATACACATCTCTGTCCACTCAGGTAGCTTCAACACTATGACTTTTACAGCACAATCTTCCTGCATATGCAAGATTATTTAGGTTATACATATTTTTAGTAATTAAAGTCAAAGAAAAGGAGCACAACTTTGATCATAATCGTAATTCTTACCTTGTCATTGGACAGAACCTCGTCAACATCATTATACAACCATAGTCTACTGCGTCTTCAGGGATCATCGCGACATTCTTGGTTCACAATATCCTTACCCATCAATTGAATTAAGTCATGCATTTCTAGGATGTCAAACTTGATTCTTATCAAGGACCTTTTAACAAGAATTTGAAATCCCACGGTTGTCTCAAGATCGCAACTTTCGAGAATTTTCTTTGTATACTGTCTTGTCCACCCCCTAAAGAAGCAAGCAATGTGGAGAAAGATTTCTTTCTCATTTACATCTAGTCCCTCATAACTAATTTTGAGCACATTATTTATGGTTTTGTCAGGACTCCTGGAAAGTTTTATTAGTGTATTTTCCCATACATCTTTTGTTTCACCACATAATAAGGAACCCAACACCTCAAGTGCTAAAGGAAGACCTTTAGCATAATTCAGAGCCCCATTTACTAGATCTATTCTGATTTGGTGCGTCTGAGAAGCATGCTTACCAAGCAGCTCACGAGCTTGACTATCATCTAGTGCTTTAACTTCATACACATGATCTTGATATATCCCCTGACAAGTTAGCAAATGTTTCTCTTGTGGTAATGATGATCCTACTCCCATTACCAAACCACTTGCCTTCTCCTGCTAAAGCATTTAACTTGTTAAATATGACTCGAGTTTGAGTAATTGCAAAAATCGATTTGCTGGACTCTTGAAATTGCACAAAAGAAGAAATATAAATTAAAATATATTGGAAGTTTTTGTAACCTTTCCTTGCAGTTACATATTCCTATTGTAAAAGGGAATTCGAATGTGGGCCCAGAGTCAAAGTTGTGGACTCTAGGCACACCTATAATAATTTATTATTATAGGAATTTTCCTCCTTGGCGTGAAGCTGTTGAAGAATCGTCGAAGCCTTTGCACGCGTGAACGAAAAAGGAAATAGGTGGGCCCAGGTCAAAGTGTGACCTGGGCACACGTAGCCCACGTATAAAAGAGCTGCCGAAGCCCTTTACGAAAGAAATAAGTCGCAGAAGGGAGCCGCGAAAGAAGTTTTTCTTTCGGTGGGTTGTTGCACTTACAAACCTACGGAGAAAAGGGAGCCGCATGTTTTCAAGCTGAAGCGCGATCAAGAAAATGAGTGCTTTTTCAGCGTTTGTTTTTGAGCTTGTGTGGTAATTTTGTGCCGTGAGTTGGGTTTGGGGTTAAATTGTTTTTTGGGAAACACCAAGAGAGTGTTTGAGTGAGTGTAATCTCCTTGTATCGCTTGATCTATAGTGAAATTCGCTGCTGCTCTCCCCGTGGATGTAAGTCTTTACGACTGAACCACGTAAATCTAGTGTCCGATTTATTTTTCTTTTTCTGTCTATATTATTGTTCGATCGCTTGCCTTAATCGCAACAATTGGTATCAGAGCCAGGCTTGGCTGAGTTGAAGCGAATCGATGGCGACAGAAGAAGTAAAAGTGAGAATCGACAGATTTGATGGGAAGGATTTTAGTTTCTGGAAGATGCAGATTAAAGATTATCTTTACCAGATGAAATTACACTTGCCCTTATCTGGGGAGAGACCAGAGACGATGAAGCAAGCTGATTGGGATTTGCTAGATAGACGAGCTATGGGTGTTATTCGACTGACGTTGGCTCATAACGTCGCGTTTAACATCCTAAAGGAGAAGACCACTGCTGACCTGATACAAGCCTTGTCGGATATGTATGAGAAGCCCTCTGCGATCAACAAGATCTGTTTGATGCGACGTCTGTTTAATTTGAAGATGAGCGAAGGTGCGTCAGTTGCAAATCATATCAATGAATTCAATGTGATAGTTAGTCAATTGAGTTCAGTTGAGATTGATTTTGAAGATGAGGTATGCGCTTTGATTCTGTTATCCTCATTGCCTAATAGTTGGAATACTACTATTACTGCTGTTAGTAATTCCTCTGGGTCAACAAGTTTGACGTTTGATGGTGTTCGAGATTTAATTTTGAGCGAGGACATTCGTAGAAGAGAATCTGGCGAAACTATATCTGCTGCTTTAGTAGGTGAAAATAGAGGAAGATCTATAACACGTGTGGGTAATAGTAGTACTAATATAAACATGCATAGTCAGTCTAGGACTGTTAATGTTGCTTGTTGGAGCTGTGGCAAGAGGGGGCATCTTAGAAGGGATTGCCTTAAGCTGAAGAATGAGAAGGGTAAGGGAATTATGGTTGATTCTGCAGATAATGTTGCAGCTGTAGCAGATAGTGCCGATTATGTCTTGTCTGTCACTAATGATTCATCATTTGATGGATGGATTTTGGATTCTGGTTGTTCTTTTCATGTCACACCAAATAGAAATTGGTTTATCACTTATCAGTGCACGAGTAGTGATAAAGTCCAGTTAGGGAACAACGCTAAGTGCGATGTTGTGGGTGTTGGTGATGTTAAAATCAGAATGCATGATGGTATTGTGAGGACATTGACTGGAGTAACGCATGTTCAAGAGTTGAAAAAGAACTTAATTTCCTTGGGTGCCCTAGATTCAGCTGGTTGTAGGTATTCTTCAAAAGGTGGAGTTCTGAAGGTTGTACAAGGTGCCTTGGTGATAATGAAAGGAATCAAGCATGGAGGCCTGTATAAACTTCAAGGTGAGATAATGAAAAATTTCGCTGCGGAGACGTCGGATGCATCTGTTCGAGAGTCTTTTGACTGCTCGAGGAAGACCTGGGTGTTTCTGCCAAGGCACAAGTTTGATGCTGGTGTCAGGATCACGCAGTCGAGAGCTTTGATCGAGATGGAGACTGGTAAGTCGATCAAACATGTGCAGACTCCACCCCATGATCGAGATGGGGGCTATGGGAAAGTAGCAGTAGAATTTGAATTTTTACAAAGCGATTGTAATTTGACTCAAACGTCGAGTCAATGTGGAGATTGTTAAATATGACTCGAGTTTGAGTAATTGCAAAACGCGATTTGCTGGACTCTTGAAATTGCACAAAAAAAGAAATATAAATTAAAATATATTGGAAGTTTTTGTAACCTTTCCTTGCAGTTACATATTCCTATTGTAAAAGGGAATTCGAATGTGGGCCCAGAGTCAAAGTTGTGGACTCTAGGCACACCTATAATAATTTATTATTATAGGAATTTTCCTCCTTGGCGTGAAGCTGTTGAAGAATCGTCGAAGCCTCTACACGCGTGAAAGAAAAAGGAAATAGGTGGGCCCAGGTCAAAGTGTGACCTGGGCACACGTAGCCCACGTATAAAAGAGCTGCCGAAGCCCTTTACGAAAGAAATGAGTCGCAGAAGGGAGCCGCGAAAGAAGTTTTTCTTTCTGTGGGTTGCTGCACGTACAAACCTACGGAGAAAAGGGAGCCGCATGTCTTTAAGCTGAAGCGCGATCAAGAAAATGAGTTCTTTTTCAGCGTTTGTTTTTGAGCTTGTGTGGTAATTTTGTGCCGTGAGTTGGGTTTGGAGTTAAATTGTTTTTTGGGAAACACCGAGAGAGTGTTTGAGTGAGTGTAATCTCCTTGTATCGCTTGATCTATAGTGAAATTCGCTGTTGCTCACCCCGTGGACGTAAGTCTTTACGACTGAACCACGTAAATCTGGTGTCCGATTTATTTTTCTTTTTCTGTCTATATTATTGTTCGATCGCTCGCCTTAATCGCAACATAACTGGCGCAGGTCATCCACATCATCAAGGATCAGGAGAACTTTCTTGTGACCAAGTCTGCGTTGTATCATATTAATGCCTTTATCAATAGTGGACACTTCTAATCTTCGCTGCGGTAATAATGTATCTTTTAATAATATTTCTTGCAAAGTCACTAGATCCGTGCAACCTTTGATGTTTCTTGAACATTTGCAAGAAAACATGAACCCTCAAATTGTCTAAAAGTAGAATTGTATAGGGCTTTCCCCAAGGTTGTCTTCCCTATACCTCCTTGTCCCCATAATCCCACCATCACAACATCATCATTAGATTCAAGGTTTAACATTGATTTTAGCATAACCACTCGAGATTCTATCCCAACCGGGTGCTTAGCAACATGCAAAGGCGTTCGGTCAAGATGATTGGAGATCCATTTCACAATTTCTTGTATATGCTTCGACTCATCTCTGACAAAAACAAAAAAGTTTTAGCAATTTGAATGAGCAATTACAAGCAATCACTAGCCAACAATAACAAAGTAGTGTGTCACATTTTGAGATAATTACAGCCAAAACAAAATGTATTCCCCACTTAGTTGAATTAGAACTCCGAGATAACAAGCTCAGGATTCAACTTTTAGTCAACCGATTCATGTATCTATCTACATAAGTGATTCATGTTCTTGATTCACTTATTTTTCTTTTTGACCATTAACCAAAAGGAGCTATTTAGGACGAACTTTGAATGGCAATTAAGATTTCGATCCGAAAATTATTAAAAATCCTTGAAGCACGATGTCATTTCCTTGCACAGTCTGTATAGACTAATTATCCTGTATCAAGCGTTGCTAACTGCTTTATTCCTTTTGAAGAAGAAATGGGGCAAGTGCAATAACACTACTTAAACATTTTGTCCATTGGTTGATTAAAATTCTAATGTTCTATCTTCGTCAACTGAGTCTGTAAATTTTTCAGCTGATAAAGTCCTATTGTCTAATTTCTATTACTAGAAAGAGCCACGTGTCTATTCTATGGTTTTTTTTTTTTTTTGGTCGAGTCTATTTCATGGTTAGCCATGTGTGATTTTTCGAACTCAAAATGCCACCGGTAACGAGTTTAACACTAGGTTGCCAAAAAATTGAAAATATGTCGAACTCAATTGACCCAAACGAAATGCAAACAACTCAAATAGCCCACAAACAGAACGTGTAGAGCTGTTATTATACATTGAGGAGGGCAAAAAGGATCCAAAAGAAAGAGCCATAGACCTTACGAATGAAACGGGGCTTAGCAACAGCCAAAATCAGAATAATATTGTTCCATGCTAAAAAATAGATGTTTTGTTTCCGTGCCAGTGAATTTCAATAAGTTCTTCAGTGCCAAAAATATTGTCGGTGGAAAAAGACTAATAAATTTATGAAATCACCAATTTCTTTTATAATTAGCATATAACCAATTACTAACTCACCAAATTTGATTTTCATTACTTAAGGCCTTCAATCTACTAACTTTTATATGAAATTACCAACATAAATTAGAGCTACTTACCAACTTTTGTCATTTTAACTAATTACCTACTAGTTTTGAGTTACCAACTTTTACTAATTACCAATGCTATTTGTTCTTTTAATTTCCCAACTTTTCTATTGGATAACCAACTCTCATTTGAGTTACTCACGAACTCATTTTAAAAATTACCAATCTTAATTCGAGTGGCTTACATATTTTTCTCCGATCAAATTATCAACTAATTTTGAGTATCAAATTTCATTTGAATTACTTGTCAAGTTTATTTTTCTTTTAATTGTCAACTTATCTTATATTTTGCCATATTTTTGTTTCTCTTTTTAACTATATCTTAGATTTACCAACTCATGTACGAAATTACTAACTTCAACTTAAGCAACTTAAGAATTTTTAAGATTTATAAGATGAAGCATCTATACATATACTTACAAAGTAACAATCATGTGTGCGTTGATTAACTAATTAATTTATTTTTGTGAAAACAATCTTTATACTTACCTGTAAAGATTAGTTTCTTACACAAAATATGGACTCCACTCTACTTACCCATCATTCAAAAGCCAACCGGACAAGTAACCGGTGTTGGAAAGAGCTTTCTCCCATCTCTTCACTTTCTCCGAATCCTCCCTGAACTTGGACTTGTGCTTATCTAGAGCTCTTTCATAACTCATTCTTCCATTTCTCACTTCTCTTGGTTCCACTTTATAAAACACTGGCAGAGCGGTGAGGTTCCTTTGCTCCTTGCACTCCATAATCTTCGCCACCTCTTCCAAGCACCACTCTGAGGAAGCATAGTCCTCGGAGAAAACGATGACTGCGATGTGCGATTCTTCGATGGCCTCCATAAGCATCGGCGATATCCGGTCACCCTTTTTAAGTTCTTCGCTATCCCGGAAGTGTGTATTCCATTCTGGATTAAAGCTTGGTAGAGATGGCCGACGAAGTTGTGATGCAATTCTACGCCTCTAAAACTTAAGAAGACGTCATAAATCTTTTCAAGTTTCAATGAAGAATCCATTGGATGATGGAGTTTAACAATCAACAACGATTGTGAGCTAAAGATTTGAAGCTGTGTTTTCTAGGGGTAATCGGCTCCATGATGGGTAAGTTCCAAACATGAACCTTGTACATGACCCTGTCATAACCGGTTCTTTTTTTAACCCTATACCAAACCCTGTTGCTGGGCAAAGGTTGGCTGTGTATAGAGGGTTCCTGCGAATCGCAGGCTGCGTTTGAGAGAGAGAGAGGCAAGATCGCACGAGCTCGAAGAGAAAGAGAGAATCGCAGCTGCGATTGAGAGTGCGAAGGATCACGCAAGCTCGGAGAGAGAGACGCAGATGGAGAGAGAGAAGGGTCAGTGATATGGAGGTGAGATTTCGATTTTTCCTACTCAAAGCATCAGTTAATTTATAGGATGAGATTCAAAAGGGTCAACGGTTCCAATCGTCCTCGGGAGATGGGGTTGAGAATGGAGAGTGTGCATCGAAGACGCCGGCCGGCTTCTGATTGGGTGGCTTCGGCCGGCTTATGATTGAGTGAGACTTGTGGATGATGCCGGCCTAGGTGAGGTCGATGTCGGCCTAGGTCGCCCTGATGCCGTCCTGAGTATTGTCGGTGGCTGGTCGTCACTTGAGATTGACAACCAGTGAAAAGGAAAGAAAAAAAAAATGAAGAGGCACGGTACCTGTGGAAAAGTGAACAGAATTTTCTCCATGCAACAAAATACAAATAAACTTTATGAATGATTGAAGAGGTAATCCTAATGTTACTTATGTTAGAATATAATACGCGAAAACGATAAGATCTTACAATTTATGTCAACGCGAAACCACTAGAGAAATAAACGAGAAATAATAAGGACACCATAAATTTACGTGGTTCGGTCCGAGTATCAATACCTACATCCACGAGGAGAGCCAGCAATAAATAATCCACTATAATCAGAGAATTAGAGTTTACAATCGCTCACACATTCAAGTGTTTCTCACACATAGATTTAACCCCAAACCCAAAATATTTATAAATAAACAATTCACTTGGACATAAACTCACTGCACAAAATTATCACGAGTTCAAGCTCAGTAAAACGCTCAACGTATGCCAAAATCAGGAACTCCAGCGTTCGTATTTGGTTCGCGTGTAGGATGCAAAACGTGCAAACCCAAGATCTCCATAACCAGAACAAGAGTATAGATGATTGAATATAATGATTAATGCACCTGTTTTAGAAGTGGAAAAGCGATGATCCACGCGCAAATCATTTTCCTCTATTGCCCTCTGTCATAAAAAAGAGGAGGTACAACCAATAACAGAACCTTCTTCAAAAATGTCTAAATGGTAAGCTACATAACATATATATATATTGATCTTCTTCTCCAGCAACAGGCTCGATGTGGTAGCATCTTCCTTAATCGTATACGATCAAGGCTGGTAAACCCATCGGTCCACACGGTTGTCCATGTACCAGTAGAAGATTCAGCAACAACTGCAGCCCCTGCTTCCTCAAGATGAGGAACTCCAGGTTGAGGAGTTACTCAATGAGACAACCCCTCACCCTTTAGCGTTAGGTAAACGTTCCTTCTGTGAGAATACTAATGAGAATTAGGGTTAGAGAATAAACTTGAGCACTATTTATAGAGTTTCTAAGCAGATTCCTCATTACAGGTCAGGCTCAACTCCACCCACACTAGCCAGTCTCATATTAGATTAATTAAGAAACTTTATATCTCACCTTAAACCAACCTTGTAAAATGATAAATTACAATATTAATTAATATGGCTCAACTCTTACACCGCATACGTAAGTCGTTCATCTTTGGTCCGCGTACGTAAGTCTTCACGTTCCTTTTCAAGGTTTCGCGTGGCTTCCAAAAGAATCTTGCAGCCCCTCTCTCAAGCGGCGTGGACATGCGGAGAGGGCTTCAGTTCCTTTTTGCTTTTATATTGTGTGCCCATGTCTCTTTCCTTCTTTAAAAAAGCATTCATACACCGCACGATGGGGGAAGAAAACCTTCCTATTTCTTTCTTTTTCTTTTATCCCCTTAAAAATAAATAGATAATAAAATATATAGTGTCCCTTTTTTTTTTTGTCTTCAAGTAATAAAACATATATTCCTCGATAAAATTCGATTTAACAAATCGTTATTTGAATTCAAACTCGAGATACTAATTTAACAAATTAAAATGAAAAATAGTAGATACACACTGGGAATTTTTTAATTTACATACTTCGAAATGTACCCGAAAAATAAGCATCTCTAATGTACCTAAAAGGACATATGATTAGATATGATTAGCTGATTATCCAGGAGCCTTTAGCGTAGTTATTGGACTTAGAATGATAAGCAACGAAGCCACCAGTCACCTTTTGATGATCATAAAGCTGTTGCTGCACAGCAGGGATGGAATAGATCAACAGAAGTAACTTGAACATCTTTCTTGAAGATGCACTCAATGTGCTTTTCCAAATACACCTTGATTAATTTCTTAATCTCTAATCAACCCCAAAATCACCCTAAAAAAGACACAACGCTTGAAATAACCCCCATATCCGAGATAGTACCTTAATAGTAGTTGTGGGTGGAAGGGTTAATGGATATGGTTGGTGAATAAAGAAGTAACCGATGTCAAGAAGCATTGCTATTTTCTTTTTCTTGAATTTACAAGGTTCTTGACTATCTCGCAAGGCATGTATATCAATGGAAATTCTTGAAAGAGCTGAAAAAATGAAATGAAGGAAGCTGGGCATTCTCTTAACAGTTTCCTAGTTTTCCTACCCACACCTTTTTGTTCCAATTTAGTTACGTGAGAAGAGTGAATAACATAAATGTTAGTATGGCTGAGAACAAAGGCTTGGACTATGGCGGACCAAGAAATATAATAGGTTTATGATTTTCTTTTTTTTTGTAATTTTCTCTAATTTGTCCATGAGTATTGCATAAGTTATCTACCATGTACATTTCTTTTACTTTATTATGAGAGATTAGACAATGCATGACCATGTTAAGGATGTGTCCGGTAGTTTGTACCCTCTTTCTTTTCTTTTTTTTCTTTTTTTAAATTGCAGTGCGCACAATTACTCATGTTAACTAAATTTTATTTATTCAAGCCCCAGACCACTCAATTATCTAAGCAATCGAAATCTACTTATATTCTAACAAAGAAGCGGAACCAAAAATGTAAAATATAGCCGGGACATTAAGGGGTGATGGAATTGGGGGTAGCTGAGGTGATGGTCATAGTGGAGGCGATGGTCGATTTCATGTTCTGGGGACCCTCGTGAAAATTGAAGCCCACGCCAGGGATAAATGGATCGTGAAAGTTGCTTTCTCCCAATTAGACCTGTTAAAATGCCTCATAAATCCATTTGTTTTTACCCATATGGATGTTACATAAGTTAATATATGGTATAATAATATTAAGTAAATAAGTCATAAATAAGTATCAAATGGATCTTTGTAATGGGACTCACCCGATCGACGAAGATAGGCAAAAGTCCCGCCAGGCCGAATGGGGTGCGTCGAAGCCCCGCCAATCTGCAAAAACCCAACCCCAACATCATCAGTCATCGTCCCCACATGGATTGAACACCTTCACTATACATGCTTTTTAATGTCTCCGTTACTTACCGGTCTCACTCCGTCGATCTAGATCGCGAGGTCCTCCTTCCCCAACCCGTTGGTGACCTCGATGAAGAGCAGGTCTCCTTGATGAGCCGATATGGTCGGGCCGGGGGTTCGTCCGTTTATGGTGACGGACAGCTTCCGGTAGCCCCCTGGCGGCGTGAGCTCGTACTTCACTACCCACCTGTAGCGTCGTGCCGTGTCCTCCGCCCCCAAAGGCATGGTCGTCAGTACCAGAATGCAAAGCAACCCTGCAAGTAATGGAGCCATCTTTTGCGCATCCATATCGAAGATGCAGAGAGAGATTTGGAATTTTATTGTACAGCGAGCGGAAATGGAGAGGCCGTTTATATTAATGGAGAGACGGGAGGAGATTGGAACCGAATCGTGATGACGTGGAATTACATGACACATCGAGCGGATGGAGAAGGCGTTTATAATAATGGAGAGACGGAGGGAAATTGGAATGGAATCGTGATGATGCGTGAAGTTTACAAGCCCTTTCTAGAACTGGCACGAATAAGGTTGTGTGCGTAATTCGACATCTCCGACATCTCCTTCCACACGAGCCCCCGCTCCTCCATTGGCTAGAATGATGTAGTGAGTAGTCATCTCTACTAATAGGATTAGTAAGCATGCCATGAACGGTGGCACGACTTAAACCACATATCAGCATTGTACACCAAGACTTAGAATATGTCGAATCCACTCAACTCAACATAATACTGAGAAACGAAGAAGTGAAAGTGCTCGAGGTGCCCGCAGAATGGTGCCAATAACGGTGAAGGTAATGAGAAACAGAAAGCTATTTGGTTCGCCTGGTTGACGTTTTTCCGTCAGCTTGAATTACCTGGTTAATGGAGTGATCGTAGGTGTCTTTGCACATAATCGGATCAACCTTATATATAGCAATATGCTCTTTAATTCGACACGAATACTTCCATGACCCCAAAATCGCCACTGGCAAGGCCAATAACAATATTAGCTTGTGTGATTCTACTAACATTGATGACTCCGTCGTTTGTGATCAATCAAAGTGCAAGAATGGCTTGTTTGGCTGAACCAATCAGATGGCGCCACAGAACCTCAAAATGTTCCTCTTTTCTATTACAACTAGAGAGAGAGAGAGAGAGAGAGAGAGAGAGAGAGAGAGAGAGATGCAACTATTCCTACAAATCTCGCAATGAAACCATCATTATCTACAACAAGCAACTTTCGTAAGAAACTAAGAATTTTGTGTTTCCATCGTTTTGAGAAGCCTAAATAGCCCAGCTGCTTCCCTTATCCGTGAAAAGTTTATGCAGAAGGCTTGGACTTCAATCAGGATCTCCTTGACTGCCCAAAATCATTAACATACAGAAGAAGGCAGAAAAACAAATCGTGTGAGAAACAGATCATCCCACCAATATCGTCCTACATGACACTGAATATTCTCTTTATCCATTTCGCTATAGCTGGAAGGCAAACTCAAAACAAACAGCATGCAGATTTCGTTCCGTCACATGGATTTTGCTTCATTGTAGAAAAAGAAAGACAGTCCACAATCTTCTGCAGATATCAAATTCTGCAGAGGCACGCAGAACACACAGGACTCCACCTTTCGAAGGCCCAACAATAATAGAAATAAAGGACAATCCAACGCATGAAGAAAATGAGTAAATGCGAACACGTACCATCAATGTGATTGTTCCGTATCAAACTCTGCAAGAAAACACATACAAGTCTAACGAGTCTATTCTGCATGTATTTGTCCTGCCAAAAAGATGAGATGAGCTATAAAGACAGTAGATAAAATCAACTGCTGTCTAGCTATCAGCATTTGCAAAGAAAGAGACAAGACAACGAGCTTTGTGGGCACTAGCAATGGCGACTGCGCCAAAATTTCTTACTCCTGCATGTTGCCACATACTAACATCCTTTTGTGTTCCGAGTATACAGTTTTTATCACCCAACCACAAAATATATATTACACGCTTCAAAACATCGGAGGTAGACCATTGGACCTCCACTTCACCTATGCTTCCACCAGCTTAATCAACACCATCAGACAATTGTACCACTACCAGCGTACTACTACACCGTATATCATTGAAAGAACTAGCAATTTGGACGAATGGCACTGCTTCATGTGTAAATGGAGCCACTCTATCTAGTGTCAACACCATCTATCATACACCAGTACCCCTACTAGTGTACTACTATGTTGTATATCATAAATAAATAAACAAAGTGATTTGGAAAAATGGCATTGCTTCATCTGTAAAACTGAACCACTCTGTCTAGTATCACAAACAATTCCCTTCCAAGTTGATGATGACAACACAACCATCCAGCAAGGATAACAATTCTCGATTGTTTAGTAAGCCAAACCAACTAATCTAGGTCTACCGATCAAATGCACCTTCCCATGATTGATAAAATCATGTTCTCACCATCACTGACCAGAGTCCAAAATCACTGCCAAAAAGTTCTCTCAAGTAATATATTTAACACACTCCGCTCGAAATGCATAGCCTCAATTATCACACATTCATCAGGGGATCCACAGACGTGTTTCCACAAGTGCAAGTTCAGCATTAACAATAACTAGCTCAATAGAGGGGGGAGGAGAAGGTGAAGTGAGGCCGACGAAGTACCTTTATATTCTCGCAGGATGCTATACAGTTACTTATGTACAATCTTAAAAATTAAGATGGCAGTGTCACAGCCTGGGTAAGTCTGTTTACAACTTCCATGGAGTGTAGACTCATTTCCATTGTGACAAGTACTGTAAAGTACCTGAACATTAAAACCGTATTAAGCATGACAATTGGAACATCCTTAAGTATTCACAGGCTAAAGTAATAGAACAGAGACAGCATAGATGCTTAAACATACTCTGCAATTTCAGGAGAATTTATCAACTTGGTGAGAACCTCGACAGCAATCAGAGGGTTATTTTCCACCAGATCCTGATAACCAAACCAGATAGTAAAAATCCGAGTTTTTGCTTATACTAATGCCAAAAAACAAAACCACACAAAATCACATACTGGTAGCTTCATTGGTGTCAGTCCACAGTGATATACAAGCTTCGGGTCACTAGCCAACTCCGCCATCACTTTCTGGCCATTTAGAAGATAAGCCTAAGGTCATCAATCATACAAGAAGCACAGATTCAAAGGGCAATTCAGGTATAAGTGTAACTGCATACTGAGCAAACCCTCAAACAGCCACAAAACTGGAGATATCACTAAAAATGTAATCATATGAGTCTTGAAGACAAATGGATCCATTCACAGCATTGTCTTCCCAAATGTTAAATGGGCCATTAAAAAGCAGCTTCCCCACCAAAATCCTCGGTTAACAATCTATGGGAAAGAAATGCTGAGGAGCATCCATTCACAAGGTGGAAGGTAATAAAGTCCAAGGTTACTTGCGACTTTGAAATATCCCACTTCAAATAATCATAGTTTTTTTCGGAAGGTGGACATTCAACCAATAATCTTGAGACCCCCTCAATTTCATCCCCCAAAATTGGGAATTGGTGAACCACACTCATTTGCTAAGAAACAGGAAATTCTGGTACCGAACCCACAACAAAACCGCAATGTAAAGATTTTCTTCCAGTCTGGCAAAATCGGCATGCTAAGTAGTAAGTACAAACTAGTCAATAACCATGCAGGAAAGGTGCGGTCTCTCAGCATTTCTTTGTTACAGTATTGAAAAGATAAACAAGTACCTCTTGCTGTGCAGGCATAAGTGCTACTTTGCATCTTTTGCAATCAAATCCCTAAGTGCCGCCCCTCTGCTAGTATCAGCACACATCCCATAATCCCAAAGAAGCTCATGATTCTTGTCAGGTATTAGCCATACTAGCTGAAAATGCATTGACAGATAAATGAAAAGTCCTTCATTTAATAATAGCACATCCTCTACATCTTACCTCCCCATCCTGTATTGGAAGCCTTGGAGGCCGAGGTCTGATACACTGAGGACCCAATCCTTCTAGTGATATATTAGATAGCAACCCGGCAATTGTTTCATCTCTATCTCCAGACCCAAGCTTTGGTTTGGTTCCGGGGAGCACATCAAACCTAGGTCATGAGCTCAAACCGTTAGACAAAGGCTAGCAAACAAAGTCCTCCCAAAAAGACATCCGATCAATTCTCAGCCCAAGAACTGTGACCTAAAACTTTCAAGATAACAAAAGATGCTCCACAAATTCTTCACAAAAATGGGACATACTCTGGTGAATTTTTGTTGCATCCCGATGGAACATGTGGGTCTGGCATCATATTTTTCACTTTCGTATCCTTGAATAGGCAGTTATGTGGATTCGGAATGAGCACCATCACAATACTGCTGCTGCAACTGATCAAGTGCTGGGAAAGTCTGACAATTAATAGGAAAGAGAATGCACAATCTGTCAGTGGGTGCAGAAAATTCCAACGCAAATCTAAAAAATTGATAGAGGGAGGCAAAAAGTTAGCTGGTGATTAACCAGATTTATTCATCAATGTCTCAACTAAGAAGATACATGAAAAGCAAGAAAACAACTTACATGCATCGAGGGAACAAAACCTTTCACATAATCTGAAGTTGACTGTTTAAAAAACTGCAACAGAGACGTTGCCATCAGATATTCATACAAATGCGTGAATGTATCAATCAACACAAATTCATACATAGCACGAAAGATGAAGGGATTAAAATATTAGTGGGCATAGCACAGTATGAGTCAATCGCCCTCCCATAAAACAAATACATGTAAGAAATTGCTACAGAAATAGGTTTTCCCCAAAAGCGAAACTTCAATGAGATAGTCCAACTTAATACAATGCAATTCAAGAGGAAATCAGCATTAACTTGCCAGCGGTAGAAATATTTTAATATCAATACGTAGCTACCAATGGGACGAATGCATGTCTCATATATTTTTTGATCAAGATCCTGCAGGTCCTGTATCATATACTCCTTCACAAACTTCCAAGCAATGATTATAACCACATACTCATGCTGTAATACAGATGAAAATCCCAAGTAACTGTTGAACCGATACGGCTCTAACAACATTAAAGCAAAAACAGCAACTAATATGAGAAACTACATGTTGCTCGTTTTAGTGTGTCCTATATTTGGTACCTCAGAAGCTCATCTTTCATTAATCAGGTTTCACTCAAGACCTTCAAAAGTTTCCAGGAGCTTTGGCTTCTAGGTCATTCTCCTTCATAAACGCAGTGGCACGGAAGGATAAAAAAAGAACCCTAAACTGTTGCCAAGGCCTCAGAAATCAGAATAGAAAATTAGCTTCTTGTGTTTTTGTGACTATTCTACTGCATAACTTATGTAAACTCATGTTTATCGTGATTTTTTCTTTTTCATAACCACAGTCCATGGGACGAAACAACATCACTGCCTAACCAGTCATCATCCATGGGCACAACCGATGTTCATATTACTCTCACGCTCCATGTCAATTTGGTTTTCACTTCTCCATAGTTGCCAAAATTATCAAGTGGCAAAAGAACTCGACTGTCGACTGCTGGCTTCTTCTGGTCTCGCTGCATCTTATTCATTCCTCTATGGTTTCGCCTCTTCAAGCGCCTCGTTAAAACGTGGCGACAGAGTCCTATCCCAATTATCAAAGTTTCTCACAATTCAATTGTCCTGAAAAAACTATCACACGCTGCATGATCTTTATGATAGGTACATACTCCAGATCCACGTCTGCTAGGCACCTCAAAAGCACCCAAATCCCCCTCTCTCTTGACTTCACCTACTTCTTTCAATAAATTGCCACCTACTCAAAGAAAGAAAGAAAGAAAAGCTACCTTCTACGGATTTGTTTCTGATTTTGCAGCGTCTAACATCGATTAGTGATGAATTCACTACTAAGCATCCACAAACAAAACTTACGAAGAAACACTAATTCAACGCCTCTCGAACAAATTCAACAGCACATTGTTCAAAGTTCCCGCACAATTGTAGAACCAAGGAATCGAATTCAAAGTCCAGGTCAAGTATTACATCAACTTAATACAATTGGGATGTGCCAGGCGTTACCTGATCTTCGGCAAGCTGCATGAAGCCCAGAACCTCAGCTACACATCCATCAAGTCATCAGTTTCCATGGCCTCAGTCGGCGGTGCTAGTCCATCGCCTCTGCTCTCCAGTCTCCGTCGCCGTTGGTTCACTAGGGACTCTGTTTCAGGGAGACAAACCTCTTTTCTCCGTCGCCTCCGTCGTTGGTAGGTGGCGATCTTACATCCATCAGAGCTCGGTGTTGTCGGATGGGAGATGAGCTGTCGTGATGCTGAAAGTGGCGTTGCTGGACAATCTTGCAAGTCGTTCTGTATATCTGTTTTGATCGTTCCATGCATAAGTGGACCCATGGCTTTCGAATCTGTTGATTCATGACCATACTCGAAGAGTAAAGCTGGATCCATTAGATCTTGAAGCTTAACTTTTAAATCTTCCTCTAGTCGCTCGCACATTATTCGGAATCCACAATTTTTCGGAACTCCACCCGATACTTTAACACTAAATTGTTCATGACTCCCATAATTTTGACCAAAAGTGACATCTCCCCACCTAGGTCTTATGAATAATAGATACGAGGTGTGATTTTCAAAGAGAGTCCATTCATCCTTACGCAGCATTTGGCCATTAACTTTTAATTCCATGCGGTATGATTGTGACCCATGATCCTGTTCATCAGTACTATGAAGAGCACAGATAACGAATCCAAGAACCTTGTTACACAAGTCCCTAGAAGCCCTAAAAGATAGAAAACCATTTTCAATAGGGAGGACCCACTCTGGAAACATTGCTTCAGGAAAAGTAAGACCGTAAACCTGTTATAAGATAAACAGTTAGAAAGTACCCGGATAGAAGAATTCAATTTTGAGTTTAGTAAGTAGTCCTAGCGAATTCCACTTCTAACTAGAGCTCTATAAATGAGTGGAGATACATTGATGCTTACTTATAATAATATACAAGTCTCATGTGATAGAAATGATTCTTATAAAAGAACGGAAGCCACCTCCATCATATGCATGCACGTGTAGAACCACTATAGATTTATTTGCTTTTCTTAAGCTTCCTATCTATCGTTTTCTGCTGTTGCAATATACAATCACACACTGAATCCAGCATACACTGCACATTAATATGAGAGAGAGAGAGAGAGAGAGAATCTTACTCGCATAAACGGGTATTTAAAAATCGTCTCGACAAACTTTCTACCGTCAGAAATATAGGAACCGGAACCGAAAATCTTATAGCGATCCGGGGCTGTAATATGGGGTGGTAGACTCAAGACTTCGAGATGTTTGCACTCAAAGATGGATGTTGGAAAGCTAATTATTTTGGTCCCCATCAGATTTAAATTACTCAATTTGGGACAACAGGAATGATTCTCGAGAAACTCCAATTCAGTCAGACTACTTTCCTGAAGGTCTAAAAATTTTAAACTTGGAAGTATGATCTTCATAGATGGATCAGCAGAATCATCGTACTTTGGAAACCCAATGAAGGATGTGCAATCTCGAAGTTCCAGCACTTCAATGTTATGTAACTTGTATATACTAGACGGAAGACTTACCAGATCCTTGCAATCAGATAAGACCAATATCGTCAAAGAAACAAGATTTTCTATTGATGATGAAAGTTCTTTAATAGCAGTCCCTCTTAACGAAATAAGTCTCAGGCTTTCAAGTTTATGTGGAATATCAGGGAACCTTTCCAACTTTTTACAATTTGTAAGATAAAGACACCAGAGTCTTTTTGTCTTGAGCACATTCGGAAAAACACCAAGTCGAGAGCACCCATCTAAAGTCAACTTCCGTAACTTCTCAAGATATGCAATCGACTCATGGGCTTCTACCATGTTTTTACAACAAGAGAGATCCAATTCCTCGAGATGTGGAGTATATGAGAGGTCAGGGATACGAATTAGGGACTCGCAATAACTGAGATTAATGTACTTCAATAGTCGGAAGTCCTGCAAATATGGCGGAACAAAAATCTCAGTCAAAGTTACTATGAACTAATTTGCTGAGAATTGCGCGTTGTATTGAGAAATAAGTAAACACTTAGAAACTTAAATAATAATTATAAATCTATACATATATGTGGTAAGAGAATGAATTTAGAAATGACAAATAAAAAAGCTAATGAATATTGGTCAGAAGTGGGCCACGTGGTAAAAGTATGCCATGTGTCATGCCATGTGGCAATCAGAAAAATAAAATGAAACGCCATGCTGCAACCACGTGAAGGCAGGCCACTAACAAATTTAAGCCACATGTTATGCCATGTGCCAATTGTAGAAGTAAAGTGAATGTCACGTGGCGAGCACCTAAGTGATCATTCTTTCTGTTCTGGTTTAGACTATATATAATAGCTTTATGTCAAAAATATATATTCTACCACAATGAATTTTTCCCAAAAATTAAGAAACCTTTTTTAAGCCATTTAAAGACACAATGAAACCGACTTTTTAAAATATTTTGAAGAAAGAAAGTTCATGTATTCAACTCAAAACCTAGCTTTGACTTTCAATTAAGAAACTAGCGGTATACCGTGTGGATCTTGTATATCGAATTATTTCTAAACGCACACGCATTACGGGCAAAGTTTCTAATATATGTATTTAATTTCGTCTACTTAGAAATGCTGCTCTTCACAAACTGATTTAAGCATTCAAGAATGCCTTGTTTTACAGCGCAATGCATTCAAACCTTGAAAATTGTTTTTCTTCCGCATTTGTTTATAAAATTTCTTTGTATTGTGTATCAGTTTCTAATAAAGCTGTTTCACTTAATTTTTAAATGCCAATTTTGCTGCACGTAAAGATATTTCCTACTCAAGTAATTAGGGTTATTTTGAAAGGGGGAAGAAAAAAAAAGAGAAGTGGCTTCAAAAACTAGGGAACACCACTTCGTTTCATGTTCTAGTACATGTAATACATATATACACATACAAATGAAGTAGACAATGAAAAGGTCTGTGTAGGTAAATGCTCACCTTAAATTGTTCAGGCACTACTGTGATACTGGCTTTGCTCATATCAATTCCCACTAATTTCTTTGAACCAGAGGACCATTCTGTAATCCGATGAGCACATCCAGGCCATTCAAACCATCTAAGCCCCTTAGGAAGACATAAAGGACCTTGGGAAGAAACCTGCACGTTGTGCAAGATGAGCACTCTCAACCTTCTCATTTTTTTAAAAGCATCAGGATGGATACACATCTCTGTCCACTCAGGTAGCTTCAACACTATGGCTTTTACAGCACAATCTTCCTGCATGTGTGATATATTTAGGTTATACATATTTTTAGTAATTAAAGTCAAAGAAAAGGAGCACAACCTTGATCGTAATCGTAATTCTTACATTGTCATTGGACAGAACCTCGTCAACATCATCATACAACCATAGTCTGCTGCGTTTTCCAGGATCATCGTGACATTCTTGGTTCACAATATCCTTACCCATCAATTCAATTAAGTCATGCATTTCTAGGAAGCCCCACTCAAATCTTATCAAGGACCTTTTAACAAGAATTTGAAATCCCACAATTGTCTCAAGATCGCAACTTTCGAGAATTTTCTTTGTATTCTGTTTTGTCCACCCCCTAAAGAAGCAAGCAATGTAGAGAAAGATTTCTCTCTCATTTACATCTAGTCCCTCATAACTAATTTTGAGCACATTATTGATGGTTTTGTCAGGACTCCTAGAAAGTTTCATTAGTGTACTTTCCCATACATCTTCTGTTTCACCAGATAATGAGGAACCCAGCACCTCAAGTGCCAAAGGAAGACCTTTAGCATATTTCAGAGCCCTATTTACTAGATCTATTCTGATTTGGTGCGTCTGAGAAGCGTGCTTACTAAGCAGCTCACAAGCTTCACTGTCATCTAGTGCTTCAACTTCATGCACATGATCTCGACATATCCCATGACAAGTTAGCAAATGTTTGTCTCTTGTAGTAATAATGATCCTACTCCCATTACCAAACCACTTGCCTTCTCCTGCTAAAGCATTTAACTGGCGCCAGTGATCCACATCATCAAGGATGAGGAGAACTTTCTTGCGACCAAGTCTACGTCGTATTATATCAATACCTTTATCAACACTGGACACTTCCAATCTTTGCTGCAGTAATAATGTATCTTTTAATAATTTTTCTTGCAAAGTAACTAGATCCTTGAAACCTTTTGATGTTTCTCGAACATTTGCCAGAAAACATGAACCCTCAAATTGTCTAAAAGTGGAATTGTATAGGGCTTTCGCCAAGGTTGTCTTCCCTATACCTCCTTGTCCCCATAATCCCACCATCACAACATCATCATTAGATTCAAGGTTTAACATTGATTTTAGCATAACCACTCGAGATTCTATCCCAACCGGGTGCTTAGCAACATGCAAAGTTGTTCCATCAAGAAGATTGGAGATCCGTTTCACAATTTCTTGTATAAGCTTCGACTCATCTCTGACAAAAACGGAAAAGTTTTAGCAATTTGAATAAGCAATTACTACCAATCACCGACCAACAATAACAAAGTAGTGTCACATTTTTAGATAATTACAGCCAAAACAAAATATATTCCCCACTTAGTTGAATTAGAACTCCAAGACAACAAGCTCAGGATTCAACTTTTAGTCAACCAATTCATGTATCTATCTACGTAAGTGATTCATGTTCTTGATTCACTTTTTTTTTTTTTTTGACTATTAACCAAAAGGAGCTGTTTAGGACGAACTTTGAACGGCAATTAAGATTACGATCAGAAAATTATTAAAAAACCCTGAAGCACGATGTCATTGCCTTACACGGTCTGTATAGACTAATTATCCTGTATCAAGCGTTGCTAACTGCTTTATTCCTTCTGAAGAAGAAATGGGGTAAGTGCAATAACACTACTTAAACATTTTGTCCATTGGTTGATTAAATTTTAATGTTTTATCTTTTTCAACTGAGTTTGTAAATTTTTTAGCTGATAAAGTCCAAATGTCTAATTTCTATTACTGGAAAGAGCCACGTGTCCATTCTATGATTTTTCTTTTTTTTGGTCGAGTATTTCATGGTTAGCCATGTGTGAGTAACGAGTTTAACACTAGGTTGCCAAAATTGAAAATATGTCGAACTCAATTGACCCAAACGAAATGCAAACAACTCAAATAGCCCACAAATGAAACATTTAGAGCTTTTACTATACTTTGAGGAGGGCAACGAGGATCCAAAAGAAAGAGCCATAGACCTTACGAAGCAACAGCCAAAAGAAGAATAATATCGTTCCATGCTCAAAAATAGATGTTTTGTTTCCGTGCTGGTGAATTTCAATAAGTTCTTCAGTGCCAAAAATATTGTCGGTGGAAAAAGACTAATAAATTTATGAAATCACCAAATTGTTTTAAAATTAGCAGATACCCAATTACTTAACTTGCCAAATTTGATTTTCATTACTTACGGCCTTCAATCTACTAATTTTCATATGAAATTACCAACATAAATTAGAGCTACTTACCAACTTTTGTCATATTAACTAATTACCTACTAGTTTTGAGTTACCAACTTTTACTAATTACCAATGCTATTTGTTCTTTTAATTTGCCAACTTTTCTATTGGATAACCAACTCTCATTTGAGTTACTCACGAACTCATTTTAAAAATGGCAATCTTAATTAGAGTGACTTACATATTTTTCTTTAATCAAATTATCAATTAATTTTGAGCATCAATTTTCATTTGAATTACTCGCCAAGTTTATTTTTCTTTTAATTATCAACTTATCTTCTATTTTGCCATATTTTTGTTTATCCTTTTAACTATATCTTAGATTTACCAACTCATGTACGAAATTACTAACTTCAACTTAAGCAACTTAAGAACTTTTAGGATTTATAAGATGAAGCATCTATGCATATACTTACAAAGTTACAATCATGTGTGCGTTGATTAACTAATTAATATATTTTTGTGAAAACAATCTTTATAGTTACTTGTAAAGATTAGTTTCTTACACAAAATATGGACTCCACTCTACTTACCCATCATTCAAAGGCCAACCGGACAAGCTACCGGCGTTGAAAAGAGCTTCCTTCCATCTCTTCACTTTGTCCGAATCCTTCCCGAACTTGGACTCGTGCTTGTCTAGAGCTCTTCGATAACTCTCTCTTCCCTCTCTCACTTCTCTTGGGTCCACTTTATAAAACACCGGCAGAACGGTGAGGTTCCCTTGCTCCTTGCACTCCATAATCTTCGCCACCTCTTCTAAGCACCACTTTGAGGAAGCGTAGTCCTCAGAGAAAACGATTACTGCGATGCGTGATTCTTCGATGGCATCCATAAGCTTCGACGATATTTGGTCTCCTTTTTTCAGTTCTTCGCTATCCTGGAAAGTGTGTATTCCATTCTGCTTTAAAGCTTGGTAGAGATGGCCGACGAAGTTGTGACGCAGTTCTACCCCTCTGAAACTTAAGAAGACGTCGTAAATCTTTTCGGGTTTCAATGAAGAAGCCATTGGATGATGGAGTTTAACAATCGGCAACGATTGTGAGCTAAAGACTTGAAGCTGTGTTTTCTAGGGGTAATCGGGTCCAGGATGGGTAGGTTCCAAACATAGACCTTGTACCCGACTCCGATGCAGTTGTAATAATGTCCAAATGCTCTATTTGTGCTGACCAATAGAGCAAGACAATCCCAGAGTCCAACAAAATTATGGAAGATCAGGCCAAGTTTGTAATTCTTCAAGGGTGCAAGCTGTCCAGAGACCTTGAATCGAACCTACCAACTTCGGCAAACCAGCCCCAGATAAGCACAACCAAGACCTGCGAGGAAATCACAAGAATCTTCGCATCAGCTTTGGAGAAATTGATGATGGACATGAACCGTAAGGAATCAACTGAAGGTCATCAAAGTTGCTTTCCCAGGATATTCCTAACATACCTACTCCAAAAGCTGTATATAAAGATACGTATGATGATTAGATAATGTCTGTGATTTATATATCATCATCAACCCTGCACTTGCGTGATGGAGGAGATAGGTTTTCCTTTTGGTCGAATGGAGGAGATGGGTTAAGCATGAAGATTTTCCACTGCTTTGCATGTGAAACTTGCATGGCTTCAACATGCACACATAGCTAAAATACAAGGTGTAGTTTCCTTAAGACTACAAGGATGACTCTCTCTCTCTCTCTCTCTCTCTCTCACTGAGCTACACAAACATTGTTTAATCAGCGGTTCAATAATAAACTAGTCCGAGGGTCCTAGTGAAGCAGAAATTCCCCAGGTACTCCCCAAAAACACAGACCCACCAAAGGTCCAAAAGAAGCATATCTCCCAGATTTTACAAGAGCGTCATATCAGAATTTGAGCACCCACAGGATCCTCGTCGTCATATATTTCTTTGGGTTATTCAACAGGATAGAGATACAACCACAACCGTATCCCTAAATTCTCATCCTCTTTGTTTTGTCTCTAAGCTGTAACACTTCTGGTCTCTGAGGCCTCGTGAGATATTGCTTATTGGGTCTCTCACCAGTCTCTCTCTCCCTATCTCTCTCAACAGAACGATTTAATATTTTAGCTCAGAAACATACAACGCAGAGCCCAGATCAGCCAATCCTTCGGAACCAAACCTCCGACCCTCCCAAAAAAGCAAAGGGAAGAAGGGTTTACCAAAAAAAATTCAATTTCGGACTCACCTCGCTCTGGAATAGCTGTGTCGGAGTGGGCGAGCTGCAAAAGAGAGGCGATGGTGGCGAGTCTGGGCCTAGCGACAAGAAAACGAGAGGCGACAACGAGTTGGGTTGCGTTCCTGCGGCGCACCAACAAGAGGCGAGCCGACTAACGACGATGGTGCGGTGGATCTAGGGTTGCTGGGCGCGGGGTTGCTGCGTTTACAGAGTTCCTGCGAATCGCAGGCCGCGATTGAGAGAGAGATCTTCGAGCGAGCTCGAAGAGAGAGAGAGAGAGGGCTTTTTTTTTTGGGGACTATATCTAAAAACCGGTTCCAAAACCGGTCCGGTTCCCGGGATGAGTCTTCACTCGGAACCGGAAACCGGACGGTTCCAACCGGTTCTCAAAAACCGGAACTAGTTCTATCAGGGACCGGTTTGCAGCCATGTTTTTCGGGTGGTTCATTCTGGGTTCCGGGTAAATCCAGCCGGTTGCACATCCCTAATATTGGGCATGTGATATGTAGGAGAGATTCCGGTTTTTCCTACTCAAAGCATCAATTATAGGACGAGATTCGAAATGGTCAATCAATCCAACCATCCCACTATCTATATCACGTGCAAAATATGTGTAGTCGTCCTAGAGACAACGTACTTTTGGAAAAGTGAACGGAATTATGTCTCCACGCAACAAAATACAAATGAATTTTCTTAATGACTGAACATATGCTCCAAATGCTAGGTAAAATGAAAAATAGCAAATACACATGGGGATTTTTTAATTTACATACTTCGAAATGTACTAGAAAAATAAGCATATTTGATGTACCTAATAGTATGATATCAAATCATGCCACGAGGAAAGGACATATAATTAGACATGATTGCCCTCTCTCTCTTTTCTCTTTTTTAAATTGCAGTGTGCACAATTACTCATGTTAACTAAATTTTACTTATTCAAGCCCCAGACCGCTCAATTATCTAAGCAATCGAAATCTACTTATATTCTAACAAAGAAGGGGAACCAAAAATGTAAAATATAACCGGGACATTAAGGGGTGATGGAATTGGGGGTAGTTGAGGTGATGGTCATAGTGGAGAAGATGGTCGAGTTCATGTTCTGGGGACCCTCGTGAAAATTGAAGCCGACGCCAGGGATAAATGGATCAAGAAAGTTGCTTTCTCCCAATTAGACCTGTTTAAATGCCTCATAAATCCATTTTTTGACCCATATTGATGTTAAATAAGTTAATTATATGGTATAATAATATTAAGTAAATAAGTCATAAATTAGTGTTAAATGGATCTTTGTAATGGGACTCCCCGATCGAAGAACCGATAGGCAAAACTCTCGCCAGGCCAAATGGGGTGCGTCGAAGCCACGCCAATCTGCAAAAACCCAACCCTAACATCATCGGTCATCGTCCCCACATGTAGGGGTGTCAAGACCCGAATCGAAAACCGAACCGAACTGAACCGAAAAAATCGAATTTTTCGGTTCGGTTCGGTTTTCATCAAAAATCGAAAATTTTTTATTGGTTCGGTTTTTATCGGTTAACCGAATTGAAAACCGAAAACCGAACCACAAAGGCACAAACCGATAAAATCAAATCTAATTCGGTTCTCTCCCGACTTACGTCTCTCAGTCCTCTCGTCTCTTGGTTTTTCTAGGTTTTCGTCTGAGTTCTCTCAACGGCGAGGCGACTGCGACGACAACGGCGGCAGGGACGGTGACTACGACGGTGATGGCGACCGATTGAGGGACAAAGCCCCTTTCTTCTGCAAGTCTCTCCTTCGTCCCTCTTCTTTCTGCGACGGCGACGGCGATAGAGCATGTCCTGCGCGCGCTCTGCTCTGGACTGAGGGGCCGCCATCTTCACTTTGCCGGCTATACACCTCCAGTTCGCGACTCATCCTCTCGTCCGACGCTTCCAGCTCTTTGATTCGCCTCACCGACTTGGCAATCTCGGCGTTCTTGGAGCAGATCAAGCCCTCCGGCACCGGGACGAGGAACGCTGTCTCTGGGACGACCTCGTGCTTGGGGAGCTCGGTCTTGACGTGCGACGGCGGCTTTGGCGATTTCTGGAAGCCCATCGCCATCTTCACTTTGCCGGCTACCATCGGAGGGAGATTCTGGAGCTTGGGTTTCCCGACGACGGAGATTCTGGAGGGAGATGTCAAGGTGGGTCTCTTGAATTCGTGGTTTTCTCTCTTAATGTCTGCAAATCTTAGTGTTCCGCTTTCTATCAGAATCTGAGGTTGGGATTACAGGGTATGGAAGAAAGGGGTGAGTTTGCATTTGAGGTTAGTGTAAATGTGCAGCATTTGAGATGTGAGTGTTGTTGCTGCATTAGACTTAGGTTAATCCGAGGTTGGGATTACAGGGTGTGAAAGAAAGGGGTGAATTTTTGTTTGAGGTTAGTGTAAAGGTGCAGCATTTGAGGTGCTAGTGTTCTGCTGGATTAGATTCAGTTTAATTTGAGGCCACTTCTAATCCTCTCTCCACCCTCTCCCTCTATCTGTCTCTCTCTCATGGGTAGTTCGAAACAGAATTATAAGCTAATAGCCACAGAGCATGATTTAATTGATTCTAAATGGAGCACTAGTAGCTAATGGCCTCTCAACTAGTCAACTGTATTGCAAGTTCGCTACCTACAGTGCAAGGTTGTATTTCTAATCGAGGAAGAACTTAATGCTAAAACCGACTCTTTCCAGGCCGGAAAGGACCTGGAAAGCATATCTAGAATTTAAATATTTTGGCGAGAAAAAGAAGAGGGGGGGGGTGTGTTATGGGATGAGAAAGGTGGAGCAATAGAGATGGACAGTATTGCAGATTCAGAGATGTTGCGAAACTTGGTCCAAATTGAAGATGTTTAGAGTTAGGTGGTAGTGCAGGATTGCTAACTGAAGATGTTTTGATGTCCAAATTGGGTTAAAACCGTAATGATTCAATTGAACTTGAGAATCTAGTCTGGGGTTTGAGCAATTCTGATTTTATTCTGTTCCTATGGTGATGTACCCCTTTCTTCACCTTTGAGGTGGAACTACTTATTTCCCTCTCTTCTTAGATATGTTGAGCTTAAAATAGTCCTGCATGTTCATAGAGAGTGAGTTTCTTCCTTTTCAAGCAATGATGCAAATAGAAAACACAAAAGCGAAAGTATATATTGTGACATCAGATTCCTAAGTTGAGATCACTAATTTTATTTCAATTGTTTTGGTTAGGGTATACAAAAGAAAGGAGCAGCATTGTGGTTATTGGGCTTAGCGTGCACACAACTCCTATGGAGATGCGTGAGAAACTTGCCATTCCTGAGGCAGAATGGCCTCGAGCCATTGGAGAACTCTGTAGTTTGAATCACAATCAAGAAATTCTTCGAGGATTGGAGGGGATTGAGGTCTGAAAGTCACATGGATCTGGGATGTGAAACAGATGCACTAACCCATCTTAACCAGTCCTCTACACTTCGGCCTCGGTGTCGGGATTTACTGCTTCGTGCACAGTCATCTATTTCCTTCGTGGGGTGCATATACCTCAGGGTAGTTCGATGTAATGTTTCTTTTCTACCTGGGTAAGTTTCATGCTAGGCCTTTTGTCCCAGGGATACCGCCTTGTGTAAGATGCTCATCGACTAATTTCCAATGATCGAAAGTGTCCGTGAGTTTCCATTACAGCTATGTCTTGTTATCCCCTTTTGGAGGTCCTATGTGCAAAAGATATATTTGATGCTCTTAAGGGGCGTTTGGTTGGGCATTTCAAAGGGGCTTTGGTCCCCAAAGCCCATTTGGGAAAATTTTTAGTGTTTGGCAAAATTTTCGAAAGCCCCTTTAGCCAAGTATGAGCATTCCAAATGCTCAATGCTCAATGCTGGGGAGGGGCAGCATTGAGCATTTGGCATTTTGGGAATGCCACGCTACTGTTCACCTCCTTCTTCTTCTTCCCCATCTGTTTTCTTCTTTTTCTTCTCGGCCACCGGACTTCTCCGGCAGCCACCATCTCCGCCGCTGCCTGAGGGTCGCGCGTCGCCGGTGACCACCGTCTGGGGGTGTTGGCAGCGCCGGCGCGGAGCGCCTGGTCGGCACGGGGCTGGACCTCCGGTGGCGTCGCTGTCGCTCAGCTGGGGCAAGGACCTCCGCGCGTAAGCCAGCGAAACCGGCGGCGGGCGACTCGGACGGCCAGACGTGCCGGCCGCCGGATTTGATTTTCATTTTTTTTTTTAAAGAAAAAATTAAAAGCAAAAGCCCATTTGCAATAAGTTTTGCCAAACGGTATTTTCACACAAGCCACTTTCCAATGCGTAATTTGCCAAACACCCGAGCATTCCCGAAAACCCCTTTAGCCTAAAGATATTTGCATTTGGCCAAAGGCATTCCCTAAAAGCCGAACCAAACGGGCCCTTAGTGTGGTTCCACAACATCTCTTTTTACCTAAATATATAATTGCTTGGACCCTCCATCAAAAGCCTTTGAGTTAAGAAAGGTCTCCAACACCAAGAGTGGCATTTTACCTATGACAACATGAAAGACAATCGAGGAACCCCCTAAAGTAGCGTGTAGCCGAAAGAGGATGGACGAAAAGACAAATTCGGCACCCTAAAGCAAGCCTTTTCTATTTCGGGTTTGATAAAGAAAGGGTGAGTCTATGGCCGGGAGGCATCGATATTGGATCGAAAAGTGAAAAATTATAATCGTTCGAATCGAGATTAGATCTTGGCCGAGGCTTGTTATATTTCAATTAAATGGTAAAAGATTGTAAGGATGTCTAGATGATCGCAATCATTGACTGTGTAAGTCGTGTTCGGAGGTAGAGAGAGAGTACCATGCGTGACATCTATATTTATTGTAAGCCGTCCCAAAAAAAAAAAACGGAAAACCAAAAGTTGAAAACCGAAAAACTGAACCGAACCGAAATTTTCGGTTCGTAATCGGTTCAGTTCAGGAATTTTTTCTAACGGTTCGGTTCGGTTCGGTTTTTCAAAAAAACCGAACCGAACCGAACCGTTTACACCTACCCACATGGACTGAACACCTTCACGATACATGCTTTTTGATGTCTTCGTTACTTACCGGTCTCACTCCGTCGATCTGGAACGCGAGGTCCTCCTTCCCCAACCCGTTGGTGACCTCGATGAAGAGCAGGTTTCCTTGATGAGTCGATATGGTCGGGCTGGGGGTTCGTCCATTTATGGTGACGGACAGCTTCCGGTAGCCCCCTGGCGGCGTGAGCTCGTACTTCACTACCCACCTGTAGCTTCGTGCCGTGTCCTCCGCCCCCAAAGGCATGGTCGTCAGTACCAGAATGCAAAGCAACCTTGCAAGTAATGGAGCCATCTTTTGCGCATCCACATAGAAGAGGCAGAGAGAGAGAGAGAGAGATTTGGAATTTTATCGTATAGCCAGCGGATGGAGAGGGCGTTTATTATGGAGACAAGGAGGGAAGTTGGAACCCAATCGCGATGATATGGAATTACATGGGACAGCGAGCGGAAATGGAGAGGGCGTTTATATTAATGGAGAGACGGGAGGAGATTGGAACCGAATCGTGATGACGTGGAATTACATGACACGTCGAGCGGATGGAGAAGGCGTTTATAATAATGGAGAGACGGAGGGAAATTGGAATGGAATCGTGATGATGCGTGAAGTTTACAAGCCCTTTCTAGAACTGGCACGAATAAGGTTGCGTGTGTAATTCGACATCTCCTTCCACACGAGCCCTCCGCTACTCCATTGGCTAGAATGATGTAGTGAGTAGTCATCTCTACTAATAGGATTAGTAAGCATGCCATGAACGGTGGCACGACTTAAACCACATATCAGCATGGTACACCAAGACTTAGAATATGTCGAATCCACTCAACTCAACATAATACTGAGAAACGAAGAAGTGAAAGTGCTCGAGGTGCCCGCAGAATGGTGCCAATAACGGTGAAGGTAATGAGAAACAGAAAGCGATTTGGTTCGCTTGGTTGACGTTTTTCCGTCAGCTTGAATTACCTGGTTAATGGAGTGATCGTAGGTGTCTTTGCACATATAATCGGATCAACCTTATATATAGCAATATGCTCTTTAATTCGACACGATAGAATACTTCCATGACCCCAAAATCGCCACCGGCAAGGCCAATAACAATATTAGCTTGTGTGATTCTACTAACATTGATGACTCCGTCGTTTGTGATCAATCAAAGTGCAAGAATGGCTTGTTTGGCTGAACCAATCAGATGGTGCCACAGAACCTCAAAATGTTCCTCTTTTCTATTACAACTAGAGAGAGAGAGAGAGAGAGAGAGAGAGATGCAACTATTCCTACAAATCTCGCAATGAAACCATCATTATCTACAACAAGCAACTTTCGTAAGAAACTAAGAATTTTGTGTTTCCATCGTTTTGAGAAGCCTAAAT
Source organism: Eucalyptus pauciflora (assembly GCA_007663325.1). Taxonomy (NCBI): domain Eukaryota; kingdom Viridiplantae; phylum Streptophyta; class Magnoliopsida; order Myrtales; family Myrtaceae; genus Eucalyptus; species Eucalyptus pauciflora. The sequence goes on along the minus strand of VMYD01000366.1, from coordinate 1,217,925 downwards.
AGCCCAGCTGCTTCCCTTATCCGTGAAAAGTTTATGCAGAAGGCTTGGACTTCAATCAGGATCTCCTTGACTGCCCAAAATCATTAACATACAGAAGAAGGCAGAAAAACAAATCGTGTGAGAAACAGATCATCCCACCAATATCGTCCTACATGACACTGAATATTCTCTTTATCCATTTCGCTATAGCTGGAAGGCAAACTCAAAACAAACAGCATGCAGATTTCGTTCAGTCACATGGATTTTGCTTCATTGTAGAAAAAGAAAGACAGTCCACAATCTTCTGCAGATATCAAATTCTGCAGAGGCACGCAGAACACACAGGACTCCACCTTTCGAAGGCCCAACAATAATAGAAATAAAGGACAATCCAACGCATGAAGAAAATGAGTAAATGCGAACACGTACCATCAATGTGATTGTTCCGTATCAAACTCTGCAAGAAAACACATACAAGTCTAACGAGTCTATTCTGCATGTATTTGTCCTGCCAAAAAGATGAGATGAGCTATAAAGACAGTAGATAAAATCAACTGCTGTCTAGCTATCAGCATTTGCAAAGAAAGAGACAAGACAACGAGCTTTGTGGGCACTGGCAATGGCGACTGCGCCAAAATTTCTTACTCCTGCATGTTGCCACATACTAACATCCTTTTGTGTTCCGAGTATACAGTTTTTATCACCCAACCACAAAATATATATTACAGGCTTCAAAACATCGGAGGTAGACCATTGGACCTCCACTTCACCTATGCTTCCACCAGCTTAATCAGCACCATCAGACAATTGTACCACTACCAGCGTACTACTACACCGTATATCATTGAAAGAACTAGCAATTTGGACGAATGGCACTGCTTCATGTGTAAATGGAGCCACTCTATCTAAGTGTCGACACCATCCATCATACACCAGTACCACTACTAGTGTACTACTACGTTGTATATCATAAATAAATAAACAAAGTGATTTGGAAAAATGGCATTGCTTCATCTGTAAAACTGAACCACTCTGTCTAGTATCACAAACAATTCCCTTCCAAGTTGATGATGACAACACAACCATCCAGCAAGGATAACAATTCTCGATTGTTTAGTAAGCCAAACCAACTAATCTAGGTCTACCGATCAAATGCACCTTCCCATGATTGATAAAATCATGTTCTCACCATCACTGACCAGAGTCCAAAATCACTGCCAAAAAGTTCTCTCAAGTAATATATTTAACACACTCCGCTCGAAATGCATAGCCTCAATTATCACACATTCATCAGGGGATCCACAGACGTGTTTCCACAAGTGCAAGTTCAGCATTAACTATGAGCTAGCTCAATAGAGAGGGGGGAGGAGAAGGTGAAGTGAGGCCGACGAAGTACCTTTATATTCTCGCAGGATGCTATACAGTTACTTATATACGATCTTAAAAATTCAGATGGCAGTTTCACAGCTTGGGTAAGTCTGTTTACAACTTCCATGGAGTGTAGACTCATTTCCATCGTGACAAGTACTGTGAAGTACCTGAACATCATAACAGTATTAAGCATGACAATTGGAACATCCTTAAGTATTCACAGGCTAAAGTAATAGAACAGAGACAGCATAGATGCTTAAACATACTCTGCAATTTCAGGAGAATTTATCAACTTGGTGAGAACCTCGACAGCAATCAGAGGGTTATTTTCCACCAGATCCTGATAACAAAACCAGATAGTAAAAATCCAAGTTTTTGCTTGTACTAATGCCAAAAAACAAAATCACATACTGGTAGCTTCATTGGTGTCAGTCCACAGTGATATACAAGCTTCTCGTCACTAGCCAACTCCCCCATTACTTTCTGGCCATTTAGAAGATAAGCCTTAGGTCATCAATCATACAAGAAGCACAGATTCAAAGGGCAATTCAGGTATAAGTGTAACTGCATACTGAGCAAATCCTCAAACAGCCACAAAACTGGAGATATCACTAAAAATGTAATTATATGAATCTTGAAGACAAATGGATCCATTTACAGCATTGTCTTCCCAAATGTTAAATGGGCCATTAAAAAGCAGCTTCCCCACCAAAATCCTCGGTTAACAATCTATGGGAAAGAAATGCTGAGGAGCATCCATTCACAAGGTGGAAAGTAATAAAGTCCAAGGTTACTTGCGACTTTGAAATATCCCACTTCAAATAATCATAGCTTTTTCGGAAGGTGGACATTCAACCAATAATCTTGAGACCCTCTCAATTTCATCCCTCAAAATTGGGAATTGGTGAACCACACTCATTTGCTAAGAAACAAGCATAGAAAATTCCGGTACCCAACCCACAACAAAACTGCAATGTAAAGAGTTTCTTCCAATCTGGCAAAATCGGCATGCTAAGTAGTAAGTACAAACTAGTCAATAACCATGCAGGAAAGATGCGGTTTCTCAGCATTTCTTTGTTACAGTATTGAAAAGATAAACAAGTACCTCTTGCTGTGCAGGCACAAGTGCTACTTTTGCAGCTTTTGCAATCAAATCCCTAAGTGCCGCCCATCTGCTAGTATCGGCACACATCCCATAATCCCAAAGAAGCTCGTGATTCTTGTCAGGTATAACCATACTAGCTGAAAATGCATTGACAGATAAATGAAAAGTCCTCCATTTAATAATAGCATATCCTCTACGTCTTACCTCCCCATCCTGTACAGGAAGCCTTGGAGGCCAAGGTCTGATACACTGAGGACCCAATCCTTCTAGTGATATATTAGATAGCAACCCAGCAATTGTTTCATCTCTATCTCCAGACCCAAGCTTTGGTTTGGTTCCGGTTAGCAGCTCAAACCTAGGTCATGAGCTCAAACCGTTAGACAAAGGCTAGCAAACAAAGTCTTCCCAAAAAGAAATCCGATCAATTCTCAGCGCAAGAACTGTGACCTAAAACTTTTAAGATAACAAAAGATGCTCCACGAATTCTTCACAAAAATGGGACATACTCTGGTGAATTTTTGTTGCATCCAGATGGAACATCTGGGTCTGGCATCATATTTTTCACTTTCGTATCCTTGACTAGGCAGTTATATGACTCGGAATGAGCACCATCACAATACTGCTGCTGCAACTGAACAAGTGCTGGGAAAGTGTGAAAATTAATAGGAAAGAGAATGCACAATCTGTCAGTGGAAGCAGAAAATTCCAACGCAAATCTAAAAAATTGATAGAGGGAGGCAAAAAGTTAGCTGGTGATTAACCAGATTTATTCATCAATGTCTCAACTAAGAAGATACATGAAAAGCAAGAAAACAACTTACATGCATCGAGGGAACAAAACCTTTCACATTATCTGAAGTTGGCTGTTTAAAAAACTGCAACAGAGACATTGCCGGCAGATATTCATACAAATGCGTGAATGTATCAATCAACACAAATTCATACTGTTGACACCTAAATTTCACAATTTTATTTATTAACCGTGTACAAAATTAGGAATTAGGCACTAAAAAAAAAACAACAAAACAAAAGAAAATACAAAAAAATTAATTAACTAAAAAAAAAAAAAAAAACGAAAACGAGAGAGGCCCTTCTCTCTTTCTTTCCCCCTGCGCGGCCCATCTTCTTTTCTCCCTCGCGTGGCCCACGCGGGGCCCATCTTCCTCTTCTTTCTCCTCAGCCCGGCTCGTGCCCAGCTTTCTTCCCCCCTCCTGCTGGTCTTCGCTGGAAAGACCTGCAAGAACAGAAAAAACAGAGCAGCAGAAGCTGCAGCAGCACAGCGAGAGCAGGAAGATCGAGGTCCGGCGTGATCCGCGGGTCGGGGAGCAGGCCAGTCGACAAGCTGGCGAGGCAGGAACCAGACACACCGACCGTTGACCTTGAAGAGCTCGGACCTGCAGAACAAAAAGGAGAGAGGGGCAGAACAGAAGCACAAAGGGAGAACACGAGCGCAAGAACGAGAGGGGGACCGAGCAGGAGCCGAAGGGAGAGAGGGAGCTCGAAGGAAAGCTCCGCCGTCGTCAGTCGTCCGCCCGAAAGCCACCGTCCGTCACAGCCCTTCTCGTGAAACCAAGTAGGTCTCTCGAGCGCTTGTGTTTTGTTCTCGTGGGGGTGTCGGGCCGGAGCTCGCGGCCGACCAGTTCACGCGAGCTCCGGTCCTACCAACCCTTCACGGTTGTTTATGGGTGTTTTGGTGTGCTCTACTAGGAACCTAGGCTTGTGTTTAAGTTTCGATCGAGGCAAAAATCCCCTGTATCAGTAGCGCACGCCAAATGCTTGTGAAAATACGTAAACGACTCTGAGTCCCGCGAGTTTGTTAAAGCTGGGAGATAGTTGTTCTTTGTTCATATCCATCCTGAATGTGATTAATCTGTCCCTTAGCGGATCTTGAGTGTCGCTCGTGCATGTCGTGTTGATGTTTGCTCAAATCTATGCCTCCAAGTGAGCCTAGGTCCTCCTCTAGCTGATGCGCCTGACGTGTTTGACGAAATGTCTCAAAGGGAACCGAGAAACAACCTGAGTTTAAACTCATTCTGATTTGCGCTTGGTCATATATATGCGGACCGTGCCCGTCTTTTATGTTTTCGTTACGATTTCATGCGATTTTCTCGGAGTAATCATGTATGTTTAAGCCGAGGATGTCCGCATCCGAAAATGGTTCAGCCATCGCCGGAGTTAGATGGCCGGCGGCGATTTGCGCCACTGGGTTCTTCGACTTTTTGTTATTGTTCGAATGAGTTTTGGTAAGGAAGCAGTTTTGGTGGGGAGTGTCGCGAGGAAGGAGAAGACGGTCTTCGGGAAGGACGCAAAGGATTCCCCAGCTGCTATCATTTGGGGATGCGTGCCCTCTCCACCTCGTTAGGCCCGGAGAGAGAACAAAATAAAAGGAAAGGAAAAAGAAATGAAAAAAGGCATAATGAAAAGAAATAAAATGGACAAGACGTAGGTGTTCTGCGAAGAATGCATTAAAAAGACAAAAGTGGGAAAAAGACAAAAAGAGAAAAAAAAATCTAAAAAAAGAATTTAAATTTTTTTATAAAAATGTCTTTTATCCGACTGGGTCGGATTAGGGTTCATCCGGTCCGAAACCACTCCATCGAAAAATATAATATTTTTTTTTCTTTTTTCGAAAATCTTTTTAAAAAATTTTCAAAAAAATTTGTGAAATCTAGTTTTTTTCCGGAAATTCGAAAATTCATTTTTTTAAAAACCCGAAAAATCCGAAAAAAATTCTAAAAATAAAAAATAAAAAATCTTCAAAATTGTTAAAATCAATCTCTGGGGTTATTTTCTCCCAAAAACAATTTCAATTTAGAATTATGCTTAAGGGGTTCTAGTTGTCCTTAAAGACGAATGCTCTTTAATGTGCAATTTTGGTATATTAATTTCGACTTCCCTTTAATCTAGTTAGGATTAGTTTTTATCTCTTGTTTGATGTAAAATCTTTGCTCCCCATGCAATTTATTTAAATATTTTCCTTGACTGCTAATTGATATTTTAATGATTATGCACCCGTGTAATTACATCATATATTAGTGGATAAGTGTAAAATTAATGCAAACTGCTTGACCAAAAATCATTTCTTCCAAAATGAACAAAATTAGGTACCGAAATGGCACTAATTGATCAATTAGTGTAATCAAGTCTTCGACCATAGATTCTCTGGTTGCGTAGGAACTGTGGCATATTCACGTGCCTCACTTGGTTTCTAACCGACCCTAATAAGCTAGTGGCGACTCATTTTTGTGAAATTTTTAAAAATCCCCCAACGTCACATGAGGTATGGGCTTGGAAGAGCCCGCACCTAATCATGGGCCTTAGGCCTGTCCTTTAGGTAATACCCTAAACCTATTCCCTCCTCCCGAGGGTAAGTAGCGAGACATACATAGCACGAAAGATGAATGGATTAAAATATTAGTGGGCATAGAACAGTATGTGAGTCAATCGCCCTCCGATAAAACAAATACATGTAAGAAATTGCTACAGAAATAGGTTTTCCCCAAAAGCGAAACTTCAATGAGATAGTCCAACTTAATACAATGCAATTCAAGAGGAAATCAGCATTAACTTGCTAGCGGTAGAAATATTTTAATATCAATATGTAGCTACCAATGGGACGAATGCATGTCTCATATATTTTTTGATCAAGATCCTGCAGGTCCTGTATCATATACTCCTTCACAAACTTCCAAGCAATGCCTATAACCACATACTCATGCTGTAATACAGATGAAAATCCCAAGTAACTGTTGAACCAATACGGCTCTAACAACATTAAAGCAAAAACAGAAACTAATATGAGAAACTACATGTTGCTCGTTGTTGACACCTAAATTTTCCTTTTTTTTTCATTTAGAATTTAATTGTGTACGGAATTAGGAATTAGTCGTTTAAAAAAAAAAAAAAACAAAAACAAAACAAACAAAAACAAAACAAAACAAACAAAAACAACAAAAACAAAAAAAAGAGAGAAAAAGAAAATGTGGAAGGGGCCGGGCCGGATCTCGCCTTGGCCCGGCCCATCCGCCTTCTCCCTCCTCCATCTTTGGTGAAACCCTAGCAGCTAAAGAGGAGAGGGGGAAGGCAGCAAAAAAAGGAGGAAGGAAAAACCCTAAAAAGAAGGAGAGAACAGCGGGGCAGAGAGACCCGGAAAAGGCGGCGCCGCTTGTATTGGCCAGAAACGCCGCTGGAAGTCCCTGTAGCGCAACCGTGAAAGCTGACTTGTCGCGCCACCGCCCTCGCCCTCGCCGCCTCTCCCACCAGAACCCCGGGCTGACTGCCGCGACGCTCACCCCGCCAGCTAATAACCCCCTCAGCCGCTCCTACCCGACTCACGGTTTGCCGCCCATTTCCAGACCGCTGGCCGGCCGTCTGACCGGTGGCAAAATCCCCTCGCGGCAACCTGCAGCCGCACGCCGCGTCATTCTTGCCGCCCGCCCCGTCGCCGCCACCGTCAAACCGTCGCCGCCGTCGTCAGCGCCGCCAAGGAGCCCTAGGGCTTCGGCCCCGAACCGGGTCGCGCGAGTCGGGCACGGGTCGCGAAATGGGTAGGGTTTTTGGCGTATTGGGCTGGGCACACTTGGGTTGGGCTTGGTTTGTTTTTGCTTACGGGCTTAGGGATTTAAGAGTTTGTGGGCTTATGGGCTTTCTTTTTTTAAAAATAGTTATTCGACCGGACTGGGCCTGCACATCAGGCCCAGCCCAGTTAGGTTTTTCGCCTGGCCCTTTTCGGACGGGCCGACCGGCCCGCTTCCCAACCGGACCGAACCCGATCCGCATTGACCGGGTCGGGTCGAACAGAGCCCGACCCGGTTCACTTTTTTTTAATTAAAAATTAATTTTAAAAAATTAAAAAAATTTAAAATTTTAAAAAAATTAAAAATTTTAAAAAATAAAATAAAAATTAAAAAATTAAATTTTTCTTTTTTTTTAAAAAAAAATTCGACAATCCAAAAAATGTAAGTTTTGATTAGGAATGGCCATGTATTACCTTTATAGTGTATTTATGCCTTTAATTGCTCGTATATTGATTATGTTGCATTGTTTAATTTACATGTTTAACTATATTTGCAATTGTTTAATTGTTTGTGTTAATTTCACTGCAATTAGGATCTTGGTAGTTATGATTATTACTTTAATGATTGCGCACCTGCATGGTCACCTCACATGTTAGTGGATAAGTATAAAATCAATTCAAATCATTTGCCAAAAATCATTTTGTTAAAACGAACAAGATTAGGTAGCGAAAGGGCACTAATTGGTCAATTAGTGTAATCAAGTCCCCGAACCTAGATTCTCTGGTTACGTAGGAAGTGAGGCACGCTTCCATGTCTCACTTGGTTTCTAGCCGACCCCAATAGGCTAGTGGCGACTCCTTTTACGCGAAATCCTTAAAAAAATATCCCAACGTCACGCGGGGTATGGGCTTGAGAGAGCCTGCGCCTAATCATGGGCCTTAAGCCTATCTTTTAGGCAATACCCCTAAACCCGTTCCCTCCCCCCGAGGGTAGGTCGCGACACTCGTTTTAGCGTGTCCTATATTTGGTACCTTCGAAGCTCATCTTTCATTAATCAGGTTTCACTCAAGACCTTCAAAAGTTTCCAGGAGTTTTGGCTTCTAGGTCATTCTCCTTCATAAATGCAGTGGCACGGAAGGATAAATAAAGAATCCTAAACTGTTGCCAAGGCCTCAGAAATCAGAATAGAAAATTAGCTTCTTGTGTTTTTGTGACTATTCTACTGCATAACTTATGTAAACTCATGTTTATCGTGATTTTTTCTTTTTCATAACCACAGTCCATGGGACGAAACAACATCACTGCCTAACCAGTCATCATCCATGGGCACAACCGATGTTCATATTACTCTCACCCTCCATGTCAATTTGGTTTTCACTTCTCCATAGTTGCCAAAATTATCAAGTGGCAAAAGAACTCGACTGTCGATTGGTGGCTTCTTCTGGTCTCGCTGCATCTTATCCATTCCTCTATGGTTTCGCCTCTTCAAGCGCCTCGTAAAACATGGCGACAGAGTCCTATCCCAATTATCAAAATTTCTCGCAATTCAATTGTCCTGAAAAAACTATCACACGCTGCATGATGTTTATTATAGGTACATACTCCATATCCACGTCTGCTAGGCACCTCAAAAGCACCCAAATCCCCCTCTCTCTTGACTTCACCTACTTCTTTCAATAAATTGCCACCTACTCAAAGAAAGAAAGAAAGAAAATCTACCTTCTACGGATTTCTTGCTGATTTTGCAGCGTCTAACATCAATTAGTGATGAATTCACTGCTAAGCATCCACAGACAAAACTTACGAAGAAACACTAATTCAACGCCTCTCGAACAAATTCAACAGCACATTGTTCAAAGTTCCCGCACAATTGTAGAACCAAGGAATCGAATTCAAAGTCCAGGTCAAGTATTACATCAACTTAATACAATTGGGATGTGCTAGGCGTTACCTGATCTTCAGCAAGCTGCATGAAGCCCAGAACCTCAGCTACACATCCATCAAGTCATCAGTTTCCATGGCCTCAGTCGGCGGTGCTAGTCCATCGCCTCTGCTCTCCAGTCTCCGTCGCCGTCGGTTCCCTAGGGACTCTGTTTCAGGGACACAAACCTCTTCTCTTTGTCGCCTCCGTCGTTGGTAGGTGGTGATCTTACATCCATCAGAGCTCGATGTTGTCAGATGGGAGACGAGCTGTCGTGATGCTGAAAGTGGCGTTGCTGGACAATCTTGCAAGTCGTTCTGTATATCTATTTTGATCGTTCCATGCATAAGTGGACCCATGGCTTTCGAATATGTTGATTCATCACCATACTCGAAGAGTAAAGCTGGATCCATTAGATCTTGAAGCTTAACTTTTAAATCTTCCTCTAGTCGCTCGCACATTATTCGGAATCCACACTTTTTCATGACTCCACCTGATACTTTAACACTAAATTGTTCATGACTCCCATAATTTTGACCAAAATTGACAGCTCCCCAGTTAGGTCTTATGAATAATAGATACGAGGTGTGATTTTCAACAGGAGTCCATTCATCCTTACACAACATTTGGCCATTAACTTTTGATTCCATGCGGTATGATTGTGACCCATGATCCTGTTCATCAGTACTATGAACAACACCGAGAACGAATCCAAGAAACTTGTTACACAAGTCCCTAGAAGCCCTAAAAGATACAAAACCATTTTCAATAGGGAGGACCCACTCTGGAAAATCTGCTTCAGGAAAAGTAACACTGTAAGCCAGTTATAAGATAAACTGTTAGAAAGTACCCGAATAGAAGAATTCAAGTTTGAGTTTAGTAAGTAGTCCTAGCGAATTCCACTTCTTACTAGAGCTCTATAAATGAGTGGAGATACATTGATCCTTGCTTATAATAATATACAAGTCTCATGTGATAGAAATGATTCTTATAAAAGAACGGAAGCCACCTCCATCATATGCATGCACGTGTAGAACCACTATAGATTTATTTGCTTTTCTTAAGATTCCTATCTTTCGTTTTCTGCTGTTGCAATATACAAGCACACACTGAATCCAGCATACACTCCACATTAATATGAGAGAGAGAGAGAGAGAGAGAGAGAGAATCTTACTAGGCGAAACGGGCATTTAAAAATCGTCTCGACAAACTTTCTACCGTCAGAAACATAGGAACAGGAACCGAAAATCTTATAGCAATCCGGGGCTGTAATATGGGGTGGTAGACTCAAGACTTCGAGATGTTTGCACCCAAAGATGGATGTTGGAAAGCTAATTATTTTGGTCCCCATCAGATTTAAATTACTCAATTTGGGACAACAGGAATGATTCTCGAGAAACTCCAATTCAGTCAGACTACTTCCATGAAGGTCTAAAAATTTTAAACTTGGAAGTATGATCTTCATAGATGTATCAGCAGAATCATCGTACTTTGGAAACCCAATGAAGGATTTGCAATCTCGAAGTTCCAGCTCTTCAAGGTTATGTAACTTGTATATACTAGACGGAAGACTTACCAGATCCTTGCAATCAAATAAGCTCAATATCTTCAAAGAAACAAGATTTTCTATTGACGATGGAAGTTCTTTAATAGCAATCCCTTTTAACAAAAGAACTGTCAGGCTTTCAAGTTTATGTGGAATATCAGGGAACCTTTCCAACTTTTTACAATCATCAAGATAAAGACGCCGGAGTCTTTTTGTCTTGAGCACATTTGGAAAAACACCAAGTCGAGAGCACCCATGTAAAACCAACAACTGTAACTTCTCAAGATATGCAATCGATTCATGGGCTTCTACCATGTTTTCACAACTAGTGAAAAACAATTCCTCGAGATGTGGAGCACATGAGAGGTCAGGGATACGAATTAGGGACTCGCAATAACTGAGATTAATGTACTTCAATTGTTGGAAGTCCTGCAAATATGGCGGAACAAAAATCTCAGTCAAAGTTACTATGAACTAATTTGCTGAGAATTGCGCGTTGTATTGAGAAATAAGTAAACACTTAGAAACTTAAATAATAATTATAAATCTATACATATATGTGGTAAGAGAATGAATTTAGAAATGACAAATAAAAAAGCTAATGAATATTGGTCAGAAGTGGGCCACGTGGTAAAAGTATGCCATGTGGCAATCAGAAAAATAAAATGAAGCGCCATGCTGCAACCACGTGAAGGCAGGCCACTAACAAATTTAAGCCACATGTTATGCCATGTGCCAATTGTAGAATTAAAGTGAATGTCACGTGGCGGGCACCTAAGTGATCATTCTTTCTGTTCTGGTTTAGACTATATATAATAGCTTTATGTCAAAAATATATATTCTACCACAATGAATTTTTCCCAAAAATTAAGAAACCTTTTTTAAGCCATTTAAAGACAATGAAACCGACTTTTTAAAATATTTTGAAGAAAGAAAGTTCATGTATTCAACTCAAAACCTAGCTTTGACTTTCAATTAAGAAATTAGCGGTATACCGTGTGGATCTTGTATATCGAATTATTTCTAAACGCACACGCATTACGGGCAAAGTTTCTAATATATATATTTAATTTCGTCTACTTAGAAATGCTGCTCTTCACAAACTGATTTAAGCATTCAAGAATGCCTTGTTTTACAGCGCAATGCATTCAAACCTTGAAAATTCTTTTTCTTCTGCATTTGTTTATAAAATTTCTTTGTATTGTGTATCAGTTTCTAATAAAGCTGTTTCACTTAATTTTTAAATGCCAATTTTGCTGCACGTAAAGATATTTCCTACTCAAGTAATTAGGGTTATTTTGAAAGGGGGAAGAAAAAAAAAGAGAAGTGGTTTCAAAAACTAGGGAACACCACTTCGTTTCATGTTCTAGTACATGTAATACATATATACACATACAAATGAAGTAGACAATGAAAAGGTCTGTGTAGGTAAATGCTCACCTTAAATTGTTCAGGCACTACTGTGATACTGGCTTTGCTCATATCAATTCCCACTAATTTCTTTGAACCAAAGGACCATTCTGTAATCCGATGACCACATCCAGGCCATTCAAACCATCTAAGCCCCTTAGGAAGACATAAAGGACCTTGGGAAGAAACCTGCAGGTTGTGCAAGATGAGCACTCTCAACCTTCTCATTTTTTTAAAAGCATCAGGATGGATACACATCTCTGTCCACTCAGGTAGCATCAACACTATGGCTTTTACAGCACAATCTTCCTGCATATGTGATATATTTAGGTTATACATATTTTTAGTAATTAAAGTCAAAGAAAAGGAGCACAACCTTGATCGTAATCGTAATTCTTGCATTGTCATTGGACAGAACCTCGTCAACATCATCATACAACCATAGTCTGCTGCGTTTTCCAGGATCATCGTGACATTCTTGGTTCACAATATCCTTACCCATCAATTGAATTAAGTCATGAATTTCTAGGAAGCCCCACTCAAATCTTATCAAGGACCTTTTAACAAGAATTTGAAATCTCACAATTGTCTCAAGATCGCAACTTTAGAGAATTTTCTCTGTATTCTGTTTTGTCCACCCCCTAAAGAAGCAAGCAATGTAGAGAAAGATTTCTCTCTCATTTACATCTAGTCCCTCATAACTAATTTTGAGCACATTATTGATGGTTTTGTCAGGACTCCTAGAAAGTTTCATTAGTGTACTTTCCCATACATCTTCTGTTTCACCAGATAATGAGGAACCCAGCACCTCAAGTGCCAAAGGAAGACCTTTAGCATATTTCAGAGCCCTATTTACTAGATCTATTCTGATTTGGTGCGTCTGAGAAGCGTGCTTACTAAGCAGCTCACAAGCTTCACTGTCATCTAGTGCTTCAACTTCATGCACATGATCTCGATATATCCCATGACAAGTTAGCAAATGTTTGTCTCTTGTAGTAATAATGATCCTACTCCCATTACCAAACCACTTGCCTTCTCCTGCTAAAGCATTTAACTGGCGCCAGTGATCCACATCATCAAGGATGAGGAGAACTTTCTTGCGACCAAGTCTACGTCGTATTATATCAATACCTTTATCCACACTGGATACTTCCAATCTTTGCTGCAGTAATAATGTATCTTTTAATAATTTTTCTTGCAAAGTAACTAGATCCTTGAAACCTTTTGATGTTTCTTGAACATTTGCCAGAAAACATGAACCCTCAAATTGTCTAAAAGTGGAATTGTATAGGGCTTTCGCCAAGGTTGTCTTCCCTATACCTCCTTGTCCCCATAATCCCACCATCACAACATCATCATTAGATTCAAGGTTTAACATTGATTTTAGCATAACCACTCGAGATTCTATCCCAACCGGGTGCTTAGCAACATGCAAAGGTGCTCGGTCAAAATGACAGGAGATCCGTTTCACAATTTCTTGTATAAGCTTCGACTCATCTCTGATAAAAACAAAAAAAAGAAGTTATAGCATCGTTTTAGCAATTTGAATAAGCAATTACGAGCAATCACCGGCCAACAAAAACAAAGTAGTGTGTCACATTTTTAGATAATTACAGCCAAAACAAAATGTATTCCCCTCTTAGTTGAATTAGAACTCCGAGAGAACAAGCTCAGGATTCAACTTTTAGTCAAACGATTCATGTATCTATCTACATAAGTGATTCATGTTCTTGATTCACTTATTTTTCTTTTTGATTAATTTATGCACTTAACCAAAAGGAGCTATTTAGAACGAACTTTGAACGGCAATTCAGATTGCGATCTGAAAATTATTAAAAAACCCTGAAGCACGCTGTCATTGCCTTACACGGTCTGTATAGACTAATTATCCTGTATCAAGCGTTGCTAACTGCTTTATTCCTTCTGAAGAAGAAATGGGGTAAGTGCAATAACACTACTTAAACATTTTGTCCATTGGTTGATTAAATTTTAATGTTTTATCTTTGTCAACTGACTTTGTAAAATTTTCAGCTATAAAGTCCTAATGTCTAATTTCTATTACTGGAAAGAGCCACGTGTCCATTCTTCGATTTTTCTTTTTTTTGGTCGAGTCTATTTCATGGTTAGCAGTAACGAGTTTAACACTAGGCTGCCAAAATTGAGGAGGGCAACAAGGATCCAAAAGAAAGAGCCATAGACCTTATGAATGAAACGGGGCTTAGCAACAGCCAAAATCAGAATAATATTGTTCCATGCTCAAAAATAGATGTTTTGTTTCCGTGCCAGTGAATTTCAATAAGTTCTTCAGTGCCAAAAATATTGTCGGTGGAAAAAGACTATTTATGAAATCACCAAATTCTTTTATAATTAGCAGATAACCAATTACTAACTCGCCAAATTTGATTTTCATTACTTACAGCCTTCAATCTACTAATTTTTATATGAAATTACCAACATAAATTAGAGCTACTTACCAACTTTTGTCATATTAACTAATTACCTACTAGTTTTGAGTTACCAACTTTTACTAATTACCAATGCTATTTGTTCTTTTAATTTGCCAACTTTTCTATTGGATAACCAACTCTCATTTGAGTTACTCACGAACTCATTTTAAAAATGGCAATCCTAATTAGAGTGACTTACATATTTTTCTTTAATCAAATTATCAATTAATTTTGAGCATCAATTTTCATTTCAATTACTCGCCAAGTTTATTTTTCTTTTAATTATCAACTTATCTTCTATTTTGCCATATTTTTGTTTATCCTTTTAACTATATCTTAGATTTACCAACTCATGTACGAAATTACTAACTTCAACTTAAGCAACTTAAGAATTTTTAGGATTTATAAGATGAAGCATCTATGCATATACTTACAAAGTTACAATCATGTGTGCGTTGATTAACTAATTAATATATTTTTGTGAAAACAATCTTTATAGTTACTTGTAAAGATTAGTTTCTTACACAAAATATGGACTCCACTCTACTTACCCATCATTCAAAGGCCAACCGGACAAGCTACCGGCGTTGAAAAGAGCTTCCTTCCATCTCTTCACTTTGTCCGAATCCTTCCCGAACTTGGACTCGTGCTTGTCTAGAGCTCTTCGATAACTCTCTCTTCCCTCTCTCACTTCTCTTGGGTCCACTTTATAAAACACGGGCAGAACGGTGAGGTTCCCTTGCTCCTTGCACTCCATAATCTTCGCCACCTCTTCTAAGCACCACTTTGAGGAAGCGTAGTCCTCAGAGAAAACGATTACTGCGATGCGTGATTCTTCGATGGCATCCATAAGCTTCCGCGATATTTGGTCTCCTTTTTTCAGTTCTTCGCTATCCTGGAAAGTGTGTATTCCATTCTGCTTTAAAGCTTGGTAGAGATGGCCGACGAAGTTGTGACGCAGTTCTACCCCTCTGAAACTTAAGAAGACGTCGTAAATCTTTTCGGGTTTCAATGAAGAAGCCATTGGATGATGGAGTTTAACAATCGGCAACGATTGTGAGCTAAAGACTTGAAGCTGTGTTTTCTAGGGGTAATCGGGTCCAGGATGGGTAAGTTCCAAACATAGACCTTGTACCCGACCCCGATGCAGTTGTAATAATGTCCAAATGCTCTATTTGTGCTGACCAATAGAGCAAGACAATCCCAGAGTCCAACAAAATTATGGAAGATCTGGCCAAGTTTGTAATTCTTCAAGGGTGCAAGCTGTCCAGAGACCTTGAATCGAACCTACCAACTTCGGCAAACCAGCCCCAGATAAGCACAACCGAGACCTGTGAAGAAATCACAAGAATCTTCGCATCAGCTTTGGAGAAATTGATGATGGACATGAACCGTAAGGAATCAACTGAAGGTCATCAAAGTTGCTTTCCCAAGATATTCCTAACATACCTACTCCAAAAGCTGTATATAAAGATACGTATGATGATTAGATAATGTCTGTGATTTATATATCATCATCAACCCTGCGGTTGCATGGCGGAGGAGATAGGTTTTCTTTTTGGTCGAATGGAGGAGACCAGTTAAGCATGAAGAGTTTCCACTGCTTTGCATGTGAAACATGCATGGCTTCAATATGCACACATAGCAAAAATACAAAGTGTAGTTTCCTTGAGACTACAAGGATGACTCTCTCTCTCTCTTATTGAGCTACACAAACATTGTTTAATCAGTGGTTCAATAATAAACTAGTCCGAGGGGCCAAGTGAAGCAGAAATTCCCCAGGTACTTCCCAAAAACACAGACCCACCAAAGGTCCGAAAGAAGCATATCTCCCAGATTTTACAAGAGTGTCATATAAGAATTTGAGCACCCACAGGATCGTCGCCATCATATATTTCTTTGGGTTATTCCACAGGATAGAGATACAACCACAACCGTATCGCTAAGTTCTCATCCTCTTTGTTTTGTCTCTAAGCTATAACATTTCTGGTTTCTGAGGCCTCGTAAAATATTGCTCATTGGGTCTCTCGGGTCTCTCACCAGTCTCTCTCTCCCTCTTCTCTCTCAACAGAACGATTTTATATTTTAGCTCAGAAACATACAACGCAGAGCCCAGATCAGCCAATCCGTCGGAACCAAACCTCGGACCCTCCCAAAAAAGCAAAGGGAAGAAGGGTTTACCAAAAAAAATCATTTTCGGACTCACCTCGCTCCAAATAGCTGTGTCGGAGTGGGCGAGCTGCCAAAGAGAGGCGATGGTGGCGAGTCTGGGCCTAGCGACAAGAAGACGAGAGGCGACAACGGGTTGGGTTGCGTTCCTACGGCGCACCAACAAGAGGCGACCGGCTAACGACGATGGTGGCGATTGGCGAGGGCGCGGGGGATCTAGGGTTGCTGCGTATAGAGAGTTCCTGCGAATCGCAGGCTGCGATTGAGAGAGAGAGGCAGGATCGCACGAGCTCGAAGAGAGAATCGCAGCTGCGATTGAGAGAGAGCGCGCGGGAAGGATCGCACAAGCCCGAAGAGAGAGAGAGAGAGAGAGAGGGGTCAGTTTTTTTTTTTAACTATATCTGAAAACCGGTTCCAAAACCGGTCCGGTTCACGGGTGTGTCTTCACTCGGAACCGGGAACCGGACCGGTTCCAGCCGGTTCTCAACAACTGGAACCGGTTCTACCAGGAACCGGTTCGCAGCCCTGTTTTTCGGGAGGTTCGGTCTGGATTCCGGGTAAATCCGGCCTGGTTGCACATCCCTAATATTGGGTATGTGATATGTAGGTGAGATTTCGGTTTTTCCTACTCAAAGCATCAATTATAGGACGAGATTCGAAATGGTCAATCACTCCAACCGTCCCACCATCTACATCACATGCAAAATATGCGTAGTTGTCCTAGAGACAACATACCTATGGAAAAGTGAACGGAATTATGTCTACACGCAACAAAATACAAATGAAATTTCTTAATGACTGAACAGATGCTCCAAATGATATCAAATCATGCCATGAGAAAAGGACATATGATTAGATATGATTAACTCATTATCCAGGAGCCTTCAACATAGCTATTAGACCTAGAACGATAAGCAACGAAGCCACTAGTCACCTTTTGATGATCATAAAGTTATTGTTGCACAACAGGGATGGAATAGATCAACGGAGGTAACTTGAACATCTTTCTTGAAGATGCACTCAATGTGCTTTTCCAAATACACCTTGATTAATTTCTTAATCTCTAATCAACCCCAAAATCACCCTAAAAAAGACACTACGCTTGAAATAACCCCCATATCCGAGATAATACACCATGTGCATTTCTTTTACTTTATTATGAGAGAATAGACAATGCATGACTATGTTAAGGATGTGTCTGGTAGTTTTACCCTCTCTTTTTTCTTTTTTTCTTTTTTTATATTGTAGTTTTATCGGAATGCAAATCAACCCTGCAAGTAATGGAGCCATCTTTTGCGCATCCATATCGAAGAGGCAGGGAGAGAGAGAGATAGATTTGGAATTTTATCGTACAGCCAGCGGATGGAGAGGGCGTTTATAATGGAGACAGGGAGGGAAGTTGGAACCCAATCGTTATGATGTGGAATAACATGGTACAGCGAGCGGAAATGGATAGGGCG